>CAESWR010000004.1:955695-968694 GCA_903171835.1 Mullus surmuletus | reverse complement strand
AATCCTCACGCTGCTGCTTCTTCTTCTGCTGTCGAGCTGCGAACAAAACCAGCCTCTACGACAAAAAATTTAAAAATAAAAGACAAGAAAAAAAAATACTTTGAAGATGCTGCAAAAAAAACGCCGGATTTGTTGTTGTTTTTTTAAACGCGCTGCACGAGCTCAGCTAAGAGGACAAAATGATTGAAATGAATAAAGGAAGAAAAAAACAAACACCACAAGAGGAGTGCAAGGAAAAAAAAGGAGTTCCACGCTGAAAAAAAGAAAGAAATTGGGGGTTGAAAAGTGTGGCGGGGGGAGAGGTGGGCTACACGCAAAGCATTTCAGCAAACAGCCCGAAAGATAAACAAAGTCTGTTTTTAACTTTGAGAGCAGCGAGCGGAACGCAGTCACGTGGCCGCTACGCGCGCGGGGAGTGGTCGGGAGAGGGGGTGGGTGCTGGTCGGCTCTGACCAATCACAGAGCAGCAAGGGGGGAAAAAACGGTTACTGATTTAGAACGGCTTCGCTTTTTCGATTATTAAGAAAAGAGAAGTAAATAGCAATCGAACACAGACAGACGGTCACGGTCAATTTATTTATTTATTACATTTAATCCAATATTAGTAACAGTGTTTTTGAAGTACTGTCTCTCAGCTGGATTTGGTCTTTTGTTGAAAGCCTATGGTGGTTGTTTATCAAGATGTTGGTTTTGTTTTTACCACTAGGGTTGAACCAAGTGAGGGCCAATACTGACACCCATGCTTATTAAGAAAGCAGCTCGGTCAAGATAATACGTTATTTTGTTTTCATTCTTACCCAGCAATGTATAGATGCCAGTCAATAGTCAATATTTGAGTCATTTATTTTGAAATACTGGCCTCGACATTTTATTGGCTTTGGTGTAAATGAACCGTTGGTGGTGTCGCAAACCGTTGGTGGTGTAGCAGACGTTTGGGTGTTTACCTCCACCCGTCCATGCTCTGCTGAGGTTTGGGTGCTTTATCACCACACTCCAGTGTGCAACAATAAGCCCATCTGCTCTCTGTGTTGGTCTTTTATACCATATTTTATCACGTTCAACATCATCTCTGGACCCCAGAAGGTCTCTAGGGCCTTTGCTGCTTGTAATATTCTCTCCCAATCATTTTAAAGCAACAATGTGGTGGCAGAGTAGTGCAGCAGGGGGCAGAGTCCCCAAGGTGAAGATGGAAAACAAAGGTCAATCAGAGATGTTTGTAGCATTTGTTGAGGCCTAAACTGAGGCTCCAGTTTGGTCATTTCAAAACATCCTTGCGAAGTTCAGGAGAGCGGCTGCAACAACCAAAACAAGGCTTCTTTCTTCTTTACACTGAATTGTGTTGCCTTGATGATATTTAATGGTTGTGGGTTTCCATTCTGGCTTGTAGCAAACCCTCCAATAATTTGTTATTGTTTGACCCCTGCAGACTTGGTAGCTCATTTCCCTCTTTTGAGACGGCCAAACATGTCATCTCTAAGTATTTTTTTTCATACATATCAATGCCAGCAGATGGTGCTGAAAACCCAGCTGTGCAGTTGTTGATGGCTCATGCACAGTGAACCATACAAACACTTGCAAGATCCTTAGGGCAGCCTCCATGTTTGTATTTTCTGCAACAGGTTACTTCAGCTACATTTCTTTCATTTAGAGAAAACAAAGGTCACAAATATGCCGAAAATATGTTTAAAGTAATCATAATTATGCGTAAGAAAGCCATACAAACTACTCTTCCTTTAGTACAGTTCCTCTCTGCTCTGCTCGCCGGGCTTTCATGCAGTGGGGCTCTCTGATTAAACACACATTTACTCTGGAATATGTGAAGCATAAATTTAGGACTGAAATAATGAGGCCTCACAAGACGTGACTTCAAGATAACGTGGTTAAGCAGGAGGCACCTTAAGGCTTTTTCTTATATTAGATGATTTTGTGCCTTGGAGTATCAGAGCCCCAAGGAAAATTTCAATTAAATAAGCACAAACCAGTTGACACACAATTAATTATGCAAGGACAGGGCAAGTCATGGATTTTTTTATGCTCTATAAGGGTAAAACCATGAGGACGCCCACCTTTTAAGGGGAAAACAGGTAGTGCAGCTCAACAAAATGTCAGTGCCCTCACGTTGTAGAACCTGAAATGCATTTTTCTTGTGGTTCCCTCCTGAAAAAGATGAAGCTTTCAGAGTGAGCACAGTCGAATGAGTCACAGCGGCAGCTACCCGTGAGTGGGAGTTTTTAAATCGCTCCCTGCCTAAACAAGTAAGTAAATTTGCTATATTTCAAAGAAGAGTACTGATTGTACCCCAGGCCGCATGTCTATAATGATGAAAAAAACATACTATGAAAAACAGGAATTTGATAGCACGTTTATTTTGACACAAAATCCACAATTTTATTGAATAAAGTAGCGCAGATGTCTGTGTCCAGTATGGTAGGGTAATAAAAAAATAAAATAAACTAAACCTGTAATGGAAGGAACCCATATACAATGTCACCTGCTAGAAAGAAAAAGCTGCAGAAAAGTGCAGCCAAACAAATGTTTTAAAATTTGAGAGAATCGCATTGTTTGGATTTAACATCAGAGTATATGCATCAGAGATATCTATGCTATTCACCAAGATTCAACTTGATATTCATGATGACATAAATATGTCTGGATATTCATAGAGACAAATATCATGTGAACAAATACCAAGAACAATCAACTTTGGCCTAATAATAAGCAACAATGGTTCAACGGCACAACAGCACGGCCGACAACAAGTCTCTCACACATGCGTACAGCACACTAAAGAGCTGCGGGTCAAAATTGCACAAAGATACCTTTAAAGAACACCACGTTTTGTAGGAATATTAATCTGAACTATTTCACACGGAGTCACATAAAGATACTGCTATAAATCCTGCTGTCTCCCGGCTGCAGGAGGAAAAAAGGAGAATGCTTTGTTTCTCTGGAGATAAACAGGTTTGAGTTGTCCTGAATCAACAGGCATTGATTTTGTGTGTGTGTGTGTATGTGTTTTTCTCCATGGCAAACTAGCTCAGCCTTACCAATGTGGGCTTTTTTTCCCCCCCTCCGTTCTTCAATTATCGGCATTACAAAATAAAGTCAGTACAAATATAGAGTAAATACTATCTTGATAAGGAGAAGTAAACAGTCCTTTGCAGTCAAAACTCAGCGAGGTAACAGTCTTTTATCTAGCCTTGGCCTACAGTTGCAATGAGGGTAGAGTTTGGGCTTTTTGATTTGACATACTAGCCGCTGACAAGGCCAAAAAAAAAATCTAACTTGTTCACTGTACTCTGAACTCAGATCAGTTTGGCTTCGGTATGTGTAGCCCAAATCAGCAGAAGTTTGTGACTCTCAAGTATTACCACGACATTCAAATCACCCAGCTCACCATCAAAGCGGGGGAAAAAAAGGGACTGGAAATCACTTTTTACAATCCTATTTCAAGATCCCCACCAATACAGTGTATTTTCAGAGATGTGTGCAAATTACATCCTGTGCTGATTCAGAGTGGAGGAATTCTGACAAATTATTGACTAGAAGCAAAAAAAAAAGGTGCTTATATTTATTGTGTGGTGTCCTTGGCCCACACTACACGCCTCCACAAAGTTTCACGAAAATCACCCAGGTAGTTTTTGCGTAATTCTGCTACTACTACAAAACAGCGAACCAACAGACATGAGTGTGAACACAAACTCCTCTGTATAGATACAAAAAAAAACCCCAAATATCTTGCTTGATACAAATTTGGGATATGGACACAAACAGCCATTCCCATTTCCTGGAAAAACCTTCCTTTTTTGTCGTTTCATGAATCACCAAATAAAGTGGGACTTGCTTTGCGTTTCTCTACAATCACAGCTTTTCCTCCCTCTGAATATTTTGGAATCAGATAATGTCAGTATGTAAATACTCGCCCTCTAGGTCAGTGATACGACCCACATGCATCAGGGTCAGGAAAAAAAACCGTGGTGAGCAGGGTGTACATAACAGCTTTCCTCAGAATCAACTCTGCAACGGGTTACAATCTCCCTTTTTTAATCATGCAGGAGTCCTTTTAAAAAACAAAAGATAGAAAAGATTTTGAGGAAAGATCTTTTAACGTGGGATTCAAATATAATGGTTCTAAATCAGAGGCACAAACTGAGACCAAGGTAAAACCGTGTAATCTGAGTTTGCACTTGGGAGAAACCTTAAGCCGAAGGCATTTAAAAATGCTGTGTTATGTACAATCACGGGCCTCTGCCCAGCACAGCTCACCGATCAATTCTAAAGAGGTACAAGTTGGTAAAGTTGTCTTTTTCACAACAGTTTATTTCCTATCAACCAGCATCAACTAGAGTAAGGAAAAATTGTGAATACTATTGCTAAATACTATTTTTGCAAGTCTCACATGTACTTTGCCTTTTTTTTTTATAAAGAGACTGCTTTAAGCTCAGCTAAAAAAACGTTTAGCCTTTTGATTTACGACTTAAAAACTGAGAGAAAACACGCTCACGTAGCAGCAGTGAAATATAGAATGGCTAATGGAAAGTTTCTCTTCATCTAGGCACCACAGACTTTTAAAGAACAGAGCTGATGAATGATGCTACTCGTTTTTTTTTTTTTGTTCTGTCCTTTTTTTCCCCCCTTCCTGTTTTGTACTCTGGTCACCTCTGAGCTTCGAACACAGACAAACTTCAAAATGCAACACAAACTTTTCTTTCACTCCTGAGATGAACATAGTTAACTGCACACAAACACGCATGATTTGTCCAATGAGCTCATGATTTGTCCTTTTCTAGAAAGGGGTCTTAGAGAAGTGAACAGAGACGTTTTCTCTCCCAAACCCATCTATAAATGAGTTGAATGTTTTTGCCTTTAGCCATTCGAGTCTGCACAGGATATTCCTATAAATGTGGCCTCTAGTCAATGAGTGAGCAATACATTCATCTCATAATAGCTACAGCAAGACCAACATGTGTAAAAATGTTGGGGGTTTTTTTCTTCAAAAATTGTATTTTGCTAAGCTCCAGATCAAATTCAGTTTACAAGACAGGTGTGCTATTCCCACCAAGCAATGAGAGGAAGTACAGAGCATCATCAAGGGTATGGACCTCCCATTGGGGCAAAGGCTAATCTCTAGTGACATGTACTGTACAAGTGGACATCATATGATAAATGGTTTTACCAACAAAAAACAAGATCAAACAGACGGCGCAGGTTTGTTGATCTCAGAAGTCAACAGCAAAATCAACAGCATTCCGTCTGCCACTTTAAACTTTTTGCTCAAAATATTTTGCACTTTTTACACTCGACAATTGTGACTCAGCTAGGACCGACCCTAACAATGCACACTTCATTCAAAGTGTCCTCTCAGTGCCCACATCCAGCCAGATTGTGTTGCCTCACTGCACTTTCAGACAGTCAAGCGTCATGCTATTTTAAAGAAAAAAATTCCGTAAACAGTTCTTATTTTGTTGCGATGCATAACCTTTTACATTCATTATCAGTGATGGGATCAAAGTTTCTGCCTTGTTAAAAACAACAACAGTCCATCCATGGTAGGGATTGGATGGACATCGGCAAAAATGACAATACCCAACCAGGAACAAGAAATGTCAGACAGTCTGTCCATTATATTCATGTAACAGTCTTCAACAACAATGTGTAATCATACGATCAGTGTAAAGCTTTGTCATCCACCCACCAACCATTTTTCCTTAAAGGAGCAACATAAGACACGGCGTGCGAAACATACACCCCTTCAACTTGGTCAGAGTAGATACTTTCTCTTGTTATTGCCCCTGACGAAGCAGCAGGAAGCGGGTTGGTCACGGCAGAAATTCACCGGTGTACGACAAAAGAAGGATCAAAGGTTAGTCCTGCGATCTCAAACCATATGTTCAATATTAGCAGCTTTAAATCCAGTAAATTAACTTCATTTCACATGACACACTTTTAACAGCTGCTCTTTTGAAATTGTTTCGGTTATTTTGCTTCATATGATCTTTTTTTTTTTTTTTAAAGTAATAACAGTTAATGAGAATCGTGGATATGATTACAGAGAGAAAGACATGAAGAATTCACATAAAAGAAAGAGGTTCCCAACCTCTTGAAATAAATCTTGTTCTCCCATTACACCTTGCATATGTTAATGAGTTATCAGCAGCTCCACCAAAGAGCGATAAAGGACTGATTGACATGGTGGATTGCAGAGAAGAAATAAATAGACAGTGTTGGGTCATGAAAGAACGAGTGATAAAAAACAAAATGAGAGAAATGTTGACGAGGAATCACAGTAAAAGTGAACGTGATGAGTAGATGGGAGGGGCTTTTCCAAAACCCCAGATGAACTTGCAAATAAAACTTTCCAGTGCCAATATCTCTTGAGGTTTCCCAACAAAGAAGAGGAATCCTCCTGAACCTCGACTCGCAACTAAAAAGACTCCCAAGACTTTACTTCAGTGATTTCAACTTTTTCACCTACTAGCCTTGAACTTTGAGGATGTTACTAAGAATAAAACACCTCACTTTTTTTTTTCCTCCACTAACCGGACGGCGCCGGCTGTCGGCTTACGAGGACTCTACAGTGATGATCGCTTCGCCCGTCTTTGCGTTGGTGGATGAGGAGATGCCGTGGCCGTGCTGCTGTTCGGCGCAGTCGTCCTGCAGGGGCGAAAGGACGGCCCCCTTGGCCCGGACCGTGCAGTCCGCGCTGTCGTGCAGCGCGTCCAGCCGCTCCCTCCCCTTCAGCCGCCCCTTCTGCAGTTCCTCTTCCTCCTGCTCCTCCCTCTTGACGTGGCAGCGGCACACCTCGATGCCCGAGTCGCCCGTCAGGCGCCGATGACGGAAGTGGTCCTCCTCGTCCTCTTCTTCGTCCTCGTCCTCTTCTCTCCTCTCTTCTCTCTGCTCCTCTCCGTAGTTACAATGCATGGAGACGCTCAAAGGGAGGGACGCCTTCTTCGGAGGAGGCGCCGCGGGCCTCTGAGTGGGCGCAAAAAACGAGGCTTCCCTTTCTTCTTTCTCCTTCTGAGCCATCACGCCGAGCGGGTCGCAGAAGGCGAGCGGCCGGGGCTGACCGGTGGGGAAGGGCGATAGGAGGACGAGGGGCGAGAGCGGCAGGCGAGGATGGTGGGGTGCGCAGGAGGTATTCAGAGAGTGTAAGGGAAGCGAGAGCGCTGGGGCTGAGGGTGAGATGCGCTCGAAGCCTCTAGAGGACTGTTTGGGTATGACGTCGGGCGGGGCCGTGGGGATGACATCGGGCTGGACCTGCAACGGGGGCAACGCGGAAGGAGTCGGTGCGCGGGCGACCCCGAGTCTGGGCAGGGCGGCGCAGTCCTCGCACGCGTCGCTGGGCGTGGACATGCGGCTGCTGTCGTACGTCTCGTCCGTCACCTGCACAGAGAAGGAGGTGCTGCAGGGGGAGGTGAGGGAGCACGACTCGCAGGAGCAGCTGGTGTAGTTGTCAGAGCTCTGGGAGGAGGTCAGGCCACTGGGGCCTGGGCCCAGGTAGGGGGGGCAGGGGTGACGGTGGTGGTGGTGGTGAGGGTAAGAAGAGCTTGGACCTACTATAGCACCTCCCTGCAGGGCAAAGACAGAGCTGTAAGGTGGAGGAGGTGTGCTGGGCTGAGCTGCCACCTCCTCATACGAGGGCAATTTGAAAGAAGCCAGGAAACCTACAACGGAAAGACAGAAAAGAAGGAGAGGTCAATGGGGAGTTGGTGTGTCATTTCTGAATCGGGATGCCTTTGTTGTCATTGCATATAAGATATGCGACAAAACTGCAAGTACTACTGCTATTCCAGAGCAGGTTAAAAGACTTAAAGAGATAGTTAAGATTTTGTGGAGGTGTATGAGATCTTCACCCTCAGTGTCGTTCATCAGCAGTGACTTTTCCCCCATGCGTCCCTTGAGCGGAGTTCCGGGCCAGTTTTGGTATTGCAGAAAGTATTTCTGTGTAGTTGGTGGGGTCAATGCGCGCACCGTCATCAGCTCTTTCACGGCGTTTACGTGCCCGGAAAGAAACCGCTGTGACGCGTCTTCTCTCGTTTTGCAGTGATCTCCTTCTGCCTCCTTCCTCCAGCTGATGATGGTGCGCGCAGTGATACCAATGGAGGGAAAATATTACCGGGTGATTGTGAGGTCAGACATTTTAACGACGGTGATGCAAATGGATTACCCCTTTGAACGCATGTTGTTTTTTGGACCCTAACGCTTTATCTGTGTGACCCCACCAACTAGACGGAACTACTTTCTGCAACACTGAAACCGAGCCGGAACTCACTGATGAATGACACTGATGGTGAAGATCTCATACAACTTCATGTAAAAAAAATCTGAACTATCCCTTTAAAAAAGGAACAACAACAACAACAACAACAGAAACAATAACACAGACATATAGTTCAGTAAAATTATAAATAAGTTAAAAAAATATAAAAAATTAGGGTCATGGTGTACTTTTAAATTACGCTTAACATTCAAATTTAAGACTCTTGAGGACTTGTGCGACCTCTTGAGTAAGTATAATATATTTTAAATTAAATATGATGGAAGGCTTCTCAAATGAACTGAATGTTGAATTAAATTTGTAATGGAGGAACCCAATGAAAAGCCCTTTGGCACAGAATTAAGACCCATAAAATAAAGTGATGTTCAAACATATGGTATGCAGTGAAATCTTCATCCATCTTCACTTTGCTCGCCACAATATTTCAACCTATTCAACAGGACATTTGTGCTAAACTGGAGATAATTTAGCAGAACGCAGGAGGCCGATTGCTGTTGAAAACAAATGACATATTTGACTTTAGACAAACATACTGAGGTCCAGCATTGAGGAAGGGTAGTTGCAGGCTCCATTATAGGCGATGAGATTGATTTCCCTCTGTCTTTGCTGCTGCTGGATCCTCAGCTTGGCTCGGCGATGGCGGTAAGCGCAGAAAAAGCTGAAAAGGATCAGCACCGTCCACAGCAGCCAGAACCCTGAATGACAGCAGGCAACAAATCCAGCATAAGAACAACTTTCCTCATCGTGTGAATCTCATGGCAAATACGCTCAGCTCACACAGTGTTAGTATTGTTACAGGATTATTTTTTCATGCTCTGACAGACTACACTAATCACACACCACTGAAACATGTTCTTCATGTTTAATCGCAATCAAGCATTTTTGTGTGTCCACATCTTCCATTTAAAGCATCATGTCAGGAGTAATGCTATAAAAAGTGCAGCTAATTCTTGTGATGGCACAGTGGAGATCAAAGTGGGTCGGTTGACTCACACCAGAGTTCATAGTAGTAGGTACAGCAGCCCGTCTCTCCGCAGCAGTGCCCCGTTTCGCAGAGGTAACCTGGATTGTTGTTCACCCCGGGACAGTACTTAGGACTGACAACCGGCTGGCTACCAAAGCCCCCATGATGCTTCACCACCTGTACAACGACAACATGACAAAACAATGCGCCAACGAGGCCATTGTTATTGTAAGTGCTGTTATATTACAGTTTTTTGACACAATGAGGTTGAAAAACTGCGGTTTGGTTGTCTGCCACTTGCTGCAGGACAGGTCGCATCAGTTGGATCTGGAAAGCAGGCTGATGCAACTCAACAGTAAAAGTTGCAAATAAACCCCACACAATGAAGATTCCAATCTTCTGAGAGTATGTGACTGCTTTCAACTTACATGTGATCCAGCATTACTATAAGTAACTGATTAGTACTGCTCTGAGCTGAGATTAGCGTGGCGCTGTGTTTGAAGTACACCATCCTAATTCATCTTAATTATTTCTCTCACACCTTGTTAACGGTGCGTAAGTCAACTTCGGTCTGAGGAGCAGCGACTTCAGTCTGAGGAGCAGCCACCTAAAATGAAGCAAAGAAAAATGGGATGTTATTTTACAAGTTGCATACTTGTCAGTGGAAAAGTTGTTTGAGGGAAAGAATTTAGCTTGTTCTGTTTCATTTGAGGATGTAGTGAAGCATGGTGAGATGATCAGGCAGAAATCATATGCAAAGACAAGATAATGTATTCATCTAATGTCATACATTCACCTTCTTTTAGTCACATTGTTTTTATATGGCACTGGATATCAAAGGAATAGCTACAAACAATGTGTGACATCCCCCACACGCAAACTTTATCGATATCAAGTGCAGTTGTCTGTGGTCAAGTAAACTCTAAAAAACAATTTTTAGATAGCCACTAATTAAAAATAGAGTGGCCTTGAATTAAATTATGAATATGTCTGAGTTTAGCTTGCTAAAAACAATGGGTATCATGTGAGAGCACGACTTAGTAAAGTGTACCACTGCTCTGATGTAGAAATCTGACATACGATACCGTTAAATAAATGCATGACATCATTAAAAAAATAAAATGTGGAAGGAAAGGTTGACAACAGAGTCACAAGACGCAGTATTAATGCTGCAAAGCAGTGTCTTGAATCTGTTATTCACATAGTTACCACACATGAGACTGAGAGGTGCTAACAAATAATTATGCATTACCATAGCAACCCTTGTGGTTACGCTTGGAGGCTTTTTTTAAACTCATGTGAACAATGTTTTCAGATGATCCGTCCGTTTGAGATGCACCGCGGCTGAAGGTCGAGCTTCTTACCGTAGCGACTTCGGTCCTGTACAGCCCCTGCAGGGACATGGTCATCTGGCGGGGAAAGAGAGATGCAACAGTTTATACGAAGCGGCGAAAAATGAAATGATGCAAATGCAGATGCAAATGCAGATGCAAAGAAAAAAAAAAAGAAAATCAGCAAAAGACTTTGCGGCACAACTGACAAGGGCACACGCTTGACACAGGAGTAATCATGCCGTGTTGTCATGTAAGCGATCAGACATGTGGCAAACAAACAAAGACGCTCCACGTTTTCAAGGAGATAGGGAGGTCATCTGCTTTTTTTTTTTTTTTTTTTAACAAAACCTATCTCCGTCCGTGGGTTGAAATCGCAGACAGGCAGCAACCAAATCCCAGACATGCTCCAAAAAGCTTGTGCACTGCTTCTCTCCCTCTCTGTTTCTTTTCCAGAGGCACGNGTGCATGCCAGCAATCTAAAAAAAAACAACCTGTAATGGAGTCAAACAGTTCTTGGGTTGTCACGTCTAATTATCTTCTTTATGTGCACAACCCCCTGAAGATAAAGCACCCCTAACAAAATTTGCACGCCGGTGCTGTGTGCAAATTGAATATGCTACATGACGATCTTTGATTGCCAATGGTGTTAAAGCCGCAATAATTGGGGGTTGGAGTAACAAAATGTTATCTGTTAATAGTTTGTCAATTTCTATCAATCGTCAGATACAGCAGCAATTTCAGCAGCTGTGGAAACAACCAAGCAACCTCTCCCAGAAGCATCAATGCTGGCACACATAATAACACGTACTGCGTCCAAATATCCGCTGCCGAAGTCGATATGGAATTGTTGAGAAACACAATTTTCGCTGTGCGGATCTCAAAAATTCCACGTGTCACTCACGGCTGTGTAAATGTCAAGCGGGCCCACGGTGAGGAAAGGGAGAAATTCCCTGTGTGAGGCTGAGTGAGGGGCCACTGTCAAACAAACAAAAAAAGCGCACATACACACACGCACACACACACAATGCAGAGACTCTGGGGGAATGCTGCCTTTTTGCAAACCAGGCCTAAAGCCATGTAAATGAGAGGTCTTTTGTGAACAACTGGCTGTTGATTAAGTTGTCGGTATGGAGAACAATGAGGGCCCTGAGCACGTGTACATGCATGTTGAAATAAGTGATGCTGAGCAAAAAAGAAAAACACCAAACACTGTCCCAAGGATGAGGAAGTGTATGTTCCTCATACATGCACACCTGATTTAGAACATAACCAACATAAAGCCATGCTTTTGTCCATCTAATAAATCATAAGTCTGCTTCCGTACTCAAAAAATGTAGGGTGTTTCGAGTGAGGAAATGTGCTGGCACCAGAGATGTCAATCAGGAGTTCCTGTGGTAAACCCACTCTGTGACACTGAGCATACACACACGTAGTCATATCTTCCCCAGAGACCACAACCAACCACAAAGTATTTCCAATCCCTGGGGTCCCAAAGGTTCACGAAGCACCACACTCACCTCCACTACGTCCATCACACACACAGATTCACGTACTAATGCGAGCAGTTCTGATATGGAAGGGAAGAAAAAATTACAGCAAACTGAAGAATTGCAGGGTGTGCGATGAGACTCATGAATTCACAGAACTGGTGGCGAACAAGTACTAATATAAGGTTTGTTGATTTGCCAAAGTTTGATCCATCTAACGTAGGGAAACCCTTCACTTCCTGCTTTAACAGTACTTTTCAATATGTGATAAGTGCTGAGCAGAGAAGTGGGTACTTTCACAATACTTCAACAGATGTCCACACTCAAGCAGTGTAGTTGTGCACTGAAGTATCGGGCTGAATCACCACTCAACAACGTAAACCTAAATCTGCAGATTTTGTTGGCCCCAGTGCGCAAAAACAAACCGTGAGGGTGCAGATCCAGCAGGTCAACAGGTCGCGATCATACTTGCGTGTGCCTGCATGCCTGTGGAAACCCCTTGAATTGCACTTTTGTTTTACACTTCCTAATGCAACATTCTGGATAATTTATTGTGAATGAGGGCAGTGCCGTGCACATTTGTTCCTGCAGACACCTTTAGATGTACAGCCGTGTGCCTCCACGAAGGCACATTTTGCTGCAGTGCTTCCACATGCAGAATAAAGCAAAAACAATGCAAAAAAAACGAAGCAACGCGTCGACGGATGTGCGAGTTGTGTTTGTCAACAGTGCAGGCCGAGGGCAGCGTGTTGCTCTACGGTCCAGCTGTTGACAGCGGTGTGCGCGCGCGCGTGTGTGCATGCGTGTGTGTGTGCGCATCAAAGCGAGGCAGTGCGGTGCGTTTACCTCCTCAGCTTTCACCCCCAGGCAGAACGTCAGCGTTTTCTCCGGATCCATTGCAACGATGAGAAATACAGGGAGGGGGGGGACGGGGGG
>CAESWR010000004.1:943532-955677 GCA_903171835.1 Mullus surmuletus | reverse complement strand
GGGGGGGGGGGGGGAGAGAGAAAACAAGTGGGATGTCACTCTGCTACAGCCCCATCACCGCCGTCCCACTCCAAAGACGCGGCGGCCTCCCCATCCGCCATTCCCCCCGGACGGACGGACGCCCCTCCCCGACTCCGCTCCACACACACACACCGGGGGGGGGGGTCTCTCAAGGATGGGGGGTTGTCACACGGCGCGGACGAGGCTGCCGTCGAGCGTAGTTTTCCCGTAGTGAGACAAAGATGTGTCACTCTTTGTTTTCGCGGAGAGGGTCGGGGCTGTGCATGATGTCATGCGGCTCCAGCCCCCCAAACTACTTGCATGGCAGCGCTGCGGCTTTGATTGGCCGGAGCTCCCAGCAACAGCAGCCACACACGCGCTCTGCCCGCGACGGTTAGTTCCCGCGCACAGCACGCGCTGTTGCTCGCATGAAACTAGTAAACAGTCCAACGTTCGGAAGACGTTGCTTTTGGGCGCGAAAAAAACCCCCCCAGGTGTTAAGCTAGTACGGTAAGAGGTTAAGCTAGCACAGATAGACAAGCCCAATTAAATGAGATAAAACTACCTAGGGGCCAAAAATATTAGTTTTATTCTGGGAAAACTATGGAAACGCAGTGTTTGTGCACGCAGTAAGATTTATTTACAAATATGAACCAAACTAGTTGAATAAAATCTCTTCAAAACAAATTGGAGCAACTAGAATTCGCCTTAACAAGTTAGCATTGTGACAAAACAAATCCAACTATCTAACAACCACTTTTATTCCTCAAAGCTAAAATATGAAAATAGTTGATAGTTTTTGGCTTTTGTTGAGTTATGGCTTTAGCTGTCTAGCATCACCACTTATTGAACAAGAGTTGAAAGGTCAATTCGTGGTTGGTCCCCAGTATTACAAAGCAACGATAGTCATTGACTGGACGAAAACAATCCAGATATATGAAGAATGAAGAATAACTTGGTGTTTTCCACTAGTTTAATGTGCATATCTACTACAATGTCTCGGAAGTATTGAACGATTAAGCCAGAAATGAAACAGTTGGTCCTTAAGTATATTTACAGATCTAATGGTGAATGCTTAGAATCAGGAACATGCAGAGGTTCTTCTTATGTCGTCGCTGCTTTGGAAACACAGCAACGCGCCAGCACTGCTGCAAAATTGTCAACCTCTTCTGCTGTGATTGTCTCTGTCTTCCATTGCATTGCCGTGCAGTCTTTTTCCCCTCTGCCATTTAAAAGACGATTCCTTCATGTTTTTGGATTTTTGTGTTGTTGGGACACGCATAACCTTCCAGTTTAAAAAATGTATGTATCATCTTACAAGTTTAATATGATCTGTCATCTGCACCTCATTACAACAGTTTCCTGACTCGAGAATGTACATGTGGTGGTGAATCTATGAAAAGCAGTTTTCTGTTTGCTCATAAGAGGGCAGCACACTCCAGGCATTGGCATACTTGCTTGGCCTAGCTTTTAATCAACCTGTGGCTAAACAATAGTGTCTCCACATCAAAAAGAATTGAACAAGCAGTGCAGTGCAGTGCTAGTGCAAACTGGATATATGCAATCAGGTTCTCCCACAGCTTATCCATCTCAAACCTCAGCGTCTTTTCCAATCTTCATGTCTTTCTGTGTGTGCATTAAGACACATCTCAGAGGACCAACTTTGAAACTATGTGGCGAGGGCATCTTGTGACTTTGATAACATTTTGGCGACCCCCCTTTTTCTAAAACACATTCAAAGGACCGTTTTGGTTTTCATGTCACTGTTGGAACTTGTTATGGGTTTGGTTTAGGATTGAGGCTAGACAGATAGTTTCTTTGGTCAAATTTGTTAAGATAAGAGATGGGGTTGCACACCATGTTAGTGAGTTCACCAAGGCAACTGTAAATACATGAATGTATCAGAGTTCTTTCACAAAAGAGGAATGAGGAAAGTTTGCATGCTTGTGGCTGAAACCTTCACAGCAAAGTTGCAGAGCCCAGACAATTTGAGTTAGCTTCCTATAGCTGTCATATGAAATCAGCCATGGGTGTTAATTGTCTGATAAATGCATCACGGTTCACACCATGACGCTGCATGTTGGCAATAATTTACACCGAACAACTTTGACTAGCTGGTAATTATTTACAACTGTTTTCTAAAGTCAATCACCAATGCATGCCTGCTCTCAAATGCAGACATGGATTCAGAGAGCACAGGTGGACAGTTCTCCAAGTTCTTGGAAACAAATATTTCCATCGAAGTTGTGTCAACCATAAGGCGGTACTCCCAGCATTAAAGAGAAGTTTGGTCAACATGATTGTTATCACACCTAATGATACAATATGGCAATATCCTCTGACCTGTGTCAGCACATTGAATGTGTGTATGCTTACACAGAAAACCATATTAAATATAACATTGTGGATATATGAATAATACATTTAGTGGTGTTGATAAATGTTGATAATCAGTCTATTTTGATACATCATATGCCAATGTCCCCTGAAATATGAAGTACTTTAAAAAACCATCTCAAACCTGCTGTCTCTGTTTGTCAAAACTTTATATGTGGGCTAGACATATGCTGATATTTTTTTGCTATTCACTGGAAGAGCACATAAACAGTGACATCGTTTCTGGGAAATCCAAAACGAAACCAGTTTTTTTTTTCCTTACAATTGTGTTAGACATGTGATGCATGCTGCAATTACTCTGGCTAATTGCTTTATAATATTTGTTTTATATTGCTCCTATATAACCCAGGGAATGTGCGGACTTAACAACCTGCGGCTTGAGACAGAGTTTTTGCACGCCAGCTGAAAGTTTGAGGACACTCCGGCTCCCATTGTTCTCAGGATGTGTTTGTAAGTACATCAATAGTACACACAAGGGAAGTGATGTATTATGTCATCATACCCGGAAAAAAAGACAATTTAAAAAGAAACACATGTAAGAAGGGTGTAATCCAGGGTGTCGGTGACAACACTTTGCTTGACCATCAGTTTTATTCAAGAGAATCAAAACAAATCACGGGAGACCCCACGGCTGACCCAGTGCCACAAAACCTTTGCACTATTGAGCTAAAGGGTCAAATAAAAAAATCTCATCAGGTCCCCATAGTAACATAACAAAACTGAAAACAATATCTTTCAAATTCAAATGAAAAAGTTGGGGAGTTCTTAAACATTTAAGTGGTACACATTACTTTTAAGAAGACAAGCAATTTATGGAGGGACAATTTGGGGGAGAGCTTTGATGCAAGCTTCTTTTTGCACGGCTTGAGCTAGCAGGCACATGTTCAAAAGTCATGGTTACAACCACCAAACCAGTTCTTGGCACAGACTGGTGGTATTTTCTGCCCTCAGGTAAGTAGGCACCTTTTGAACTCACGACAAACCTCTGAACATTCTCACTCTCATTACTGCTTTCATATAATTTATTAGCAAAATCATACTGTAGACATATATTTTCAAGAAGTCTAACTAGTTCCATCTTCAGCCTTTATAAAAACATAATTTGCACAAGAAACTGTCAGTTCCTGTACAGAAATTTCCACTGCTGTGTGCAAAGCTGACAGTCACCTCCAACAGTGCAACAATGCACACAGTATGACAGCAGGAGAGGTGACAAGGCAGTAGTTGTTGTCCAAGAGATTAGTAGCTACCCGGGCCTAAATACACTGTACTTTGACACTGTTGTCAAAATTAAAGTTCTTATATGACAGCAAGGAATGTTTCCTGTGGCCGCAGCGTTATTTTGAAACCTGTCCATCAAATTCTAGTCACAAGCCTTGAAAATGATGTCACTCTGGAGAGGGCCCATAACTCAACTTCCTTTTTCTCTATAAATGGTCAACAGAGAGTAAATTATTTTCTAAAGCGAGGAAATGCAATGAAGTTTGGTGGTTTTAAAGACAACGTGCATCTGCCTGCACTTACCACGTTGTCAAGTCACACCCTGTGCCTCGTGGACATGTGATTCAAAGTGGCAACATAAATTACAGAATGAAAAGCACCACAAACCTTACATTTATAAATGTTTTGTTTTTGTGAGCCACTGATATTATGTGCATGAGAAGAAAAAGTGCATTTTCTTCATGCTCCTTTGGCTTGGTACACATGGTGAAACATGCAAAGATGCTTAACCAAAGATGTCCTGATGAAACTCAATCAGCATCGGAATGGCTGTAATCATTCCTATTAAAGAAATTTAATAGGTTGGCCCGGTTTAGTGCTTACTGGTTAGCAGGAACCTCAAGGCTCATTTTTACAAAGTTTGGTGAAACTTTGGGGCACGGGCCAAGGATGAACCTATGAAATATGAAGATAAATCATTAGTATATCATTTCAAATTGTGCATCTTCCCCCAAGAATGCAAGTTAAATTACATGGATGTCGAGTCATTATGTTACAAATAGGAGGAAGTCATGATAGAGGCAAATAACTGGTTGTTTGCGTGACCATTGTCGCAAAATCTGATTGCAAACTAAGCCACACAGTCCAAAGAAACACAAAGGTTTGTCATTTTTAGAGATGAAGATGTGCATAATTTAAAACGTTCTTTCAGGTGCAGCAGGGCTTGTCGAATGTTTTGGCGTCAACTGCCCATAATCTCACCTCTATCAGTTCCCCAGCAAAGATCTGATCTGATGCTCAGCCCAAAAAGGCTTCACATATTCTCTTGAAGAACCCCCAGCTTCCTTGACTGGTACAGACAGACCGTGTCACCGGATCGGTATCTTTAGCCCGCTTAAGGTACGACGGCAATATGTTATCATCTGCGTCATAAATCAGCTGTCCCTTGTGTTATACTACAGCTGTCAAATTGAAAAACAAGCAGGAAAAATACACATGACTATCTGGTACACACACACACACAGTCTGGAACCACAGGCCAAACAAAAGGTTTGTGGCAAGTCTTGGCAAGTCAGCCATAGTTATCTTAATGAGACGTCAATACACACACACACGAAAACAGAGAGAAGCAAGCACATACTATCAAATGTGATTATCATGCTGTTGAGTGAATGAGCCAAAACATTATCCGAGAGGACTTGCGTCAGTTTACTTCACTCTGCTGTTCCACTTTAAAGGATCAAAATCAACAGCTACAAACGGATGCGTGCCATAATCTTAAGGATTTTAGTTTTTACATGTCGGTTCACTTGCAAGTTATGCAGGATTATCTGATGAAGCTTGTGCATTGTAGCGTGAAATAATGTCACATTTGTCGAATGCCAGGAGAAAAATGTGAAAGCAAATGATGTCTAGTTGTCTGAGGGTAAAAACTTAAAATGGAGAAACATGTGCAAGACAGGCACAAAGACCGAGACAGAGAGAGAATGTTTGTCTCTTAATGCAATTAAAAAAAAGGAAATTGTCTCATGGATTTATGCTTCTACTGGCAGGCGCCTGTTCCTCTCTTTCTGAGGCACCGGCTTCAAAATGAACACAGCTGTCACACAAACAAGTGGTTGCACAAACAGAATATTTGAGAGGGAAAGGAAATGCAACCCGCAGAGGAATCAGCATCAGAAACAGGTCTAACTTTATTCCACGAGTAGAGGAATATAACGCAGTGGGCCAGTGCCCCCTGTCTAAATGAAGAATGGAGAGGTCTGGCTTGGGCCTGTCATTCACCGAGATAACGATGAGATAACTGAGATACTGGACAGCACTGATGTGAAAAGGTGTAAGGGGGGTGGGGAGGGGGAACTTAAAGCACAAGAAAAACAGGTCTTAAAAAGTCATCCACACCAGTTCTCCTCCTCACACCCTCTCCTGTAGATCCACGGGACCTCGGCGGCTGTCTGAACTTTACTAATCCCACCGCTGACATATGACTTTTGCCTTAAACCCCCGAGAAAATCAAACCATGAGGAACCCAGGGGACCAATGGGGCCCAGAGAGGAAGAGAAAAAAACAAGCAAGGCGGCAAATGTACCACGCTGCACTTCAGCGCTGGCCATTGGGGAAACTCAGACACAAGCAGAAAATCTGGTTCCCGTGTCTGCGCCGTGCCTCCGTCTCCTCTGATGCACGTCTTAGTCGAGTTCAGCGACACCGTTTCAAACTCGTGCAGGTTGCAGCCGCTTTATGGAGAATATAAACACAGTGCCGCGGTGTTCAGTAACGCGAGGAACCGTTGATGTGGTGTCTATAAAAAGGCACGGATAGATACCGAAACATGCTTACTCGTGCGTCAGTATATTGCAAACAGCTTTCTTGGGCTTGCACTTTTCTGTGTCACACCTGCTTTTGGTGACACAAGATGAAAGCCCGCCTGTGAGGAGCAAAGTTTTTTTTTCGCGAACTCTGCTGATTTTGTTATTTTCGCAGTCTAACAAGCAGTCTGGTGTCTTTATTTCACACCTCCTTTGCTCCCCTCCCTTGTAGATTTGTGGATGCACATTTCAGTCCAGTGAATTCTTGGCTGGCCACCACTGACTCATTCTCAGTTTTCCTTTCTCCCCCGCTCTGTATTTTGTTTCCGATTTTTTTCCAGAGTCCTGAGACACAGTGACCCACTTCCAGTTCCTTCCTCCCTCCAGAGCAGTGTGTGTAAATGTTACAGCAAACAGCGAAGAGTTCTTGTTTTTGCAGCTTTTTCAGTTTTTTCTTTTCTTGCAAGTGAGGCCCCCACCCCTTTGCTCTCACTCTCCCATGCAACACCCACCCCCACTCTCTCTCTCTGTCTCTGCATGACCCGGGGAAGTGTACTGTTTGGGAGTGGGAGTGGATAGGGATCTTTGCCATGAGTCATTACCAGGGGACCCCTGGCACTCAGCTATACCCCTCCTCTGCATGCAAGGAATGCTAGCTAGATGCACTCCAGCCTTAATGAAAAGGGACGCTCATTCAAATGCAGACAGCAGAACTTTATGAAAGTTTGATGGACAGCCATGCGCAGACAAAGAAAACCAATTTTTGAAAAATGAGGAGTTTCCAAGCGTAACAAGACTATCCAGAAGACCAGAAAATTGATGGTCAAGAGGTTTTTATGAGTACTCCCCCATCCTTGGTTTTCTTTTTCTTTTTAGATGTGCACAGCTGTACTTTGGTGCTGTGGAAACCTCTGCAGGCACACACTCTCATTAAGCATAAGTTCATGGTGAGCAGTCTGTGCTGGATCTATACCTGCATAACCCTACGTAACATGCAAACTAAACAAAAAGGAGGGAGGGGGTAAAAATCTCCCTCTCTCTAGCTTTCTGTCTCGTCCTTTATTCTCAAATCCAGCGTCTCCTCCCTCTTGTTTTTCTCCCTCATTCCCTCTACCTTCCCCCATGGCTGAGTCTGGCAGGGCCATGGGTTCAAAGACGTGCGAGCACCAGAATGTAGGTCAGCCATCAGTGCTGAGTTACCGATTAGAAACAGCTGTGCGTTTGTGGGCCATTCTTTTCTGTCTGCTGAGGCCAGCAACCATCGCAGGGCTGCACTGAGCTATAACTTCACTTTTCAAATTTGCCCCCACCTCCTCCCGCTTCTGCTCTGAAACCCCTGCACTTCATTTCTACTTCCCTCCACTGAAAATGATGAATAAGGGGGATAGCACAAACTCTCCAGCTTCAGCAGTTATTTTGATCTTCCCTCCCGAATTTAGACGCAAAACAAATCTCTTGAGTCACGCTCATCACTCCTGTCCCCTGTGCTTACATGTACAAAAAACTAAGTACACGTTTCTTTTTTTTTTTTTCTTCGCTAAATGTGCATCTTTCTTCTGCGGCTGCTCTTTCATTTCCACAATAAAAAACACCCCTAGAGGTTCATTGCTCTGCTTCTTTTTCTGCTAGCCCTTGAAAACAGCCGGGCATTTCTGCGGTTATGCCTATTGTTTTCCAGCGAAAACATTTCTCAACTACAGAATGTGTTTCCCTCCCGCTGCTCTGGACAATAGCAAATGTGTAGCATGAATTAACGAGCGGGTGCTTGAACTCCAGTCAGAGCTGCGGTGGTCCTGAAGGTAACACCAATACTAGCATGTCTGGATTAGCCCTCGCTGCCCCCCCCGGACCTGCCCTTACTGCCAGCGCTGGTTGTTATAGACATATATACACACACGGCACCTGGGGGTAATTACCTGTTGTGGCCCATGGGGACACCACCTGTCAGGGGCCCCAATGTGTTTGTGTGTGTGTGTGTGTGTGGCGTGTCACGCATATAAATCTTCATATTCAGTATCACAAGCACCTGGGGAACCTTCCCCAAAGCCAGAGGAGCTAAAAAAAACAACAAAAAAACACTACACAAATAAAGAAAACACGCCACTCAAGTTGTGCGCTTGGAAAAGTTGTGGAATAATACAGCAGGAAGAGGAGAGCCGTGGTGACTCCTTGCACTCCGGGCCCTTTAACACCCTCCCTCCACTGCCAGCTCAGCACCGGATATGAGCCAAGCCCTGTAACTTGCAGCTGTGGGCCTAAAATGCCAGATGGACAAAATAATGCACGCAGACAAATGCAAACACCCAAACACACACGTCCGTATTTAGCACGTCACAATGCGAGTGTGCGTGCGAGCCTGCACCAAACAAAAGCACATGAACTGAGTCACAAAAAAACCCATCGTAGAGCAGGTATGACCCTGTGAGTTGGTCATAATTACAGTCTACTGTTTCTTACAATTGTCCCTGTGACGCCCTTTGACCACTTAGGAGCCAGCTGATGAAAGGCCAGACTCTCAGTTATTCAAATGCTCACTAATGTAAGGCCCGCTTGCATGCCTGCAGTCAATGAATAACTAGAAGAATAGTTTTTGTTTTCTTTCAGGATAGCGACAAAGAGAGTGGGTAAGCACACGCACATCCAATGATATTTAATAGGTGCTGAGTCTGAAAAAGATTCATCACAAAAAGGTGGAGGACTTGCAACACTGTGAGCTCCCAGGAAAAAATATTTATTGGTAAAGTATTTACATTAAAAAGACAATATTTCCAGTGAACTAACTCTTGGTCAGATCCACAGTGAAGGTAATCTGATGAAATTTGATGAGTCCACCTATTGGTGCAGCTGAGGGAAACCACGATCTGATTGTGACACAAGAGAGAGAGCTACAGCGAGGCACATGCCAACAAAGTCACAGATTCACAAAGAGAAATAACAAACAAATCTTTCATGATAAAACAGGACATCCACACTACTTTGTTACTAAGAGGTAATTAGTTTTCCATTGACATAAAATTGAAAGAAAGTACACAAGAACAATTCCAGATACATCCCTAGATGAAACTTTGGAGATGTTATTTTCATTTTCGGTTTATGCTAGTAAGATAACTGGCTGTGCTACCGTTGTTATCTTAAGGTCAGTCCACATGAATCATGAGAAACTCCGTGACTTTTGACCATTCAATCATATGGAGCTTGTTTGATAATCAAAAGACTTTTGCTTCTCCTGAATGCACAATAAACAAGTCTCAAAGGTTAGAAGCAATGCTACACCAGGGATTTGTAGAGGCACACACCCTGACAAGAATGCCTGATGGGATCTCAGACCTGAATATTGAATCTGAGCTCCTTGAATCAGCAAGCGAGTGTTTTCCCTTTCTGATATTCATCCATCAGCAGTGAAAAATCACATCCATTGGTGGGTGGTCTGTCACCATCCTTCTCCACTGCCACCCACCAGTGAAGATAGGCCTGGTTTGCATATTTATAGGGAGGATGTTTGTTGTTCGAGACACGCTGTTTGAGTGTATGAATTAGCTTAAGTTCGCCAGTTGCCATGGCCACGGATATGGTTGTTTTATTTGAGCCCATTCACCCTCGCATACACACATCCCTGCCCCCCCTGGCTTCCTTTAGTTTCTTTGGCCGTATGGTTTATTTATGTGCTGTTGGTGTCTATGTTGAAGCCTGGAGAGATTCTTCATGAGTTAACCAGCATCAGATTCTTCATTTGTTATCTAGCATCAGAATTAATTTAAATGTAAAAGTTTTTCTATTGGTAAGCTTTGAATCCCGACTCCCTCGTTGACATATCTGAAACAGAAAGCCTTGTGCAGTCATGCTGTGGAATTTCCTGGAGATCCCATGGAGGACATATGCTGCAGCGACATGGTGTTAACCATGTGGGTCTGAGCACAGGTGGAACAGGAAGAAGTGCCACAGCACCCGGGCAAGGAAGGCAGAAGAACTGAGGAATGCACAAACCAGGGAGTCAAGATGAACGGTGCCAGGCGTCAAGGTGCGGCCAGGTGCTTCCACAAACGTCACAGAGAACCGGGTTGGAATGTAGGACTGCAAACAGCGAGGATACCAAAGAGTTTGCCACCTTTCAGCCTCTTGCCGTGCGAACAGACGTCAGCTCAGTGGGCACACCCACAACGACGGAAGAAGCAGAGGCACAGATGGGGAAATGTATGGGTGGAGACAAGGAAAGAGTCTTTTGGGATGGTTGATGCACATGTATAGAGCTGGAACATTTTGTTTCCACGGTAACAATGACTAATTAAATGTATGTTCCAGAGCAAATGCATACATGGCAAAACTGTGTGGTAAAAATTTGATGTGGAAAAGAAATGACGTTGAACTGCCTCCAAATTCCTGGTATGAAAAAGAGGAAGGGTGGACAAAGATAAGCACTGATATAATTAAGATGCAAAAGTCCTGTTAATCGTATTGGTTGAATGTTTGAGTGATTGAGTAACACCTGGATCCCATTTCATCATCTGTTCATCGTCTGTTAATTTTCGTAAATGTTGTTACTTATGCCCTTTCATACCTTTCTCAATATATCACTAAAACAAATGGGGCACCTAGCATGGTGAAACTTCACTATGAATCATTAAGTATCATCATAGCCTCATGTAAATCTGCCTATTTACATATTTAACCACCAATACACAAGCAAAATCTCCCCCAAAAAGGGCCCTTGGGGGACAAAAATACTTCCTGTGATCGAGGTCTAGCCCAAAATGTTATGCTCCACCTCTCTGACAACTTTCATGAAAACCAGCTCAATAGTTTCTGCTTAATCCCATTGAATCTTGAAAACAAAAGCTCCATGGCAGATTTAGCAAAGGCACAGGCCTTGTGAAGTCACCAGACCGGCTCCTCCCCAAACACTTCTAAACGTTGCTGCAAAACATAAACATGGAGATGGAGTTCGCTGATTGTGGAAGGAAAACGTCTAGACTGGATGCACAAACGTGTGTGGGAGGAGCGCCCCATACATCTGTGATATTCTGGATGAAAGACAGAAATATGAGCCCACGGTTTTTTAGGTTCAGTGACATCAAAGGTTTCAATTCAAGTGGGAGATGAGTCTCACAGCGACTGAAGTTTTGTTATGAAATGCCAGCTGCAGACTATACCATCACAGTGCCCTGCCCTCAAATCATAGTGTGCAGCGTGCACACCTCATTGTGTATGTAGATGCAACAAACAATGAAGTATATTAATAGAATATTTTGATGTGGAGTTGTGAAGACTGAATCATGGGACTGGATGTTTGGGTAACTGCATACTTGTATGGGAGGTTTACACGTGTATCAATTGTGTACACACCCAGCACCTCACCCTATTGGGAGATTTCCACGTAGTTAACTCTTTGGTATTTCTCTGGAGTGTCACCTATGAGATCCATCATGCTCCTGGAAAGTCTGTGTGAGAGGGATGGGCAAACTGGATGCGTAATTTCAGTGAGTAAGACTTGTTCTGTTGACTGTGCAAGCTGTGCGGCACATTGCATCAACCTATGCCTGAATCGCAAAAAGGCAGGCATGACGAGCAAAAAGGTCACGGGATGTACTTTAAATACCCCAGTTACAGTGAGATGTTGCTTGAGACCATTGATAGTGCTGTCACACTAATACAATGTGACCTTTGCTCATTATGGGCATGAACAGATTTCTACTCTTAGCCCTGTAATAAGCTTTAACAGTATCAGCTCATGGTTTTAGTATCTATTTCCATGCTGACAAGAGCGATGTGAGTAGTTTTTTTTTTAACGAAAAAAAAAAGAAGCTTTTACCCATTTCAGAATGGTGCTTCAGAGCCTGTTGACAGAAAACATCAAAACATCTGTGAACTTCTGCATTCTCTGCAGTCACATTTGTGGAGTGGCATTAACAGACCTAATCCTGATTGCATGTGGCACAAAAATGGTGGAAAGCAGACGAGAGTGGCTGACCTTTGGTCTAGAGGGTGTATTGGAGGGGGGGGGG
>CAESWR010000004.1:923681-933806 GCA_903171835.1 Mullus surmuletus | reverse complement strand
GCGGAATACAACCAGAATGCATGACCGGAATAATTCATCTATTCGTTCATCAACTAACACAAATTGTTTAAAAATGTGTTTAAAAGTCATACTTCATGTGGGAAAAAAAAGCACGGTGGCATTTGCCAGCTTCCACGGATCGTTGTAAACCTAAACATCACTTATTTTTCACTTTGAACAGATTAAATGATTGCAGCATTGATACATGGCAAAAATTGATCAGTCGCTGTCTCAGATGTGAATTTAATCTAGCGATTTCAGTGTCCTTGTTTGAACTAAAAGCCTGTCGGAGTTTTGAGGGACCCCTCCTGATCATCCATGCTCCATGTAATCTGCCACACTTTAGGTATTGTTTCTGGAAAAAGAACAACAAAAAAGCCTCCCTCACACCCTGAGACGCCACTCCAGGGAGGTGCTGCTGTTTGAGGCCTGACTCACACTCTTTGTTTTTGGTCATGTGTTGCAGTGTTTGGTTCACACTGGTGCAGCACAGAGCCATCCTTGTGCTTTGCGTTCACGAGGCAGGCAAGGTGACTGATTAATGTCTGCTCTCGATGCTGGGAGGCACCATGCTGTGTGTGTGTGTCTGTGTGTCTGTGTGTCTGTGTGTGTGTGTGTGTGTTGTGTGTGCAATATCTTATAGTGTGGCAACACAAGTGTGGCTGGGTTAATGGAAATTTTGATACTTATTTTTCCATGAGTAATACCTTTTTACATTATTAATTATTTCACTCAAAACTACCTTCAAAATCTGCCAATAGAGAATATTGTAAAAGAACAACCTGTGCAAATATGAAGGATGCCTCGATTCGTACTGGCATTTATTACGTTGCACTTTGGCATTCGTGGAGTCAAAGTGAAATAATGAGTCACCCCTAGCAGCAACAAAACAAGGAACTATTAGATTAAAGAAAAACAAAACACAACAAACAAACAGTGGCATTGGCATCTGTAGAATTTGGATTGGTATCAGTCCAGATCATGTGGCTTTAACTGTGCCTCTCTAAAAAAACCAAAAACTTCCAACAGGTAGTCCAACATAGCTGAACGATACCAGGTTTGACTCATGGCTCTGCCAAACCAAAGTTGACGTTGGTGTGTAACGTTTCTATTTTCTGTGTTCAGAAGACTCTCTGACTGCGTCAAGCACGCTAGGTGTCTCCCAGCAAAACTACCCGCTGACTTTAGCTGCTGCTCAGGCGACACCCTGTGTGTGTATTTGTGTCTGATTATTGGGGTGAGACATCTGGGTGGGTGCCAGCAGTTGGGTCGTCTGTTCTGACAAAACCTGCTTATCTGCTGTAGCCTGAGTGCAGCTGTGGTGGTTCTGCATCTGCCATCTCAAGGGTGACTCTGCTACTTTCTTTTTGAACCCCCTCCTGTCATCACAGTGGCACAGGCCGGAGCTGCAGGGCGTCATTTCTGTGAAACCATACGCTACTGTGCGGCCAGTCTCTGGCGCAGCTTCCTTCCCATTTGTGCGTGCACCCGCTCCTGATCGCGTCTGTGACGACCCGACCATGCCACAAGTTTCCTCTGCAGTGACGCTGAGGCTTTTTGAAACCGCTATCGTTTTGTTTTCCCACATATCACCTGTTTACAGGAAATCGAAGTCCATTCGTGTAAGGCAGAGTATCTGGTATGCTTGCGCCGCTTCCCTCAATTGAAAAAGGATTTGCAACTCTATTCTTATCTCCTCAGACACAGACACCGCCCCGTGGTTGTCGAACGCCCTCGGTTTCATTTCTGAGAGCGCAAGGGTGCGATGATTGGAATTGGTTTCAAAACTGGTTCGATTTCCACCGAATACTTTCCTCCCGTAGTACAAATCCCCTCTGGCGGCAACTGCACGACACCTGCTGAACTTAACTTTAGATTTCAATGCGCTTCACGGCTGCAGGAGCAGGCGCTCGCTTTGTCACGCTCTAATCTTCTCTCTAATTAAATTTACTCTCTCAGTGTCTTCCACTCCCAGCTGTGATGAATGACTTATTTGGCTTTGAGGAGCTCTTTCCCTATGAGTGAAGCTGGCCTCAGCGGGTGTGTGTGTGTGTGTGTGTGTGTGTGTGTGTGTGTGTGTGTGTGTGTGTGTGTGTGTGTGTGTGTGTGTGTGTGTGTGTGTGTGTGTGTGTGTGTGTGTGTGTGTGTGTGTGTGTGTGTGTCCACAGGCTGGGCACTGACAGCGCCTCGCCTCGCCGTTTGAATTATGGTGGCACGTCAGCGGGGAGGGAGCCCCGTCCGCTTCACCTCCTCGTCTTCTCCCTCTTTCTCCAGACACCACATCTGTTTTTTCTATTATCCCCCCCCCATTCTCCTCTTCACCCTCTAAAAAGCGTCCGAGTCAGCAGAAACCCAAAGTAGTAAGGAGAAGGAGGGCAGCACTCCCTTTTCACAGACGGCCTTTATCGCTCTTTTCTGCTCTTTCAGCCAAAACTCATCGGTGCCAGCTTCTCCTCTTTTGAGGCATAAATCTTCTTTTGTGACAGTGTGTTTATGTTGGCGGCGGCAGGCGTTGATGGGCCTGTTAATCCTGTTAATCTGCATTTTAATGTGGATTGTAAAATGCCCTCCCAGTATGAATACAGCGATGGTGAAGGTCATTATGTCTACATCCTGTTTTGTTTTTGTAATCCTTTATTTCTATGAGAAGCACATACAGTAGCGTGTATTTCTCCAGGCCTTGATACAGAGCTCCCTGCAGTCTGATTTTTAGTCTTTTAGCATTCAAAGTGGCTCACGTTGTTGCACGTGGCTTTTTTTTGCTTTTAGCTTCCTCAAATGTCACACTGTCAGATACATATCCCTCACGAGTGTGTGGTGACCTGGAGTCATTAGGCTGCTGTGGGCCTATTATAAAGCAGAGTTATGAATTACGCTCTGTACATGGTGCAAACATGAAGGTGGGGGTCGTTTAAAAATGTTACTTGTGAAATACTTAGAAAAATCCATTTATCTATTCAAATTTCACAAAACAGCATAGTTGCCACAAAGCAGTCTTGCCCTTTGGCCTGCGGTTTAAGCAGTTGCTCTCTTTCAAAGGAAATGTCCTAACAAACACCAGCAAAAACTGCCAGTAACGAACACATATTTATCTTAATGTTTTGCATTTGTCCAAGCAGTTATACATTTACCGAAGGTCTGTGGACATGGCCTCAGGACAGTCTGGGTCCTAACTGAGGCTTCTTTATGTAAATGTCATGTAAAGAAACAGAAGAGTTGCAGCCAAGAGGTCGGCAGGAGGGGTTGCATGTGGAATTTCTTTTGCTCCGAGTTCACCAGGCACTAAGGAACTCTATGTGTCTCTCGGGTCATGCCCGGCCGCGCTTGCTTGTACGCCCGGATGGCCTAGTTTTCCTGATGTTCTGTGCTGAAAGTATGCAAGAGTCCGCACCAGACCACTGCAGCCATGCACCGAGCTGTCGCAGCTCCCTCTCAGGTGTCGCCGCTGCAGGGAGGGGCGCGCCCCTGCTTCTGTGTCAGTAAACTCCGTTCACCGCTGTGAAGCAGCTGATGCTTGTAAAACAACAACAGGGCTGGATGCACTTTAACAAGGTGCAGCGGGCGCGGTGGGTTCGGAGGAGGGCTTCATGAAAAAAAAACTTGAGAGAAAGAAGTGCAAAGCAGGATAGCAGCGAAAGACAGTGTGTTGACTGAGCCATTCATGGTCGTGTCCCGGGCTTTGTGCGCCCAGAGAAGGAGGAGGAGGAGGCCAAGACAGACATTCTTGAGCGTTGCCGAAGGGAGGGACGGAAGGCAGCGTAGGACGTGGCTGCTGTATGCCTGAAATTCAGGTCAGCGGAGTACGCACACATACGCTGGAATGCAGAGTTAAGTAAGAGAGGCGGTTTAGAGGGAGTGCTCGTGGCTGGGGGTCACACAAGCAGCAGGCTCAGAATTACTCGAATGCTCTTGTGGACATTTGTTGCTGCCTTTTCGGGGGGCCAGGCATGTGTGCAAATTCTCCCTTCATAATATCTGGTATTTTAGATATCTCCCCCTGTGCCCTGTTCTGCTCAGAAGAAAACAACAGCTTTCCGAGTCAACGTCAGGGCTGAGATGTTCCCTCATGCTGCTGAATTCCTGTGTGCTAATCATTGACAAGGATTCATTATAAACCCAGAGATCCCCCGTGTCAGGGGAATGTGTTTATTGCGCTCGCTGAAACTTGTCTCTGCTGGTCCCGTCAACGTTCTCCGATGTACTTTTCAATGCACGCAGCGGAAGGCTATTACGGTCCTGCTCTCTCATTTGCCGCAATGATTCAGAGATACACAGGGAGACAGACCTTTCTTTCTCTCTCCGCTCTAGGTCGTGTTTGACATCTGTTTTTCTGTTAACACCACCGTAATCTGGCCGCACCAAGGAAGGGATTTTGTCCTGATCCGTGCTCACACGAGGGGATTGTTTTTTGTACACCAAGAAAAAAACCCCACAACGAATCAAATGAATCTAATTACAGGGCTATCCCAGGCATGCGCACTGGAAATCCCTGTTTCCTTTCTTAGAAATACTCCAAGGAGTGAACTACAAAGTGCCTAATTCTTCAGTTTCCTCTGGTTTAATCACCAGTGAAGTATGCCGAGCCCTTTTTAGTGTAATTCCGCAAGTTGTAATTAGGCCCCTCCCGTCATTTGCTGCTGTTGTGGCGTATTCAGTTTCTGTTTTCTGCTTGCGTGTCAGAGCAGAGTCATGTGAGTGCGAGCTCTGTGTTCCTGCCGTCAGGAGAATGTGTTTATGGTGGACTTGCATCCGTCCGTCTCGCCTCGCAGTTGTCACTGCACACAGTGGGTGGGTGTGGCATCCTCGATGACAGAAAACAAACACGGGTTGTCCCAGATGGCTGACATTTCATATCAAAGCGATAAAAGCCTCTCACGTCTCCCTGCACCTCAGTGTGTGTCTTTGTGTGTGTGTGTGTGTGTCCCTGTCTGCGTCTCTTTTTGTTTCGTTGGCGTGGGCAGCGTGGCAAACCACTGTGCAAGTTTCATATGAGCTGCTTTGTCTCACTTTTCTGCAGTCTTACTTCACACAGACAGCACATCAGATCTGAGTTAGGTGTGCTTGGGACAGGGCCGCCAGGGTGACAGGGAGACTGATGAGGGGCTGCTGAAAGACCTAGTGAGTGTGTGTGTGTTTGTTTGTCAGTTGGCCCCTAGCTAGGCTCCTTCACCACCTCAAGCCTCCTCCCAGCTGCCTCTCCAGGAACCTGCCAGCCAGATGTGGAACCACCAATTCCACAAGTGCGCCATGGTGATCCAGCAGCCCCCCACTTTCACTTCACAAAACAGATCTGTAAACATGGGGCCAGATGCTGAGCGTGTGCTGGTGTCAGCAACACCAAGAATTAGGCTACAAAATAAGACATTTAACATGTGAAACTGGAACTCTCTCAATAATGTCCACCCCGTAAACAAGGCATTATTAGAAAGAGACCACGACAACCATTATCACCTGTCCAACTATGGTTGTGGAGCTTTAAGAACTACACATTACAATGTTTGACTTTGCTGAAACACTCATGCTCTGTCAACTGGACAGGTCGTAAACAAGCTTGACCAGATTATTTAACCACGTTTAAGTGTCCCCAAATAATTTCCCTACACATCGAAGAGTCGAGTCAAAACAAAAGCCGTGGTGAGGAATCGCATTTTCGAGTCAGCTCTCGCAGTGAGAGGAAACATTGCTACGGTGTTTCTGATGACCCTTGACCTCAGCGTAGCGAGCCTGGCTTGGTGCCAGGCGAGCCACTTGGTCCTGTGCGTATGGGCTGAGGAATGTGCTGGGCTGTAGCGAGCTCATTAAATAGTGCAGTGAGTGAAGGGTGACGGCCCGCTGTTTGCACTAGCTCGCCTTCTCAGGCCCTGTAGCACTTTGTGTGCTGAGAGAACCTCCAAATCCCAAAGCGCTGGAGCGTCCAAGAACGCTCTCTGGGATGGTGTGGAAGAGTCATGGGTCCGTGTCGACAAAACGATCGCAGTCACCTCGGCTTTCTTCTGGCAGCGCATATAAAAGCAGCCTCCAATCTGTATGAGTCAGGTGTGCAGAGACACAGCCTCCCTTTGACTTCAGCATCAAAGCGAGATTTTTCACGGTCGTCCAACCTCCGAGGCCCAAAGCGTGAGCAGCTCTGTGAGGAAAAAGGCTCCGAGTGTACCCCATAACCTTGCAGAGTAAGTCAGCAGTTTAAGTAGCTTGTTCCACTTTCAGCAGTGTGCAGCTTTCTGAGCAAAAGTTCCTTTTTTTCCCCCTCCCTCCGCCTTTGCTTTGTTTTGGCTCCGAGCCCCTGATGGAGAGGGAAGAGGAGGGGGAGGGAAGGGCCAGAGATCAGACACAAATCATCTCGTGGGGCTCAGCACATGAGAACGGTCAGGTGGTCATCTCTCCGCAGACACGACTCCACGGCAAATCAAATTGCAGATTTATATGTAAACCCCCCGATTGTGGAAGTTTGAGGTGTGCAGTTTTGACACACATTGCAAAAAAAAATAAAGAATTTGCCTCATCTACAAGCCTTTATGCGATAAAACACCATCAGTTTCACACTGCAATGCTTTTCATGCCCGGGATATCAAAGACCGTCCTATTTTGAACCCAGACAAATTGGAAAATTTTATGTGATTCAGAACCATGTGGAGCAGGCAGTGCGAGCTGTCTGCTCCACTTCATGAGCACAACATTCTCGTTCATGTGGTGCCACACTTCGCATGGCTTGTTTGAGGCAATCTGATAAACATTGCGTGACCAGGGCTTGGCTTAGGAATAACAAACGTGAGTGAGTGAGTGAGTGAGGGAGGGTCCTGCCCCGCTCCTAATCGGCTGTGCACTCTAGAAGAAAAATAGTGAGTGTGTCTCTCGGCAGGGGAACACGTGCTGCTGGGAGGGAGCTGTCAGGGGTTTTAGCCAGGCAGCATCAGACGAGTGAATCTCAACTCTGCCTCGACCTGCTGAAACTCATGGGACAGAAATTTCACATTGTCGTTATTGACATGAAAAGAACGAGCATATTTGACACGATGCCAAGCAGGTCAGATGCAGGGAAAGAAATGAGCTGCCGTAAATTGATTTTTAATGCTTTATTTTAGTTTTACTTTTTGAACTAATATCATGTGACAGCAGGAGGAGAAATTAATTATTAGATATCAGGATCTCTCACCGCCGCTTTTAAAAGCATAATCAATGTGCAGTCTTGATAGCGGCTCTGGAACATTCACCATAATCACATTTCTAAGCCATCATGAAATTTAAAAACCCTTAAAGTGACAACTTGCCGTGCTGGTGAGGAACATGTGATGTGACTGAGAGCTCCGGAAGGGATACTAAATTAACCTTGCGGTGGGATTGTTTTGCTAAACTAATTTGATTATTAATTAATCCAAACAGTGTCGGTCAAAAAAACTGTTAACTCAAAGGACGCAGAACAGTGTAATGTAAATAAAAATGGATGGTTGAATGGATTTTTCCGTGACTCCTCCAACATGTTTGATGAAAATCAGGCCTGGTAGTTTTTGTGTACTAATGCTACATAACCTACTTGGCAGAGGTAACAACATCAAGTCATTGCATGTTCGATTCGTTAAATTGTTGTTTGTGTTAAATTTTTGTTCTGCTGCAACTTATTTGCCGGCCACATGCACCATGTAAGTTGAGTATCTTTACCATTGCAAGGAAACATTACAGTGCAGTTGAAATGCTACATCCCATTATAAGGCTTTCATTTCATGCAACCCCAGAACACACAAGCGTGGCTCCTCTCCAGGTCACCACACAGCCTCGATGCTCTGCGGCGAGTCTGCTTTTGATTTAGGGCGCCGTGAAAAGGAGCGGTGTGAGAGCCTGGGTAGCAAAACAGTGCGGACATTCATTTTGTTTTCATGTGTTAAAAGCGGCAGAGAGCGCGCATCCGTGTGCACATCAACCCTTTTGCATGCCAGGTAAAATATGTGGTAAGTGCACAGGTGTGGTCCGCCATGAATCCGCGAAAAAATCACTTTTCTTGGGAGTGGGGGTGGGTTGGTGGCTCGTCAGACTATTCAGGGAACGCCTTGTTTTTGTTTTTCGCTACAAGAGGGAGAGAGAGGTGGTTAGGGTGGGGGGGTGCAAGATGGTTGCCCATTGGCTCAAGTTACCCTTTGGATGATGTGTGTGGAGCGCTGCCTAGTGCAGCTGAGCACACTGCACTCAAAGAACCCTTTTTTCAACCTGAGAGAAAGTCATCCACCAGCTCGGACCCGTACTCCTTTCCAAAAACACCCCGACCCCTCCCCGCCCCACTGCAGACCCCCAGCTCCTTCCTGCCTGCTTCCCCTGGCCGGAATCCAAGTGCTTCATGTGGCTTCGCTGGGGCAGGTTGGAGGTGGGCCCCCGCCCCTGTCCTCAGAAGACACTTGTTTTCCAATGGGATAAGGGTGTGTTGGTGTTGGCAGAGTGGAGCAGAGGGGTGGAGGGGTTCAGCGGATGATGGGGGGTTGGAAGTGCCCCCTGGGAGAGGAGGAAATAAAAGAACTGGAGCACTTTCACACGCCCTTTTTTTGGGAGGGAACGCCTGCATGCACCTGTAGAGAGGTAGAACCAGTTAAAAGTGCATTTCTTTGCTAATCTTTTCCGTTTATTAAAAAGTTTTGGTGCATTTTTACAATTCCATTCCAAATCCCTAAAAATTAAAAGTGCTCCTCTGGTTTAGGATCGTCTCCTCGCTGGCCTCGATGTATAACAGACCAGGCCGCTGTGAGGGTCGCACTCATGTGAAAAACACAGGCGACGCCCTTCCTGAAAAAGAAACAGGGAAAAGACTGTATGAGGAGTGTGTGTGTGTGTGTATGTGTCCCTGTGGTCTCCTGTGCGATTGGTCCCCCGCAGCCACCGGCCCTCGAAAGCTTAATTTCTCTGATTAGGTTTATTGTAGTTGCGTCGATGGCCAGTGGAGACCTTCCATTGTCGGGATTTGTTTACCGTTCCGACGGAGTTAGCCAAAGGAACGGGAGAAAAAGGGGGGGAAGGCTCGCTCAGAACAAAGAAATGGTTCATGGACTGGCTTGACTAATGGAGGATTGAAAGGCCCCTATGAACACATTTGAATAGACCAAGGACAGAGCAGGGAGGTAATCTCGCTGATAAAAATGTTACGAATAAAAGCAGCCCTATTGAAATAACAAACAACGTCCCCGCAAAGTCGATCCACGCAGAGGGGCCTCGTCACCATGATCGCTGGTTTGCACGACCACAGTGAGCTATTTACTTGTGGATGTGGGGTTGTTGCCCGGCGGGGTTTTTGGCAGGGATGCAGGGTTTTCTGGGGCCATGGTTTGTACGAGTTCAGCCAAGAGAGTGACACATGAGAAGCTTCTCATGGCTTGGCCAATCATGACATATATATACAGTATATATATACGTGTGTGAGTGTGTGGGTTTTTTGCTCCATGCAAACGGTGCGTATTAGACTGCTGCTGGGGTCAGTGTGTCGTGCATGCAAGGTGTGTTTCTGCAGATTTACTAGCCAAAGAGAAAAAAAAATCCAAAACAAGTATGGAGAAACGGAAAAACTGGTACATTTAATGTGTCCCATGTGAGTGCACGGTCAGAGACGTTCTTGACGATGACAAGATGTGCAGTGTACTTGAACTCTGGCTTTGAGTGCCTCGGGTGACTCAATAATGTGGTTGTTTGTCGCCAAAGCTATTCTCAGTTCAAGTCAGGGATTTGAAAACCTTTAGCACACGCAAACCAGTGAAACACACACACTAGCATACCCATCATCTCCCCCCACCTCTTTGAACATGCGTTTCATGGTCAAGACAAAAACCACAACTGAGAGCCTGAGAGCCTCCCCAATCATGTCATGCTTGCTCGCGTGCTTTTTTTTTTTTTATTTACAACAAAAGAAAAGGCGGCTGCAAAGACTTTTTCTGCCACTGGACGTTTGATGTTCGGCTGACTCGCCGTGTCTTTGCCTGTGCATTTGCAGACGTGCCAAACTACGACTGTACTTGGAACAGTTGAAGAAGCTGGTGCCTTTGGGTCCAGACAGCACAAGACACACCACGCTCAGCTTGCTGAAACGGGCCAAGATGCACATCAAGGTACTAATAAAGGGGGACGGTCCTTGTGTGTGTGTGTGTGTGTGTGTGT
>CAESWR010000004.1:891544-903465 GCA_903171835.1 Mullus surmuletus | reverse complement strand
TTACTGGGAGTCATTTACCCATCAAAGCCTCTATGGTTCTGCAGTGTTACAACAATAACCCAGTTCCTCCCATTAGTGTGAAGTGTCTGTATGATACTGCAGTGTTGTCAACTGGAATGAAAGTAGTCCTTCATTTAATGGCTTTAATTGAATTAAGTTCAAAGGAGATAGATAAGGTGACAAATATTGTGGGTTTATTGTTCCCCGCTGATGTTACAAAAAGTACCATTTTTAGGTTGATTTAGCAGGGTTATGCAGATACATTTTACTAGTACTCACGTTGAGGGCTGATAACCAGTAATGATATACCATGGCAGTGGTATATGTTTTTCTTTTGAGGTGAGAGCATGCTGTAAGACTTTTTGTGATGGAATTTGTGCTCATTCAAACATATTGTGATGGCTTGAAAGACTTGAATATCGTGTTCTTGCTTCCATGGTGCAGAGGGGTGAATAAAACCCCTGTAAATTACATTAGTAAGTCAAGTTTAAGCCATATGTGTGCGACTCAAATTTGGAGCATTGAAAAAGCAGTTTTTAATAGTTATCCTTGGAAACTGACATGTTAACCGTTGAGGAAAGTTACAATTTCCAATATCAATATTATTTCTAATCATCATCTTTTTTGCTCCAACAGATCATGTCTGCCATCAAGATTGCCTTGCAGCAGAGTCAGAAGCGGGATAGAAGGAAGACCCCTGAAAGTGTGTCTGCAGAAGTGTCTCCAGACTCCAAGTGTCCCATCTGTTTGGACCTATTCAACAACATCTCTTACTTGGAGCTCTGCCTGCACAAGTTCTGTTTTCGTTGTATTCATGAATGGTCAAAGAACAAGGCTGAGTGCCCTCTGTGCAAACAGCCTTTTAACTCGATATACCACAGTATTAAATCAGAAAAAGACTTTAAGAAATATGACCTTCGGCCGGTGGAGAATGGCTCCTTTGGGAGTTTTGGGGGAGAGCGGTTTAGATACCGCACAACTCTTACCGGGGTGCGTCGGCAGTTGCAGGGCAGAACTGCCACGCCTCCAGACAATGGGGTCATATTTGAGGCCTCAACAAACCCTCCTCAGCAGAGGCCCAACCGCTACGTCAGACGCATGATGATGAGGTTGGCGGCCAAGAGGAGAGCTGAAAGTGAAGGCAGGGCCGTCAACAGCGTCAGAGAGCAAGAAATGGTGAACTTCAGGAGGGAACTGTACCGGCAGGGGGTGAGGGTGAGGGCTGTCCGTGACGCTGGCCGCTCCCGAGATACCTCAGCCGAGTTTTATCGGAGAAATCCTGCTTGCCTGCATAGACTTGTGCCCTGGCTAAGAAGAGAACTGATGGTTTTATATGGAGCCCATGGCTCTCTGGTCAACATTGTCCAGCACATCATCATGTCTCGCATCACAGTATATGATCTGGAGGATGGAGCTATACAGGAAGAGCTCCGGCCGTTCCTCCAGGGTCGCACAGAGCACTTTCTGCATGAATTCATCAGCTTTGCAAAGTCCCCTTTCAACATGGAAAGCTATGACCAGCATGCCATGTATGACTGCCCAGCCCCTTCTTCCAATGAAGACAGCAGCTCCAACTCATCAGTCATAGCCATCTCAGAGGATGAGGACAACTCTGCAGAACTTGAACCCCCCAGAACGCCGGGATACTCCACATCTAATCTGAGCTACTCCATGTGGGATGACGAAACACCCGGACCATCATATTCTTCAACAGCAGAGCAGAGCCTGACAGAGAGGCTATCGGTTCAAGACTCTGACTCAGACAGCAGTTTGGAGGAGGAAACGCAACAGCTCACTGCTTCTCCACGGCAAAGAAGCCCTCGTAACCAAACAGACTTGACTCAGGATAAAGTTTACAACAGTGAATGTTTGTCTTCGGACAGCGACGACTGTGTCATTGTCGGTTTTGTTAAGGCGACGGCAGAGAGGACCCCCGAACTGGTCCATTTGTCCTCTGACTCAGTGGACTCTGCGAGTGAAGACACTAAAGACGTGCTCCGTCTACCTCAGCACATCCGCTTCACCAGTCTTAGTCGTTCAGCCTCACAGAGCACTGATTCAGGTAGTGCCATGCGGTCAGAACACACGGAAACTGACCACTATCACTCCTACACAAATGAAAAATACGCCTCGAGCCGGCACAAGGTATCAAACAAGTCCATCAGACAAGATGGAGATCACCATGACAGGAGCTCACGGGAGAGGCTGGGAAAAGACAAAGACAATCACAGGAGGAGGAGGTCAAAAAGTGGCGAGCGCAGACACGGCAACAGAAGCCCAGCAGGCTCTCACAGCAATGGAAGCCCACTCTCGAGAGAAAGAGGTCATGTTTACTCCAGCGGCAGAGACTTCACCTCAAAAAATGACAGTAAGCATAAAAGGAGGGATGGTGATTACAGCCAAAGGTATAGTCATTACAGCCAAGTGAGAGATAATAGCGGGACTCATTACACTGAGAGACGATCGTACTACTACAGCAGCCGGAAGTACTCCGATCGGCGCTCCCACTCTCGCTCCAGGAGCCGCAGCAGAGAATCCAGACGACGAGACAGGAGGCGCTCCCGTTCTAGGACTTACTCAAGCAGTTGCTCCCCCTCAACGAAAAGAAGATCTCACCATGACAAGCCAGGTGGGAAGAGGAAATACAAAACGAGGCATTTAGAGGAGCCCTCCAAAAACGCGCCCACCAGCTCGAACCCAGAGGGCGGCGACTCCTCCGCAGCACAAACCAAACACAGCAAAAAGAGTAAAGAGAAGCATCACAAAAAGTCCAAGGAGAGGCCGAGCAAGAGTAGCAGGAGCCTGAGTGTGGAGCTCGTCAAGGAGGAGAGTTATTCCGATCGGAGCAAACGACACCATAAGAAAAAGAAGAAACACAAGAAGAAAAGCAAGAGGCACAAAAGTGATGAGCAGCCTGAGAAACATTCACCCTCCGTCATTACCATTGATAGTGACAGCGATCGTTGTTCTAATGACAGCAGCATCCAGGCCGACTCTGCTAACATCGAGCAGGCCGACTCTGCTAACATCGAGCAGGCCGACTCTGCTAACATCGAGCAGGCCGACTCTGCTAACATCGAGCAGGCCGACTCTGCTAACATCGAGCAGTCCGACTCTGCTAACATCAACCACGCCATCAGCAGTGCCACAGACGGACAAGCAGAAGTCTCTCCCCCGGAGTCTTTGGTGTCCTGATTTCACTGAAGCTCATCTCAGTTGCCCCTACCTGCCAGCTTTCAATGCTTAATAATTTGAGGGCCACAACACTATGAGGGTAGTGGCGCATACACAGATCTTTCTATTTTCTGAAAAGATTGCTTTCGTAATTGACTGGTATCTCTGTTGAACTGGGTTAAACTTGGACCGATGGCCGTTACAGACAGAGGTCTTGTCTCCTCCGAGTGTTTATTAACAACTGTATTACTTTGAAGTGCCACTGTGAACAAGGCTCAGAGGAATAAATGGAGAATTGTTCACTATTTGTCTTTGGGGAAGTCTTTTTAATGTTAGGGAGTTGAAATTTAAAGGTGTTCTCAGGGATAATATTGCTTTCATTTTATAATGCAAGCCAGCGATAATCTTGAGACATTTTCTACTTGCTGCTCACAAAAAAGCTCTTACCAACACATTCATTTCAGAATGAGTTCTTTTTGTATGAAATTTATTTTAAAATAAATTATAATCGGAGAACGTGTGTATTTATTTAATCTGCTGTGACGACAATATGCTAACATCAACTGTTATTCATAATTGTAGACTTTATATTTACATGATTTGTGTTAATATTTTGCACACCAATCATGTGAAAGGCATGTTAATATTGAATGTGATATTTTAATATGAATGCAGTTAGTAAAAGAACTTGATTGTTTGCACTCGTATTTGGTGTAGGACTTTTCAAATGCTAGTTCATCTATAAATACATTTTGAAAAATATTACACTTTTGAAAACTCTTCCATCTTCTTTTGAACCTCTTTCAAAGGTGAATTTTGAGCATTTATTTGTCTTTTGATGCCTTATAGGATCAGATTTACTTCGCAAACAGAGGAAAGGGTCTGCATATGTTTTCCAGGCCACTCATATTTTGACGATACCCGTTTTTCCATGATTTACTACTTTCCCTACTTATGAAGAATATTCTTCACAGACCATTTAAAAACCCTTTTTTTTTAATACAGGCTGGAAATACAGTCATCACATAATTACATTTCTCTGTGAGCATTAATAAAGCAGATCAAGAGGAAATGCAGCATTTTAAACGTATAACACTGGGTACTTTTGCAATAATTTACTTTACTACATTTATCCCCAAACACATTTTGAATTTCCGACGGAAGCAGCGTCGTGCTTTTATTTTGAAGGCGAGCCACCGTAACAGGAAGAGAAGTTCTCCGTCTCTCGGGGCTAACGGGGGGGAAAAGTGTTGACGCCAGTGCCTTCAAACCGTTTCCCTCGCGAACTGGCGGAGTAATCTCAGCCTGTAACACCCGAGCTCTGTCGTCATGGACTCCGCGGCGCCCATCAAGGTAAACACCGGGACCTGCCGTCGCTTTGTGCCTCTGCTTAAGTAGCCGCCATGCTAACGGGAGACTCCATTGACGAGGCGAGGACGGCGGTTTAACGCCACATATGCAGATGTGCGGAGATACAGTCGGTGGGCTCTCCTCCACATCTGCTTTTAATGGCCTTGATGGACGGCAGTGGGTACTTAACAACAGCTAACTGCTCGCTAGCTCCAAGGCGTGTGTGTGTGTGTGTACATGTGTGTTAATCCCGCTATAGGTGACGCTCACACACCACGTGGTCCGCACTGACACCTGCACGTCTTACCAAGGCGAGGAGGCGTTCATGGAGGAATTGTCCACAATTCTCAAACTAGCTACAAAAGGGGCTTAAAGGCACTGAGGGTATAAGTGAGAGCTGGGACAACTGGGACCACTGGGCAGGGCCCTTTCTAACTTCCATTTGGGAGGGCCCTAGTTTGTCAAACCTTCCCAACCCTTAGATGGTCCACTGAGATGAGATCATCTATTACACTTCATTTAACATGGCTAGCAGGACGAATAAACTTTAAAAAATACATTTAACCTCCACCGATGCCCACATCAACATTTCAAAAATGTCCACGCCACTGATGTCTTCTTCTTCATACCATTACTTGTTTTGTTCTCGCAAACAGGAATGATGGGTGGCTGTCAATCACTCCCATCATACCTGTTGGCGACCCTCTATGTCACAAACCAATATGACCTAATGATGCCACCAAAAACATCAGCCACAGCTTATCATTGCAGTTCATTCTATATCCTATGTTTGTTTTTATCCTTAAAAAGTTTGTAATAAACACACGAGATAACAGCAGATAAGGACAGGACATTTTTATCAGATCAGATGAGGATGAACACGGCTTGTGAGACCGAAGCCTTTGCCTAGTTCGTCTGTAACAAGAAACGGCGCTGCAACTGGGACTGGATTATTGATGCGCAGGCAGAACTGACCCCTTTTTGTTGAATGCACAGTCCACAGAGTTTGAATAGAGTTGCACTACAAAGGTCCATGTTTCTTCTTGTATTATTAGTATTAGTTTGAATAGGCTAGTCATTGTAATGAGTTAGACAACAAATAATACCAGTAACAATTGAAAAACAACAAAACACTGATTGCAAATAAAAGGATGTTGCGGGAATGGCGGAGGGAGGGGCACAGTGAATATTATCACAGTTTTAGGGAGTTTAGTCTTTGCCAGGTGTATGGTTGTATCTGGTAAATTTGTGAACTATTTGGGATTAATGCATGTTATTTGGAACACCAAAAGTTTTTCAAATCTGTATGTAAAACACAAATCGGTAAAATTCTACTCTCACACATTGTGTTATATTTTTCGTCTAGATTGGAATAATTGGTGGATCTGGCTTGGATGATCCAGACATCTTGGAAGGAAGGACTGAGCGTTATGTAGATACACCATATGGGAAGGTTAGTGTTGTGGTCCTCAGATGCTTGTCTGCTCTTTGTTAACTAATCTGTTCAGTTGTGTTTAGAGTAAACAAAGATTCATCTGGCCCTCTTTTTAACAGCCATCTGATGCACTCATACTGGGAAAGATCAAAAATGTGGAGTGTGTGCTCCTTGCAAGGTAAGTTGTTTTTAACCACTATTTAGTAATGGCACCATCTAGTGGGGAAAGCTTGCGCATGACGCTTTACCAGACTGGGAAAACATGACTTCCTTTAAGCAAATGCAGATGAGGTGATTTCCAGAAGCCCATGTCACTTAATACATGTCCGGACTGCTGCTCTTCATCAGGCACGGACGGCAACACACCATCATGCCATCAAACGTGAACTTCCAGGCCAACATCTGGGCACTTAGAGAGGAGGGCTGCACACATCTGCTGGTCACCACCGCATGCGGCTCACTGCGGGAGGAGATTCAGCCTGGCGATATCGTCCTCATAGATCAGTTCATAGACCGGTAAGTGGGCTTGGTGTTTTAGATTGTATTCTAATATTCCCTCCACTCATATTTTCAAGTTATTCTTTGCTACTTGGTGCAAAAATACCATTTTTTACTAACTCACAAATTGGAAATAAGAAATCGGTATGTGGTTTATATTGACCATCAGAGGCAGGACTAAGAGCAAGTGGGAAAAATTGAATTCCATAATGCTGTTGGATTTAGTCTGGTGATTTATTGCTCTTTGCTACCTGATTGTACATTGGTGGAGCATGTTTGCTGTTATGCTGCTGTAGTTACTGTGCAGTGCCTGCCTGGTGAAGTTGAAGCCTTTTCCCACACATCTCACTAACAGGATTCATATAACTGCATGAAGGATGTGTACAAATAGCGGAATGATACAAAGTAAAAAAAAAAAAGATGAAGAAGGGAAAAGGGAAGACCTTGACATACATTGAATTAGTTATTCGGTTCCGTCTTTTACAGGTTAATCAGAAGAATCTCATGTTGATATTTCTTGGTCTCCAAAGTGTTTGGTTTGACCTCTGGCTCTATGACATTTCCTCCCCTCTGGCATGATGACAAATGACTTGAACATGAACTTTATGACAGAGATTTCTGTAAACAAACGGCACCTTCCTGTCTGTCTCCTGTTTCATGTATCTCTTTCGCTGAGTAGTTCGTGTGACTGGTTACTGATATGAGGTTTCACTGTTATTATTTTTAGTGATTGCTATTGCTAGGACATTGCCGACACAAGATTTCAGGATGTTTTAGTGCACTAAAATCCAAATTTAAATCACGCAGAAACCTCCTTAAAATATGTGATAAGCAAAAAAGTTGTTTTTGGTCCCTGCGAGGGTTTATGGGCTAAAAGATCAAGAGATTTGGCTCAATCCCCTGAAAAATGTTGCTTAATTTTAAACTCTGCTCTGTGCAACCTCTTAGTCTTTCTAAGAACCGTAGGCTCTAAGCACTGAATTCAGAATGAAGCAAAAAGTGCCTTGGGGGGGTTTTGACGAGGAAAAACCCCGATTAAGATAACCGAACCAGCTGGAATTGAATATATAACATCAGTGCTCCAGGTTCTGGCATTTCTTGATTCTTGCATTAATGAATCAGGATTCATCGTCGGGAAAAATTATTCACAATTCGTTGGTACTCGTCAGTGTACATCAGAACTTGAACAAAGCCTAGGTGAGTCAGGGCTTAATGCGAGAATGACACAATTGCTGGTAAACCCATCTTTGTGTTCGCATGGCATGGGAACATGTAGTTTCTCACCAGTGTCTGACCTCCAGGCAGATACATGTGGGCTTCATGTGTCGCTCACAGGCAGCATGACCCCGTGGGAGTGTCGCGCACATTGCGTCAGATGATTGTACAAATTCCGTAAATGTGTGCTGCTGGAAACTAAGTAGAAATAGTTATGTGTGTCCTGTAAGTAGAAAAACAGCTGTTTTACTTCAGTAGCAAACGTGCCTGATCAAGCCCAGACAAGATCTCTTTATGAGAAATGAGGAAGTTGCTTGTCGGGGCTTGTTCAGGCTAGTCCTGCAGCATGTGACAGCATGTTTGTAAAGGTTTCACTCTACCCCACGCTGACACGATTTTTAGGTCGTATTTCTCGCGGCCCGTGCTCCATGATGAAACAGGCTTCTGCAGAACTCTTACTGTGTTTTAATTTCTCCTTTCAGTATGACCATTTCATAGATGAAGGCATTTTATCTTCTTTATCAGAACAACCGGTTTGGCAGTGTATGTGGCTTCTCTCCTCTCGGCCATTTGAGCAAATAAAAAACTACCAGCTGTGGATCTATTGGAGGTATTTCTTTTTCTCTCCAGCCCTCCGTCCTTCTGATTACTTTTTTGCTCCCTCTTAATATTGTAAGGTTAAATTAATAACGGTCATATTCATCTAAACAAATGAAGATAAAATAAATAATCACAAGTTCTTCTGATAATTAGTTTAGAAAAAATCTTTATAGATTACCTTGATTATTATTTCTATATATTTAAATGAATTTGGGTCAATGGGTGCATCTGTCAAGTAGTAGACAGTAGTCTACCACACAGTAGCACCACAAACCTAATAGGAAGTGAACAGGTTATGTAAGCTAACCTGGTTAAACGGCTGATTGTATTAAATTGGATAATCAAACTCATTCACCATGTTGCCATGAAATTTGCTCGATCATCTATTGTTGGAAACATGATGTAAATTGTGCCCTCATTTTCTGAATCTCAGACAGGTTATCGGTCGTCATAATATGAAATGAGTTTGAGTAGATATCAAATGATTATTAATGAGAGATTCTTTGCAGCAATGATCCTCAACTGCCATTGCAAAATGAAATACCAAGCCGAGGTAACCCAATTTGGAGCGTATAAACACACATTGTGCGCGGCGCCGTTTGTTCCTCACACTGCTGGTATTGATTCTGTGCAGGGCGGAGCTGCAGCTGGCGTAGCTATTTAACCTCCCCTGGCTGATGCCACAGTTATTAGTAAGGCTCCGGGTTGGGCATCAAGTCTGACGATTACCATCAGGGAGCGCCCATATTTTGAATGTCTCGGATGCTTGTGTTTTGTCGAGGTCATGTTGGGTGTGCTGGAAGAAAACCAAACCTCCACCATTAATGAGGCACGTCGCCATGACACCATTTCTTTCTGATGACTCTACCGTGCTGTAGGCCACAGAGACTCGGCCCTGGGGGTCTATGCTGAGCAAGCCTGTCCCTTGTGTTCTTCATAAAGAGGCAGGGGGAGGCAATGTGGCGATATGCCTGGTGGAACCCACTGACTCAGCATGTCTGGACGATGGTGGCCGGCGTCGTGAAGGAAAGAGCAGAGCCACTCTGTTACTACTTTTAGAATCCTCCACGGCTGCTAACAGACTGCTTGAATTGATTCATGATCGAAAAGATGGGACCGGAGGCTTCTGTCAGGAAAGGTGTTGAGTTAATGTGGAGGACGCCACGTGTGTGCTCAGCTGCTCAGTTCGTGATTCATTTGGTAATCGCGTGGACAGTGTTTCCTCTAATTGTTTTGCACACTGAGTCTTTGTTAAACATTTTTGATGAATTGTTCATCTGTGTTTAAGATTTTCCGGCTTTCCCTTGTAGTTTGATTTTGCTCTTACCCATCTGGTCTACCGTTTATTCCTAAATTACAGACATTAGTGAGCACAATAACCCCTGTCAAAGCGACAAATATTTATAAATAAGGAATCGTTTGCCAATGTATGCTTTGTTTTTTTTGTCTCATTGTACAAATATTAAACGGGGCCACTAGTCAACAATGCAGCTGTCAACCAGATACACTATATGGCCAATACATTGGGGCAGAGTAAATGCAGGATCTAATTAATAGCTTTTGTTTGTGGTCCTGCTTTTTCTGGTCTGCCAAAATCAAAAATCAGGCTTTGGTCCAAATGAATGTTTTATAATTACACCGTGTTTACCCTGTAGTAACATGTCAAAGCATCCCCTGTTACTAATGACGATTATTAGCAGATTATTATGAATTAGGATACTTAGCAACTGCACTTCCATGTTTTTTCAGGACTACCAAGAGAGCTCAGACACTGTACGATGGGCAGCCCACCAGCCCTTCAGGCGTTTGCCACATTCCCATGGCCGAGCCTTTCTGCAACAGAACCAGAGAGGTGAGTGGATCATCGGCCTGCACCCATCACGTGTTTTTACATTTATTACTTTATTACCGATATCCTCCATGCATGCTGTGCATCGATGAAGCAGTGATGATTATCTGTGACCAATTAGTGGCCTTTACGTGACCTTTCAGTACTTATTTGTACTCAGTCAGCGTTTTTTTGGGATCACAAGAAGATGTAAAGGTGGTAGCAGGTCAACACAGTAGCTGCTCATCAGTTATTTGGTAAAACTGATAGCACCTTGTGTCACGTCGTAGTATGAAGTCTGTTCAAACCACCTCTTGGCCCCTCCGGCAGGTCCTGGTGGAGGTGGCGCGCAGCCTGGGCATCAAGTGCCACATGAGGGGGACAATGCTGACAATCGAGGGGCCGCGCTTCTCGTCGCGGGCGGAGAGTCTGATGTTCCGCCAGTGGGGCGCGGACGTCATCAATATGACCACTGTGCCCGAGGTGGTCCTCGCCAAGGAGGCTGGCCTGTGCTATGCGAGCATTGCCATGGCAACAGACTACGACTGTTGGAAGGAACACGAGGAGGCGGTGAGTGGCAGTCTGGAGGTCCAAACCGTCATTTTCTTTGCTCTGTTTGTGGCGTCTCTCGGCTGCATCGGTGCACTTCGGCTGACATCACGTTCTGTGTGAATGTGCCTCTCTTTCATCCTTCACTGTGGCTGACAATTTTTAGCACTTGGTGTAGCATGACCGGAGACCGGGACACAGCTGGCTCAGAAGAACTTCTAAACATGGAATTCTTTTATTATAAAATTGGATTATGTCATCATAACTGGTCATCTGGTTTCATACTTCATCTCCCTTGCCTTGAAGTTCTCTTTCATCATGCAACATGGATGACTGGAACCTGATTCCAGCTGTTTGACCGTCATTTCTCCATTTGGTAAAACAATCCAGCCAATCGGAGCTTTGCTGACAGGACAAAGAATGAAGCTGCCAGAACATTCGCCACAAAATAACTTCATACCTGCCAGCTTGTCACACTTAACCACTTCAACTGATTACAGTGTAAAGGAGATGCTTTTACACATAAACAATCAGATGTTTCAGATTCCAGACATAGATACTTTGATATCTACTGCATAGACATGTTTATTTCTCTCCTCTCTTTCTTATTCACATTTTGAAAATAGTTGAAATAGTTTAAAAGCTGCAAAAAGTATTAGGTGTGTAATATCCTTATACGCTCGCTTGCCACAGAAAAGGGACATTTGAAAACACTATCGATGGATTATTGATTGTTCCTGGATATGTACATTTGAATTAGACTTTTTTAAAAAACAGGTTTTCTTTGTTAGATTTTTCTCTTTCTTTCGCATTATTCTTTTAGAGTGTACTCTCAGATGGGTAGTCAATGATGGTTTCCTTTTTTAAATAATAGAACAGTTTTGTTTAAAGCATTTCTGCACTTTCTGCAGTGCTTTAAAGCTATTGCATTACTGAGACCACATGTTGGGGTCAGTTATTGTCACTTTTATTAACGCCATGGTTTTTCCCACAGGCGCCTGTGCCATCTGTGCAGCGCGCAGCGCCCAACCGCAGAGTTTCAGTCCTCTCATGGCTTCCGAGTGACCCGCTATCTGTCAGACGAGGCGGATGAAGCAGTTGATGAACTGCGTATGGGCGAGTTTTGCCTTGTTTGTCACCGATCCAACCCAACTCACAACTCCACTTCCGAGTTCCTGCAGCTGACCTCTTCCCCCTCCTGTTGCAGAGCACTCGCCACATCCTTCCGCCCCTCTTCTCCCTCCCAGCCTCATACTACCTCCGTCCAACCCC
>CAESWR010000004.1:801657-828558 GCA_903171835.1 Mullus surmuletus | reverse complement strand
CCGCAATGTGTGAAGCTCAGCATAAACGCTCCGGCCGTGTGTGAGCCGCATGTGCGACCTTGAAAGAAAGTGTGCATTATGAACCAAATCCTTCTCCAAATTGAACCCATTATTGTTTTAGTCAAGGCTTGACAGACCCAAACCATTGTGCTGCTACATATAGCTGTTTTAACTCATTTGAACCCATTCATCTCTATCTATGCAGGAGTCGTATTGACATTGTCTGAAGTCATTGATGGATGAGATTGACTTAAAAGCACAATACTTTTTTTTGCAACCATTCTTTTTCAACTTTTCATGATCTAAAACACTGACAACAATGCTAGAGTCATATATCTATATATATATTTATTATTATATTTATTATTTAACACTCTACAATAATTCTATTTAGGGATTTTGTAATTAGAATGGAATCAATTGAAAACGTGCACTCATATAAAACAATATTTAGCTTAACAGGGGCTCTAACTGTCCACTGTCAATATTGTAGTCTCAGTTTGCAGACTGTATGTGGTTTTATGGACATTTTTTTTCCACAGCAATCAGAGATCCTCTCCAACATTCCTGTTTTACCTCCAAATAAAGCGATTTCGGTTAAACTGTTCGTTATTCACAACCTGACTGAGTGTCTGACTGATTTTGTTTCTCGCCACAGAAAGACTTTGTTATTGTAGAGATGCTGCCACATTTCAAGGCGATGACACATTTGAATGGTAGTCTCAAAACTGCAGAAGCTCTCCGGGTGACGCGCGCAAACTCAAACTCAGGGTGACAACTGCGGCGGAATCTGGCGAATCTCTGAATCTGCAGCGCGTGACATTCAAAACAGCCCCTCACCAAAAATCGTAAAGTGAAACATCAGCTAAATATATTTCAAAGCCTAAAGCTCGGATGCATGCTTCCCCCGCCTACCTGACGGGCTCTTAAAGGAAAAGCAGAGCGCTGGCCTCCTTCCCTGCTTTATCGACACTTTTCATGTTTTAATCACCACAGTGTCCTTTTTCTTAATTACAGATTGTGGTTTTGCAGTGTTGTGTCTGCTGCCTGGCTAAGTACGGCAGACACAGCGGCTTCCAGCAGTCGCCTCCCCAGTCTGCGTCTCTGCCTGGAGCTGGAAACGCAGCATTACCACTGGGGCTTGAGGACTTTTAATCCCGGTTCCAGAGCGCCGACTGAGAGGTGGGGGGGAAGGATTAGAGCCGGGGCCGTCTCTGATATTATTTAATCTCGCCGGCCAGGGGAGAGAGCGGGCCGCCGTGCCCCTGATGCATGTTATCAACCTCTGATGACCAGCGAGGGGAGATTCGGCGCCTCGGCGCCACATTGCCACCGGCGCCGCTGCTGCAGAGCACTTTAAGTCATCCTGCCGGCCCCATCCAGTCAGCAGCTCAATTTAGGTGATGGCAAGCGTGCTCAGTCAGGGGAGAAGTCAGTCCCGGATGATTTCCTCCTTCTCTGCTCGTTCTCCTCAGCAGTGACACCCCCCCTCCCTCCCCTCCCCTCGCCTCGCCTCCCCGGCTGCCGCCCAAATAAGCCTCCCTTCCCCTCCTGCTGTCCCCCTCTTCCCATAACCGCTCCCCACCCGCTTTTACCCCTGAAACCCAAAGACCCCGGCAATCACTCAGTTGCTCATGCTATCTCAGGAGCATGTCTCGCTCTACCCGCCATTCTCCCCTCCCTAACCCCCCCCCCCCCACCCCCCTTGTCCCCCGCCCCCCCAAATGCATTCCAGCATGACAAACCACATGGGATTTCACTAGTCCTTTAAAGTCTGCTGCCTCTGGGAACCACTCTTCTCCATGCAACATTTTAGTATTCGAGGGAATACGTGACTAGGGAGGCAACCGGCACTGCTATATTTCACCCACCTCCTCTTGGCTTGTTATTTCTGTTGACGCTTTGTAGTAAGAAGGGAAAAAAAATCATTAGTGATATTTATCAGGTGATCATAACTGATCACTTTTTTTTTTTAACTATTCTCTCTTGATGCATGTTTTTTTTTCTCCCTCTCATCTGCGATTCTTCCACATCAAACGCTTTCCGTCAAGGTGTCTTTTACTGAAGTCGTTTTTTTATTATTAACACATAAAAGCATCACAACAACAATATACAAATTCTTAGTAATCTTTAAAACCAAAACACATTTACACATGCAACAATAGGGTTTAAGACAATGAGTAACTTATTGAATAATTTTTGTTTTTGGAATGTGTAGCATTTTGCAAGAGAGAGGACTGTCGTTTGCTCTGCAGGAAAAAAATCCAGGACAACCTCTGATATGTCGGATATGTAGCATGTACTGGAATTAACTGTTAATTTGAATGTTTTCAAGATAAGCTACTGTACCTTTACTGGCATTACTCCTTTAGTATCCTAAAGCAAGAGAAGGAAAAACGGTGATTCTACATAGTTTCTTTTAAAAGAAAAACTGCACATGAGAATGTGACCTCCAGACAGTAGTCTAACTCAATAAATGTCTGGTGCTGTCACAATCAAATAACTCCCGATTCGATTTTTAAAGAAGTGCAACTTGCCGCACAAGACAATGTGCCCTGTTCTGCGGCGAGCAAACACAAATGAGAGAAAAAGGAAACAACAACTCATGAACAAGCCCATCACAAGAGGCGTCGCTGATGTCCCTCACCTCCCGACGAGACGAATCCCCCTGCCGGTGATGGTCTCCACATAGTATCATGGTATTTCAAAAGTGGCTTCCAGAGGAAATATATAAAAAAGTCAAAACAGGAAGATGGTTCAGTTGGATGAAACAAAAGAAATTCAAGGTTGAAGAATAATCAGCAGGATAGATTATTGCTCCAGAGTGTTTGTTAGATCATAATCCTCGTGGCCGCTTCAGTTGGACGGATTCAGTATGATTGTATGATTGTCTGTTTGAGTCCTTTACATAGGATGGGCTGCCAATCCACAGCCACGACACTGAAAACACATTCATAGACACCAAAAATATACATTATGATACTGTCAAAAGGTACAATAATTACACAGAAAAGGAAATTACAGAGTTAAAACAACACCATTATGTTTTCGTTTATCTTTTCGTCTGTCCTCCTTTCTTTTCCCACTTTCCCCTCCGCTCCAAAATGAGTTGGGCGAGCCGGGTTGTTGTGAACCCATCAGGTGCTCCGAGCCCAGAGTCCAGAGTCCCACCTGCGCTCCTGCTGCATGGGGGCGGCCGCGTGCGCGCCTCCCTAAAAGAACCACCGGAAAGCTTCGCCATTGTTGACCGGCGTCCTCTGCGGGAGACAAAATGGGAAGAACACGTTTAAATTATAATTTTTTTTTCCCAGCAGATAAAAACAAATGCGTTCAATATATGAGGGGAATTATTGCCACATTTGAAAGCTAATAATCCGTGATATCAGGACCGGTGACGAATAATAGCAAGTTTAAAAAGCGTGCACGTAAAGTAAAAAGTAGAAGAAAAAAAAAACCCAGAGGGGCACTTAAAACGGCTACGACGCACCACCACCAAACCAAGTATTTCATCAAAGAGCCAGCCAAGGTGATTACATCCCCGTCCCACCCACACCCAAATAATCATTACGCCGGATGAAATATTCAATACAAATTCCCAAGAAGCAACAATGAGGCATTTAATTACTGTGAGCTCCAGCCGCAGTGAGGGGGAACAGTGCATCATTTCAATTTGAGCCCGCGCCAACAGCCGCCCCCTCCTCCCCCCAAAAACCTCCACGCCAGAGTGGCAGCCTCTCTTTTTTTTTGCGGAAACTCATTTAGAAGTCGGAAACATAAAATACTGGAGTCTCCCACCAATCCCCATGACCAATTAGCACATTTCTTGATTTTTTTTTTTCTGTTGACAGGGGGGAAATGGTGCATAATCACAACTAAAATCACTTAAGTCTGAGTGGAGGGCAATTTGACATTTTAATACCAAGTGTCATCTGTGGCTCTTTAAAGGCATACTGATGAGCGCCTCGGCAGTGGATGCACAAGGTTTGCGGCGTACAGTGGGGGCTGCGCCACGAAAGAATAGAAATGTAGTCACGTGTGGCTTTATCGTGATGGGTTCAATGGCTGTGAAGGTGGGCCGCTGTGCCTCTCGTGGTGGACAAAAAAACATCTGGCTTTTCCTTAACCCGAAAGGTTTCATCATCTTTTTATTTTTTTTTACCGCCTTTGTTTTCTGTCTTCCTGTCTAGCATCACTACTGCCATCGCAGCTGCAAATTCCATCGTCTTAAAAATCAGTCGGTGTTTAGACTGACTGAGGAAAAATATATAAGACGTAAAACTAAAGCCGCTGTAAAATTGTCACGAGCCCCCACGCTGCTTTTCTCCCTAATGTTCCCTGTTATCCAGCACAACCGCGATGTCGAAATGCAACACTGAGGACAAAGAAAACAGGAAGACCATTAAAAGAGCAAGACACAACGATGCTCTACTTTTGGTGTAAAAATGTTAGTATCCCCTTTCAGCCCAGAAACCAACCAAAGTTGTCCAACAGACGACCAATTGCGGGCAAAGAAAAATAAATAAAAATAAGGTGACAATAAACACAATATTTATTTTATTTTCACAGATTCCTGGTTTTTTTCCCCCCCATTTGATATTTCTACACAGCAAAAACCATTCATAATCATATCGTTATATCTGGACCGGAATGGACCTGACCTGATTAGAAAATCTGTCAATGATAACATCACCAGTATATAAATTTCTGCCACTTGTGCTGCCATTAATGTTGGGATGGACAATGTCCCTTTCAAATAACCGACCTAGACATTAAAATGCTAGAGTAACAATCAATTAGAAGAAAAACGAATGAATAAAAGAATAAAGATCTGTGATCTGATAAGTTTATCAGTGCCCTGTGTTTATTGAAACCCCGGCTGCAGAAGCGGCGAGTAATATGACTCGAGTGCTTCACAAACATTCAGTCATTGCTTTTTTTTTTTTATTAAAGATGCAGGGAGGTTTTCAAGTCCATCTGTGACGGAGAAGAACCGACAGTTCAGTTCTGGTCAGCTGCACATCGACAGAACCGCGGATTTGGAATGCACACCGTACATGTGTGCGTGGAGCAGTCAGCCTTTTACCATATATTTAACACTACATTAAGCAACAATGATTATCCTTCCGAGTGAATAATGGAGGGACCCGGAACAGCAGGGGACCATCATCACCAATTTAGAGCCATGGTCGGAATAAAACATCATCTCGTCTTGGAGGCTCAAAGATGCTCTCACAGTAGATCTGATGTTTTCTTTCTTGCCTAATTGCAGTGACACCCGCCCCCCTTGTTATGTTACTGTAGTGCCATTAATTGTGTTTTATCATTTTTTTGGGAGAGGGGGGGCATTAAGAACCTATTTTTTTTGTCATTTTTGCTTTGGGAGACATTTGATAGAGGAGAAAAACAGAAATGATGGGTGGCTGACATGAGGCAAATGTGCCAGATTTAAAAGAAAATTGGGGGAAATTTAACGTATTAAAGAATGAAAGTGTCAATGAGCTGGCAAGAGCAAATAAATACCAGCAATCTTAAAGGATGGCTTAGTAGTTGGTGAGACAAATGAAATGCACCGAAAAAAATCCCAAAAAGCACCACACAAGTGCTCTCAGCAGTGGTAATGTCATTTTGGTGGAAGTATTCAGGCCAATATTTTAAGACCAGCAAGTTCAGTGGGATCATCTTTCACAGAGAGTGATGCTACATTAAAAGCAAACAACTGAAGACGGGAAAGCCTGGAGGATTCAAATGTTTCCACGTTCACATATTAACCGCAAAGATATTGGCAGACGTGGCCCTCATTAACCAACTTCTAAAATCTTTGCATACACACAAGCTACTTGGGAGCCGGCGATATGAGCTCTGGCCACATACATTGAAGGCCTTGGCCGCCATTTGCATGTCTGCATGCGGTGTCCACATGGGCGCTTTCTACCTCAAGCTGCGCTCTCTTGGGCGAGGGCGTTTTTCTCTGAGAGTTCAGGCAACAGCCAAAAAAAGAAAAAGCAGAGAAAGGGGAGGTGAGAATGTTTATCTTGATCCATATTCTCACATTGATCATTCCCTGGTGGAAGTGCGGCTCGCCAGAGACAATAATGACCCTGATCTGGGCACTTGGCATGTCTCTGTTTTGTTAAGTTCCTGCGTTATCGATCCGGTGGGGCTCTTGAGTGCTGCTTGGATTCACTCCCGGGCCTCCTTGCCTCGGCACACTGCAGTGACCAGGCACAAAGAAGGCTCAATTAGCGCAGCTCCGGCTCGTCTGCTCCCCCACCTGCATGCGCCTTCAAAATCACTCCATCAACCGCCAGGGAGAGTTAGGGCAGAAAAGACCCCGAGAATTCAGAAACAACAGAGAGAGGCGAGAGACGGGAGGAGGATAAAAGGGATGGAGGAAAACCACAGAAGACAGGGGGCGGGGGGTGGGTTGAGGGATGGGGGCGAGGGTTGATAGTGTTACACCGGGGGGACGCAGGAGCAACGCTGAGGTTTCACCTCAAATCAAGACGGCGCGGCAGCAGCTCAGCCCCACGTGAGCCGCCGCTGCCTGTGCATCAGAGCATACATAACAACCTGGCTGCAACGACACACAGAGGGGAAGACAATTTCCCGCTCTGGCAACGAATGCGCGCGGGCAAGTATTGAACCGACAGAAGAGGAGGAGGAAAAAGATTTCTCCAGACCTCAAATTAACCCCACCACACCACCGCAGTCGGCAGAGTATTCTAAGTGTCTGCCGGTGGCGCACAGTGATAACGACACAGTAAAACTGACATGTGGTGGAATAATTCTCTGCTGATTCTGGCGAGGCTGTGTGAGGTCTCTGGACAGCCATGACACCCCGTGATCCTAATTGAACCTGGCAGGTGCCGTTAACGCTAAAGCCACAGCGGCGGCTGATTGAGATTAGGACGGGGGCAAAAGCGGCGTCTGCGAGAGCCGCTCCTTCGCCTGCGCATAAAGCATCATTTTAACGACGCGGGTCAAGGGTAATTCCACCTATTTCTCCCCCCTCCCCCCCCCACAAATAATAATGAATAATGAAAAAAAAAAATCAAAAAAACCCCAACATCGTGCCCCGCCGCTCCCCTCCCCTGCAGCCTTGGAGTCACACTGAGCCGGGGCCGGAGATAAACCACTCAAGACGATGAGGATGATAATGGCAGACGCTGCAGCGCCTCAAAATTCAATCAGCGCCGGGACGTCAATGCGGATGAATGTAAAAGTGAAATATGCTCACCAGCGTGTGTTAAAAGACGCCACGCAGGGCTCGCAGAAACAACAACAGGCGATGAAGAGGACGATGAGGGGAGAAAGGAAGAGAGAGACAGAGAGAGAGGGAGGAAAAAAAAAACAAGAGAGGAACGGAGGGAAAAAAAATGAAAATAATGTGTCTCTGCTGCTCTGCTTCTTGCAGCACAATCCCACTGGCATTCTGAGCAGCCCTACTTTAACCACAGACTGTGAATAAATTACCCTTTTGAACTCGGGGTGATTGCAAATGTGCCCCGGTTTCTCTTGAGACATGTCTGGCACTAACCCTCAGCTCGGTGCTCCCTGGCAGCCTTGTCAGAGACCCCCACCCCCCACCCCCTCAACCCCCTCCCATTAACACACATGCAAAACATCATAAAAGTTTTAATTCACCATAATTACGGCTCCGCTTTTTTTTCTCCCCCTCAGCTAACCAAACACTTTTTCCACCTCACTTTTTCTGTCTAGGAATCTCCTCATTCTCTCAGAAAAAAAAAAAATGTGTTGGAGATGAGAAAGCACCCTGAACTAAAAAAAAAAAAAGGATTGTAGTGACTGAAAAATCAGAGTAGAGATTTAGCAGATAGAAGCAGGGCAGAGACAGTTTGTGATTGTAGGAGGGAGGGGAAGAATCGCAGTGGGCAGCCCCCAACCCATCCCCCCACCCCCGCAAGAGTGCTGATGTGTTTCGGAACGCTCATTATAACGCTGTGGCCCATACATTACCCTGACACCAGCCATTATTTATTAACTTATGGGCTGAGAACCAGGACACTTTTCATAACCGCGCTCCTTTGCATGCAGCTGTGATCGCCTGCTTACACCTCACATATAAATAAATACTGACGCACACGTGCACACACATTTATGATTAGTATTCTTTTTTTTTTATATAATTACAAACACTGCAACTGAGATTTGTGTGAAAGCTAATGCTCTTCCAAAAACAAAAAAAACCAACAACAACCAAGAATCTTAAATCTCAGATGATTAATAGATCATAACATGCGCTCTAATTACTGTGATCATCTTTTAGGTAAACTGGCGGCGAAGCAGACGAAAACAAGCGAGAAGCGTGAAAAAAGGGGAAAAGGGAAGGAGCATTTTTCATCACAGACTTTGAGAGCCAGCCAAACATTCAGGGCCGATCTCCAGGTCTAAGAAAAGACGGGAGGGAAAAGTTTCAGCGGTGCAGTCAGCCTTAACTGATGTGTTATATATTGCCTGTCACTTTATTCTGCAGGAATATTGGGGCGTTGCCAAGCTCAAACCTGGAAGGTATAGCAATCCATCACCTGCGCCGGCGATGGTGGGTGGGGGCTGAAATCTCATCTTGCAGCTTGTAGCCAATATTCGAGCCACCCCAATGCCGTTTATAAAAGGTAGCTCTCCAAGGCCGCTATCACGGACAGAGCGCTCATCTAGTCATCCACACACCACTGCCCCCAGTCCTGCATCACAACACCGCAGCATAAACACACTCGGCTCCGTGCACCAGCTAAACCTTCATCTGCATATATACATGATAATGCTCGGAATATTAAGCGAGACGATGAGCAAACAAGTAAAGTGACTGTGATGGAATAAACATTTGCTGTAATTAAATCATCCTTTGCTTTGTGGTTTGGTTGACCGTGCCCACAATACCTCAGGTGTTCTACGGCTGAAAATTAGGCAGGTATTTTGACATTTTGGAGGTACAGTATGTGCCGTTATAACCAAATACAGATACACCCTTGGTACATCACAATGGAGTCATGCTGAATATAAATCAGTGTTGCAGCGTGATTGCAGAAGCAACTGCACTGTCAAATACAATGAGAGTAGACAATGAGCCTTTAACTTGTGAGCAGGGGGACACATCTAGGACCCTCAACACAGTAAATATTAAAACAGGAGATTTTATGATATGTCAATTCCAATTGCTCAGGTCTGATTAGGTTTATAAATGTAGATCATGTGATTAGCGTATGGCTTTTACTGTCATTGTTAGAATAGTTTTTTGAAAACGATTAATGGATATTTGGGATCTGGATGAATGGTGAAACGAAAATATTTCATTTATTTAAGTCAAAAGTTCCCATCAGTTGCGAAGACATTACGATTGCTATTCTATGTTTTTATTCTATGTTGACATTATAGGAAAGATCCTTGAAGGAATAGCGGTGTGGTCCAAAATCACTTGAACCCATTGACAGATTAATTATTTGCCTATATATAATATAAAATACAATATCGTTGTACAAAATTATTATAAATTATTATATTGCAAGAATAACAAAACTAAACTCAAATGCAGATTGCTAACCCATCCAGACATAGAAACCTCTGCACTTTTACTCTCATCCTGGCAGTGTTATTTAGAGAGTATATGTGTGGCTTGACACAGGTAGAACTATGCATAGTATTGGCAATCAGGTTTGCGTGGTGTCCCCTCCAGGACCCTTAAAGAGTCATATGACTGAGAACGAACAATTGAATGTCAAAGCTTTTAAGGTTTTCTCACATTTATAACTTCCCCTCCATTATAGAGACATTATTCAGTATAATCCTGAAATAAATTCTGATATTTCTCAAACTTAGTCCTGAAAAGATTGTAGTTCTCTTGATTCAGTTTTGTATTTGATTTGATTTTGTACTCCATACACGATAAGATAAATGTTCTCAATTAGTACAATCTTTGGAACTTCTACAGAGGTCAGAGGGAGAGAAGCTATACAGAATTTGTAGCATACTTTTAACCCCTGTATATTTGTAGTTCCATTTTTTCTAATTTACATTCTGCACAGGCATCATCTTATTTGCTTTTTGAGGGAGGGGTGGAATAGCATGAGCCATTTTGTTCCATCTACCTTCTCGGCAAAAAATTGCTCCCTTCTTATTGGGGGAAGAAAACGTTCCCCATTTAAATGGCACTGACGCATACATTTAAGGCAGGTGCCGCGGTGTGGTGATAGTATCCCAATACTGAAATATAGCCATGGTCTTTTAATTCAGGGTCCAACCTTGCACCAGTCATCCGCTCGAGCAAATCAAGCTAAGTGTATTGCGGATTTTTGTGAGTAATGAGGAATTTGGGAGTTTTTTGCTGACTAGACACGTATGCAGCGTTGGGGGGCTATGGGGGCAATGTATGATGGTGTGCTTAAGAGCTGTGCCTCTGAGAGGCGGGGTGGTCACAAGGGGAAGATTAGGCTGAGGGGCAGCGAAGGAAAACCAAATCCATCTCCATCTCAGAAACATCCTAAAGCAGATTACTTACTTCAGTGAGAGAGGAAGAGAGGGAGGAAAGCGAGAGGGGCGAGCAGGAGAGCGTGAGATGGATGAGGGAGCAGAGGAAGAGAGAGAGCGCAATTAGCATAGATGCAATTCTGGCACAGTCCTCTGACTTGATATTTGACCTTCTGCAAGAGTCTTGCCAAATATCGCCCGAGAAGTGCAGATGGACCATATGGCAAAGTGCTGCTGGAGGCTCAGTGCAGTGTGACTGCGAACCTCCGTATGCTAATAGGGAATGTAATTACAGTGCAGCGTTTCTGTACGTACGGATATTTTACGAGCCATCCACAGGAGTGGATTTTGCGGCGAGAAGGGCCAAACCTTGCTGGTTTCGTTGTATCCGTCAGGGAGCCGCTCATTGGACGGAGAAATGGAGAAATGGAGAAATGGAACAAGCTCGGCGTAACTGGGGCAACGCTGCATAATGTCACTGTGAGGAAGTCGCTGAATGTCAATGGCAGCTCAAACTACCTGCTATCAAATTCTTGAAAACAGCATACCCGCCCTGAACCACATATGGCGGGGAGCTGCAGGCCGCTGCTCTCCTCTGGACACTCCCCGATCGATGATGTCACGGCAGATGTTTTCCTTCAGCTGCCAAAGACAAGCACCTGCAGAGGTTGTGACATCACTGGCTGGGGCGCCGGTGTGAGATGCTTGGAGGTTTGGAACCATTGACAGTTTTCAGAGCGAATCTTACTTCAAATCTGGGGATGTTTTTGACCTTACTTAACGAATTCTAGACTCAAATGTATGTAAAACTACCAGTGACCTTAGTAAAGAGCCTCGCACTCCTTGAATCTATATAGATTCTGAAATTACATTTCCAAAACTCATCTAAAGAAAAATGGAATTGCTGCCTGAATTATATTCAGTTTCCTCCAGGTAAATAAAGTGGTTTCATATCACAGGCACTTTGAGAAGTGTTTGTAACCTGTGTTGTGGATGCAGTTTCTTTTGGACAGCAAAAGCCCTTTTGTTTGGTAAAAATATTTATTTAGGTTAAATGTTAAAAATCTTGCGCTGTCTTGTGTTTTGAGTCACTATTGACTTTTTCAATATTTAACCACCATTTTTCTCAATCCATAAATCAATGCTGTGGGTACCTAAACAAAAACATTAATGATGCATTAGCTGCTACAAGCTGATTGTATTGCAGAAGCAGATGTCTTGGAGAAGCGAATGAAGTCAGAATTGCAACTCTGACCACACTGTATATTTTGGACAAGATTATGTTTTTCAAAATCCAAATTTACTCTATAAAAAATAATTTCTGTTTTTATTTTAAACAAATGCTTTATTCAATCATGTTCCTCTGAGAACATTTTGATTAAGCACAGAATTTTTTGAACCTGGCAACAAATGTACAATTAACGTTCTCCAACATTCTTTAATTTATTTTATTTACACTTTCAGGCTACTGGCGAGAGACAGTTAAAAAAAATAAATAATTAAGACATAAAGCTACATACACACTGGAAAATCCAAGCAATGAGGTGGTAACTAGAGAAGTTGGAGCATCAAGGAAATTTGACAAACTGTTGTGATGACTGATGAAACAGCTGTTGATGCAAAGTGGGCGGGCGCCCAGTTAAATGAATAGCAACGTTGAATGACATGACTCAGGTGAGTACCAATGGGAGGGAAGGACACTGTTGACAGACAGATGAAGAATATGGGAACTAGGGAAAAAAAGGGGGGGTTACCTAGGCAACGAGAGCCTGGAATGTCCATGAGCAACAAACTGTCAGCAACAAGGCAATGAGGCGACATTGCTTTAAGCCTCGCAGAATGTGAGACAGAGGGTGAAATTTTGGTTGTTGTAAATGTTCTGGTTTGCAAAACCATCCAGTGTGACCTTTACCGTAAAAACCTCAGTTTAGTAAATTTCATGGAGTTGACACATTTTCCAGTCTATGCACTTCTTGGTAACAAACTACAAAAAAAATATTTGTGTGTATTTATTTATTTGTGTATATATTGTGTGTATTTTGTAAACTAGATATTGAAATATTAAGGAATATCTTCATTTCAAACTGTTTTTCAAATTAAAAAAACAAAAACAAATTGTCCTTCTTTGTCAGAACCCCCATCAGTTGACAAGCAAATCCTGAAATGAATCAGGCACTTAAACAAATCTCAGATATCTCTTGTCCAAATATATACATCAAAACTTGAACACTGCCATGCGCTGGGAGAGATATTTCAGTACAAACAGAAGAGAATTTATGCTGCTGAAACAGCGTTCCGACACCAACATTTATCATGCATGGAAAATCTCTGCCCACACAGGTGGAGGCTGATCCGACCCTCGGCAGGCGGAAGTGAGGCAGCACCCCTGGGTCAGAGGGAGCCGCCTTCAGCCGGGATCACCTGCCTGCCTCTGAGTACAACAGCACCGGCCTCCATTTCAATTAGCTTCACGTAAGTACCCATGTCCAAGCAAAGCAATTTTACACAAGGCTGCAACAGCGCTAACTCTCCTCTGGGAGCAAGGCCCATACTAAAGACAGAGGTGAGATTTCAAGAAAAACAAAGCGGAGAGATGCAGCGGTGAGGTCAATTGAGCTCTGAGATGGGAAATCAGAGCAATGTGAGCGCGTAGAAGGGCAAGGCGATGGAGGATGGAAGCAGATGAGGGAGGGGTGGGGGGGTGGGGGGGCGAGCAGGACACGCAGAGTGTGTAGCTACCTGAGGGATCTGGTATGGAAATCCCCAATTTCTCAGCCAAGTTGCAGCCCTTTGAACAGTGGAAGACGTCAGCATGCACGGCGAGAAGCCATGTGGGTGTAACGAAGCGAGGGCTAAGCGAGGCAACATGCTGCCAGTTCTGTGAAATGTTAAATTGAAATGCAAAGTAGGAGCAGGCCTTCTTGTTTTGAGCAGATTTTTCAGCATCTGTGTGGGAGCCCTTAAACTCAGAAGGTCTATATGCAGAGCTCTGCATATTTACTGTAAATCAACATAATATTTAGGTTAGGATTAAGAAATACACACAGCCGAAGCTCGATTTTTAACTGCGCGCAGGTAATGGAGACTTGGGTCACAACAATCTACTCATCAAATATGGCGAGTTATAAAAGCTCTATAGAAGAAGAGGATCTGAATTTATCCATCTGTCTCAGGCAGTGCCAGTATTTTCTGCACATTTAAGCCCCCTGTGCTTATGATAAAAAAGTACAAGGGAGAAATGCTGGTTTTCAAGAAGCAGCTCATGGCAAACCACCCAATGTCTGGGTCGGGACAACAAACGGCAGTCGCGAGGTGTGAGGAGCTATTTCCAATGTCCATGGTCCCGAAAGTGAAATTATTATAGGTGACTCACAGTTGGAGTGCTTCCAAAACTTGGATGAAACTCTTCGCTGAATCATAATTTAAACAGATTTGAGCTTGCAAAGTGGAAGCTTGAGTGCATCAAAATGAAAATGAGGAGTGAACCTCTTCTGCCAAGGTGCATTTACCAACGGTCAGGGTCCACCACATGCGTGTTTTGTGCAGGTAGCGTGTTCCCGTACGGACTTGGTGAAGCGTTCAAAATGCATGAATACCCTCGGCACAGTGTTGTTGTTTTTTTCCAGTGAGGTCATCATTTACTCGGGTGAAAATAGTTGAGGCAAAAAAATATTGCTTTTCTTGCATCAGCTGATCACAATAAAGTGATGATGATAGAAAAGAAACTCACCTTGACTATGTGTGTCTGTGTGTGTTTGCGTGTGTTTGTGTGTGTGTGGGGGAGGCATTCTTTCTAATCACTACTTCACATTGTGAAAGCGATACATTACCAGAAGTTAGCACTGTGTGCAATAGTAATAAACACAGTATGGAAATGTGCGTGTATCTATGTAACAAAATGGGTAAATCCATTCAACAAACAAAATACCGTTAATATTAAAGGTACAAACAGTGATACTGATAGATAGAGGGATAGACAAACCTAATTTATACAAAGCTGGAAAATCCCATTATAAATTATAATCATATAGAGATATATTAGGATAATATAATTTTATAAATACAAATAAATAATCAAATTCAACATGTGTATCTGGATAATCTGCTCATCATCCATTGACAAAAAGGCACACACTGCTCTCTGGTTATATAAATGGAAACAAACTGGCGTGGACCAAGCAAGTAAACCCTCTTCCAGCCAATCAACAACAGCCAGCTACAGACTAGCTTCATGTATCCCGTCGTCGTGAGAGCTACACATAAAAAAACTTTTAAAAAATGAATAAAAAAAGCCTTGGCAATTTTACTCTCTGACTTGAAAAAACCTAGCGTGACCACAATTAATGCTACATCGAGTCACCCCACATTTGACGTTGAACAAATACCAGTGCTGCTTAGTTTGGTCTACCACACCATGAAGGTGACACTGGTGGTGGAAAAAGCTGAGGCAGTGGGGCGAACACGTGGGCTACCAGCTAAGCAAATATATGTTCTCCCTCCAACAGGGCATGTGAGTGTAACGGCGGCGCAAAGCACGAAGAATCAGACGCGTACGCATATTTGGTGTTATCAAATACCAACCGAGTAAGTAAGAAGCCCTGATTTGATTGTGTTTAATTTAGATGGAAAACACATAAAGTAACATTGTAAGGTTGAGTCCCTATGGGTATGTGCGGAAAACCTCCCTCTAAAAGCAGAGCGAAGTAAGAGAGGGAAAAAACAAGGGATTAAAGACATCTCGTTAGTGAAGTAAAAATATCATTCCACCTGAAGCTACCTAAAATGAGAAATTACGTACACAAGCTTTTACTAAACTGAAAGTGCACTTGAACTTGAGAAGGATGAAAACAAGAGAAATATGGCTACGAGAGAGCCAGTAGGCAATGTAATATGCTAAAGGTAGCACTTAAAATGGAGCTAATCCAAGATGACCCCTCCCACCCCCACCCCATCCCCCCGCTGCTGCTCTCCACACTGATCAGGTCTGGGAAAACGGTCCCAGTTTGTCAAAACACAGCTTGCACGACACACAGATTGAAATCATTCCTCCGCCCAACAGAAACGCCATGGAGAGATCTTTGAGAAATGGCAACAAACTGTGAACAGCTCAACGGTTTATCAACGGCGGAGAACAAAGGGACTCTCTGCTCAGGAATGAATATATCCACCTGATGTCATCAACAGGCGCATCATAAATCCTATCCTTTGCCTGGGGGCCACAGACTGACTTCACGCCTCTGTGACACTCTCTAACCCCGGGGTTTCTATTGGAAAAAAAAAAAAACCTTGAAATATCTTTCTGGGCATGGTGTCAGATGCTTGCCATGAAATATTCATAATCTGAGAGCAGAGCCACAATAGAGGAGGTGGCAGCATGCGCGGATTTGACTTGCAGAAATGGAGACGCTTAAACCACGTTGACCGATTTATATCCCATCACCAGTTGTCACTCACAAATTCCCTTTTGCGTCAATTCTCGTGGATGGATACCACGAAGGCGTCAGTCGTTTACTGCCTTTTAACATACACATACAAGCTCATCAGTGCATCCACCCAATGAATTGAATTTGAAGATATGTATATATGGTTACTCTGCTTCTTTATCCAAAAAAGAGCTTTTATTCCCCTCAAAACAGCTTCAATATAGTAACTGAAAAATCCCAAATCTATAACTACAAAAAACACACACATTTTTATAAAAGTAAGAATTTGCTCTTGTTGTTTGAGGAACAATTTTTATATACTGAGTAGGAACGTGAAACATAATTCATGCTTTCTCATGGTGTTTACATCTACAATATTAGCATAGTGCCGTATTTTCAATTAACTTTAATTAGTCATATCGGAAAAAAAAAAAATCATAGAAAATACAAATATCCTAAGGCATCAATCAAGCATTGATTTGATTAGCCTGTTCTCTAAAGTCTTTTGACATTGTCAATTTTTTAACGTAGAAAATTATTGCCATTAATACCTGGATAAGAAAACCAACCAACCAACCAACCAACCAACCAACCAAACAAACAAACAAACAAACAAAAAAAACACTCACTGCGACGACCTATTCTCTACACAATAATATTCAAGATCACAGTAACAGGCAGGAGGCATCCTGTCATAGTTATGGGCAAGGAATGAAGAAAAAATGATTATGACCCAAGTAAATGCAATTTACAATTTTCACTTTGGGGTCACCATGGCAGTATACATACATGTGAATGAACTGCATTCCTCCATGTTTAATTACCATAACAGCCACCATCTCATATGGAATAGTACTCTTAGCACGTACAGTATAATTACACATCTGGTAACTCTAAAGAAATGTCTAGTGTGAACAAACACTCTATTGTATATACTCATGAGAAAAGAGTCTGGTATATGAACGAGTAACGCAAAACTTTGTGTAATCAAATGCAAATGCCATTATACTGTTCAATAATACCATACCATACCATACCAATACCCATTCACACTGGGTATGAGTTCAAACTATGGCAGGCCTCAACTGTAGTATAGGTATTTTGTGTACAAGAGTAATACGTAGGTGCATACTTTTAGGAAGTACGTGGCGTGAGGTTACAGGATGCACTAAACTTCCCCCACAATGCAATTGGATCTCATTAAATAGCACAAAATACAGATACATTATTCAATTTAAATTTTTTTCCATGTTAGAAAGTAACCTAATATATGTCATTTTATCCCTATAAGTGTCTGGAATATGCTGCAACGTATTTGCAGATGTGAGGGATGTGGCAGACATTGCAGTATGTGCGTGCTGAGGAGTATGTAGGAGGCGATATGCTAAAACAACCAGTGCATAACTGAATAGGGCTGCTGCTTCCAAGATGGCACCATTTCATCTTCTCCTCTGGTGACGACTTCTCGTGCCAAGACTTCAAAAACAGTTAAGACGAGACAGATGGTCTCCCATCCGGAGTCTGATTCTTTTGCGACGTTTCCTCTGTTAAAGGGAGTTCTTCCTCAGCAGCGTTGCCATTGACTTACTCATGGCGAAATTGTTGGGTCTTTGTAGTAAGAGCCATTTTTTATTTTTGTCTTGGGATATGACCCATAGATACTGCTGCCTCTGCGACTAACTTACATCGTCACAGCAATTTGACGACATGTTAGCTTCAATTATCATCATTCACATACAGGTAAACACATGTATTAATTATGCAAGTTTGGGAAAAAATACATTTCTGGCAAAAGTCTTCTTGCTGCAGTATTTCTACAGACCACTGCAGCAAAGTGGCAGCATGGTAGAATCGCTCGAGAATGTCCTACTCTTTTAAAAAATAAAGCCATGAAATGGGGCCCTACAGTATTTTCAATACTTGAAGGATGTCTCAATGTATCTATTTGATTTTAGGCCAACGACTGACCGGCATATAATGTGGCACGGGGTAATTCTATATTGCACTGCAACTATAATCAGATCCTCAAATGCGCATGTGACTATGAGATTGTTGTATTCCATTCGATATCTGAGGTTGATCTCACTTGTGTAGGATAATCTTGCATATTACTTATTTATCCCTATTGTCAGTTCACACATGAGGGAACCTTAAGGACGTATGCAGCCAAAGGAAATACGCAGACAAGTTAAACTTGCTGAAATGCACTTGGGATGGATATTACTCATTTGAGGTTATGCATTACTTTGCAGCTGTCTAATGAAATTAGCTTATAGTTTGCCTTTTTAAAATTACATGTTAATTCTATAGCAAACAGATATAATCAGCGCGGCCTTCTGGTTGTTGAAAGAATATGTAATATCAGAGCAGATTCAAGGAAAATGTCTAAGTTGATATGTTTTTTTAAATGTAAAATTACTTCAAACACCGATTTGACAAAAGCTTTGTTGTATTTATACGTTGCATATGAAAAAGCAACAGAAACTGTTTATAATTATGTTGTCAACTCTCTTGTCATTGTTAAATTGCACATTACAGACTTGAATATGTGCCGTGATCAAAATAAGCCGAGAACGTATTTTTGCAGAAAACAAAAAACACCTTGTTGCAACGCTCTGATGCACGTACCAAAGACTTTTCTCTCGCACTTTTCCATACACGCTCCCAGTAATGACGAGATACCTTTTAACTTCTCAGCCAGAGTCAGCATCAATAATTTATTCTCATCTGTTTAAAATTTAAAGTGCCACACATTAACGTCCTCCCGCACCTGCTCTTTCACGCTGTCCACCCTCCACAGGGCTGCTTTCTACCCCCATCCATGTCTACCCCTCTATATATCTCTCGCTTCCCTTGCACCATAATAAAGACAATGACAATGAGTTCACTTTCACCACTGAACCAGGGATGTTAAATCAAATGGGGGGCGCGGGAGCCGACAGACCACATAATGTCAGGGCGACGTCCGGACGCCTCCGATTACGCTTTGGCCTTAATTGGTGGCGGTGGCGAAAACGATGAATTCTTTAACGGCGGCTGAGCCTGTCCGAGCGGAGAAAAAGCCTAAGGAGGACAGGCGCTGTGTGCAAATGGAAGTTGACAGAAAATCCGCACAGCACAACCAATCTTGGAGAAAAAGACGATGACAATGAATGCCCGTGCTCTTAAGTAGCTGAGGGTAGCTTGCAGGGGAGCTGTGTATAATTAAGCGGTCTGCATTGTGGTTCACATGGCAAAATCCTATTGTCTTGACAGGAGCTTAAGGTTGCCCTTTAGGTTGAGATGCGTGGCGGCGCGCAGCCTGATTTTCCTTCTTTTTTTTTTCACACTCCCCCAGACCTCAGCAACCAAATTAATCTGCAGTTTTAAAGCTTGAATAAATCCAGTAAGTTAGAGATCTGCAGATCTAAAGGCCGTCTTTCCCTCAGGCTTTTACTTCGCCGTATTTTTTTTTATTTCCTTACCCCCCTCTACTTTGCCCACGGAGATTGGCTGGGAGCACTCAGTGTTATCTCCGGGGAGGCAAAGGTTGGGGGGAGGGGTGAAGGCCACAGATTTGTCCTTATCTATTCTGAGCACACCTAAAACAAATTAGACCTGGCTGCTGTTGCTTATTTGGCTCCCGCACTCTCATTAAGGGGCTGAATCCCAGCTATTTTCCTCAAGGTCCTGCTTCCTACCATTTCGGGCCTTGTCTTTTATCACAATAGCAAAGGTTTCCAGGCAGCCACCTTTTCATGTCGCCCATTTCATGTCGTCATATCAACACCGCACAAAGAACAGGAGGGGGGGGTACATCCCCTGGAAGCGGACGGCTGTTTCCCTCTTTGTGACGTGATGCTGGCTTTTGACATTCGTTAATTGAAAGGGTGAATCTGCTCAATTAGATTTTCTTGCGCTCCGTTCTTTCTCATTGCCCGCTCTGAGAGAAAACTCCAAGTATATCGCCTTGTCTTTGCAGTATTATTACTGTAAAAGAGTCTTTCTTGTCAAAATACTCAAAATAGTCACCTGGCACCTGAGTCTCATTGCGAGGAGGTCTCTAAAAAAATGTAATGAATGGATGTTTGTTTTAAAGCATTCCACATTGAGCGTCATTCACGCCGATTCTATGAGTAGAAAAAACATCCATCATCGTCATGTCTATCCTTCAGCCTGGTTCATTCTGAAAGCCTTGCTTTGTATTGAATAAAATGTTTGGCAGGATTCTTTTGAAAAAGTTATAAGGCCAGATGTCTTAGTTGTAGTTATGTTTAAAATCCGGTGAGATACCAGGTGAGATACCACCCTGCAGAGACCTATTTCCATTACCCAGCAACAAAACAATGTATCGACTCTCGGCTGTGTAGTTGCGATCGGCCCTGAAAACTCAACAATGATTGGAGATGTAGCAAAGCGACAACTATCCTCATGATGTAACTGCTGAGTCTGAAAAAGAGCAATTAACGACATTTCACCTTCATCTACTATGTAAATGACACATCCACGAGAAATGTGAAGTTCCTGCAGCCAAAAGAGTGTTTAAAAAGTACTTGAAATTGTTGATTTGTAACTAGGGCGCAAGACACAGGGGCCCTGCGACTGGACTAAAAAAAGGGAGAAAAAATAATGGAATCTTACATTTCTTAAAATGAAACAATCTGATCACCTTTCAGTAAACTGCTCATAAAGCATGTGCACACCGAGGCAATTTCCTGTGGTGAGGCTTCTATTAAATGGGTCTCAAGCCAAAAGCAAACCATTATTTTAGAAAACGCTATGACATATGGATACTTTCACAGCATGCTAGCAGTAATGCCGCACAGATAATCAGTGTATTGAGAAACAAAAGCTGGCGCTGTGTTTTTTGTTTTTTCCAGAATTTTGCAGAGTCCTGCAGGGCAGTTTCCGCAAGAATTCAAAGTAAACAGGTGAGGTAAACAGAGGTGAAGACAGCTCACTCATCTGTATATCATTGCATTTGAAAGTTAATGAAGGACCTTTGAGCCATAGGAGCTAAAGCTATGTAAAGGTAACTGCTCGGGAAATGTTAGGTTAGATGAGATTTCTCTGCCAGACTAATCCATCCTGGAGCCTGAAAGCAGCACAGAGACAGAGAGGGGAAGCGAGAGGGAGGGAGAGAGAGAGGGAGAGAAAGCTGAATCTGCTGCAGAACAGCACAGCAGTGACACAGGGCAATTCTCTAGGGCCTTGCATTAGTGCGCTAAATTAAAGGGGGTATTAGATTAAATTGGCTCTCCGATTTCAGGGGTGTGAGTAAAATTCTGATTTGCATTTTCCACCGCTGCTTAAGATATAATTAGTTCAGGGTGATTCCCATGTGGAAAACACTGACAGCCAAATCTAACTGGCAGCCAGTAGCTTATCGCCTCTTCCAAGGCAAAAGGTATACTCGGTGTGTGTGTGTGTGTTTGTTTGTTTGTGGGTATGCAGAGAATGTGGATGTGGCAGAGTGTGAGAGTGTGGATGTGACAGTGTGTGAGTGACAAAAACAGACAGTTTGCAGGCATGTCGATGCAGACACGGGAAAGTCTCACGTATTTTCGCTTCATTCCCCTACACTCATTTCTGCACCAGTTTCCGCGCACATTTCCATCAAATTCCAATAAACTGCAAGAGACCGCGAGCCCCTTTTCAAGAGGTGAAAAAGATCTTCTTCCTGTTCATGTTCGTATAAAACTTTGTCCATGCAAGCGCACTTCACACCTTCACAGACGCCTGCAAAGTCAAAACCATTTCCGCAGCAGAGGATGCACCTGTAATTACAGGCACAGGCTCAAAAATAACAATTACCACTGCCGAAGTCCATAATATGAATTACTGAATTCAGTGAAGGAGCTGAAAGAACGAGTGCAAGTATGGATTTGTTTAGTGTTTTTTTTCACACCCTTGGTAATTCTAACTGTCTTTGCAAATGTATGTTTTCCAAAAGTGAACCAACCCACGCATTATAAATGTGAGGCCAGCTTCCTGGACACCTGTTTGGGACACCTGGCTGTTAGTATATATGTAGCAACATTAAATGAGCTTCCGAATGCCACCTCTGTGGTATACTCTTCCAAACCATAACCCATAAGTGACTCTTCCATTTAAACCCATAAACGTTGGTGTCTCTAATAACTCCCCTTTTTCCCACTGAATTATGAGTCTTATATTAATCCTTTAAAAAAGGTATTAAACAATATCTAAGAGGGATAAAAACAAACAAACACACATTCAAGTTAATTTAGACTGTGTTTGCTGAATGGAAAAAGTAAAATCCAGAAGGAAGGTGCAGGTAGATGGCAAGTCTTTACACAAAATAATTAGAAGACAAAAGAAATAGAAATAAATGAAGAGATGTGGGTTTGTTTTGAAGACATTGTGAAACTGTATTACTGACAAAGAAGCGGCCACAATATCACTTATTGTTAATGTTGGTACACTGTGATGCCCCCCTACTCCACGTATTAACGCAACTGAGTGAATGGTTAGCCTGGTTTCTTCATTGCAAATAAAGAAACCCATCTTCAAATGTGTTTGATTCTTGTGCAGTGATTTGTCTTTTTCTGGCTTATCTGGTGCTGAGAAGAAGTCAAACTTCATTGGAAGACAAAAAAAAGGATTTCTAAGGATTCACTGAATTGATATATTGGCCTCATATTCTTTCTGGCATATCGGAAACTTGTAGAAACTTTGTGACCTTTACTAAAACGCAATGGCCGACCCACCGCCTTAAAGAGGTTTCACGAGGGAGTCTCTGTGTTTCTGTTTTAGCATCAAATTTTCAAAGATTTGGAAACCTGAGACTCCTGTCATAATCATTTGCTCTGAATGGCGTGTCATCACATCAAAGGCTGAACCACACAGGAGACACAAACAGTGATGACAGCCATGTTAGACATGTGATGCCTTACGTCACACTGTGCCCCTCAATTCAGTATCAACAACAGTCTACGTGTAATTTCCTCATCTCTAAAATGTCAAATGTGATATTTACATTATATACCCCTAAAAACACAAAACTTGGATTACAAATGAACATTCAGAAAAATGTAAATAAAACTCAAAAATCTGTTTCCTTTGACCAAGTATCACAAAAACCAATGGCTGGAGCTCACTCACAACAAAGGAATCCATACATGTTTTTCCATAAGTAGATTAAGTAATATTCTATAATTAACCTTTTTTCTCTCTCTGTGTAATTGCTTAATTAATGAGCAAATCATCTGGCCCCCGGGTTGTATTTGTCGGTGACTCATCCATCCACGCTCTTATTAAGCCAGCGAGCAAGTTCAAACCGTCAGGATCGAGAGAACCATATTTGCAACTTAACATTCAAACTCTGCCTTTGCCCTTGATGACTAAATGTCAGCTACAGAAGAAATCAGTTGAAACAAACCTTTGAAAACAACATTGCTGTCTGATCGCATCCTAACGAAGCCTCTTGAAACTTATCAATGAAGTTTTCTGTTCACAAAGCCATTTCTTTGCTTCTGCACCTTCTTGATTTGCAACATGCTGATTATTATTGGCAATTGTGACAGAACTGTTATAAAAATGGTTCCAAACCACCTTATTGCAGGCGAATAATCAATTAATTTAGGATCAGGAGGAGCAGATCAGTCTAGGTGCATCACTTTCCTCTTGAGAAAACCAAAAAAAAAACAACAACTTGCGGGAGGCTCTGAGAAATGCCATCAGCAGCCCTGCCATCACTCTCGCCATCTCTTGGTGGTCGGAGGCTGAGGCTTTGTGGGATATTGATTCTCCCCATCCATAGACGGTTTCCATAATTGGTTAAAATGACCGGGTGCAGAGAGGGATGGCTCTCTGCTGAAAACCATTTCCCAGCCCTGCTTGGAGCTGAGCCAAGCTCTGGGTTGTTCGGATGCGTTCCAGCCCCAGCCTGACTGGCAGCAATTAGGGGTGTCTGAGCCAAGCTCAGCTTGCGCTCCGCACAAACACCCCTAATTACTGCCAATTAGGCTAGGCGGGTAGGCAGATTTGAGAAGCCGGGGGGATGTTCAGGCATGGGTGGGCATGGAAACAATTTTCAAGGGCTTAGAACGTGACTGGATGAAAAGGTTAATGCTTTGGAGTGCAAGGGGATAATAACAAAAGAAGGGGAAGCAGAGCCCCGGTTCTCACCTCCAGCGACGAGCCTGGCTTCTTCTTCAGCTCCTCGCATTTCCTAAATTTGCAGATCTGGTGGCCCGTTTTGCGGTTCCGACAACTGCTGCAGACACCACAGTTGATTAGCCGCCTGCAGGGTGCACAGACCCCACACCTTTTCCTTTTCTTCTTCGCTGGGTTTCCACTGGATGCCGAGGAATTATTCTGTGGGCAGTCTGCCAGATTGGCAATTTGAAACGCACTGTCTGTAACGGCTGCTGAGGCTGCGGGGGAGTGAAGGGCTGTCATGACGATGACCCCGGGAGGTAATGAGATGCCCCCTAAAGCCGGAATAGCGGAAAAAGTTCCAACGCGTTCTGGGAGATTCATTATCTCTGCTTCAGCAGCGCCGCATTTCAGCTTGTTCATGCATTCTCCTGCTAAAGGTCTGCAGTGTTCGGGGGATAAGGTAGAGAGGAAATTATTATTTGCCATTTGCAGCGTCTCTGGCGGCACGCCAGGCTTCCCCGGCCTCTGGGAGTCATTTCTATGCATGCTGGTCCTATTAGGGTTTATTGCCGCTGATTTCCTTCCCCAGAGCATGGCGTTATCGCAGTTCCAAGGGGACATGCCAATTCTAGCACTGGGAAAAATGGGCGTTGTGATGCGGGCAATCTTAGCAGTCTGTGGAAATGCCCCATTGGTTTTATAAAAGTTTGCAAAAGACCTGTACCTTTCCATTTCTGCGTTATAATCCAAAAGCTGGCTTAATCCACCATCCTGAAGATTATCCTTTTGTAAGAGAGACACGTCTGCGTTCTGTCCGTTTTCAATGCAAAGCGCATTGTTTATGTTAGACATGGCTGAGGAATGCTTGTCAGGGTTTTGGAGAAGAGAGCGAGGTTTCAGCGGCCTTTGTCGAACTGAAGCTGCTTAGGAACAGCGTGGAACCATCCTGGTTTATCGCCTCCAGTGCTAAAAGGGGAGAAACAAACAAAAACAAAAACAGCGACAACAATTACACATAAAAAAGGCAAATGCTTTCATCCTAATCAGATTTCAGTTCTCTTCTTCAACTTTTTTTTCCCCCTCTGAAGATAACAGCTGAACATTTTGAAGAATTCTCTGGCACATTGTTTATCTGCTGACGTTTTATAATGGAACGAGCGCAAATAGTCAGAAGTGATCTGCAGAGAGTGACAATAACGTGAGCGCTGTGACAGACCAGCGTGTCATTATTATAATGGGAGGGGAAGAATTAGCATGCTTCAAAACATGCCACACTTTCAAGGGTTTTTTTCTTTCTTTCCTTTTTTTTTTTTTTTTCAGATCCCTTGTCAAGGTGTTTTTACATATTCGGAAGAAAGTCCAATCAGCAACTTCACAGGCCCAATAAAATACATTTGGATACTCAAGAGTGCTTTCATCAAACTTTTAAAAATGTAATATTCAATCCAAAACATTTTGAGAAGCTGGGAGAGCCTTCAGGTTTTGACAGTGGTAGCAACAAACAAAGATTTTTTTCATTATTTAACCGTAGGCCCACAATATAAGCTGTTAGAAATAATCTGTTTTGGGTGCCAGGAGGAACAAAGTTCAATATTTTTCCCTTTTTTTTGTTTATTTGTTTGTTTTGTTTTTCTTATACTGAATAGTGGATGTGGTCAATCCACATAAACACACTCGGCCCAGGCCGCCAAGAGCACCTGGTGTCCATTCATGGCCGGATCTATTACATTTCACATTCAATGACGGCACAGATAGCCACGGGTGAATTTACATCCCAATCATGGAGCAGACCAACTACAGTGTCAGCTGCCTGAGGATAGGATGCGTTTGTGTGTGCGTATAGTTGTGTTTGTGTGTGTGTGTGTGTGGGGGGGTTCCATTTCCCCCTCCCTCTCTCTCTCTCACTCCCTCTCTCTCTCTCCCTGCCTCTCTCCCTCCACAAGCCTGTCTGGATTTGGTTTCCACAGATAAAAGCCCATTAGACACATCTCCCCTACTTCCATTACCTTTTTCTGGGCTTTCTCTCTTAATTGCCAAAGCTGATCCATTGCTCGAACACTAAAGCATTTCAAATCACTTCCATAGTGCTACCCGGCAGCTGCCTTGAAAAAAACAACAACAACAACAATAACAACAACAAAAACTAATATTTAAATATGCACACATGGAATTCAACAGATAGTGGACGGATTCATTATCAATAACGTGCATCCACTTACAGACACATGGGGAATATTCGCCTAAAACAGAATCCTAATGTTTCCCAGTGGTAACAGCCTGTTAAACTCCCTACACTTTCTGACATGCGCTATCCCACCTCTGATGTTTTTGGTTATTTTGGTGGCACAATTGCCCTACATCCAGCGCGATTTCCAGACCTGGGAGGTTCAATGTCGATGTAGCATCCAAAACAAGCCGGCAGCCACCGGTAAACAAAACCTCCTTGGCTTAATGATCAGCCCTCCTCAGGGTCATTATTACTTAATCAATTCACCCCTGGAGCGAAATACGCAGCCCAAAGGCAATCAAGTCACGGACATTGATTTTCAGCCTGTAAACAAAGTTTAGAAAGACAGAAATGTTCAATACTGGAGAGAGAGAGAGAGAGAGAAAGAGAAAGGAGGTGAGAGAAGGAGAGAGAGAGAGACTGGGGAGAGTAAAGTAAAAAAAAAAAAAAAAGAAAAAGGAGAGGAAGAAGCCACGTCCGATGACGGAACCGTCGCAGCCGCTGCACCATTAATTACACTCAGTCTGGTGTGTGTGCGCGCGCGTGTGTGCGTGTGTGTGCGCGTGCCACATTCAGATCAAAGGTCATGCATAGATAATCCGTAAACTGTACAAATAATTAAAAAAAAACACAAAATAAAATAAAAAAACATTAACAAAATAAGCA
>CAESWR010000004.1:754289-785842 GCA_903171835.1 Mullus surmuletus | reverse complement strand
CAGTTTTCCTGTTACTCTCACTCTCAGTAATCCCCCCATCTCAACCATGCTGCTCTGGGTCCCCCACTGTGCCTTAAACAATTAGGCTATGTGAGACCCAAACTAACGACTCTCCCTTGTCTTTTAAGATAACTGTAGGAGGAGGGGCAGTGGTGGGTGACATCTTGTTGGAATGGAGGGGGCTGTTGTTAGAGGGTTGTGTATTAGCCCAAGCAGAGGACACCTATAGTTATTACCCCACATAAAGAGTTTGTGTGTCTGTGTGTGTTTAGATTGCCCCAGGTGAGATCTGGGCTAATCCCCATTGGTGCTTATGAGAAGTGCTGCTTTTCTCAGCTCCACCATGAGGCCCAGCAGCTCTGCCACACGTCAAATGTCACCTCTTCCTTCCGTTTTTAGAGAAGTGCAAAGGGGGGCTTGTAAATCATTGTATTCACCACAAATCAGCTCTTCACCTCATTTACAACCAAATGATCCACATCTAATGAAATAAAAATATTTGAGAGAGAGAGATACACACTAATGTTGGTAAATTTGAAAAGGATGCTTTGCAGTTTCTTTCTATGTAACTCTGTAAAGACAAAAGTACTGAAATGTCCTGATGATCATGTGCTCTGTTCTGTCCTAACTTTTCGAAGGGTTTAGGAGCCTCCATTTTTTTTTTTTTTTTACCGTCGAGAGGCATGGCCTCAATTGTAGGGAGAGATGCATGTTGCAATTACCATTACTTAAGCAGCATAGACTACATTATGAATGAATGTAATAGACTGGAGTACTGCTTGCATGTCAGAAATAAAACCTGTTGTTTCCTGGTAGGTTGCAATGTTGCATAATTTCCTCTCAAATGGTAAAGATGTGTATGATGAGGGATCATTTCAGCGTCAGCCCACATTACCTGCCATAACCACAAACCCTGTTTTTACACATAAGAAAGCGCAAACATCTTTTGTGAAAACTACCATTTTTAAAAAATCCAATACATGGATTCAAAAATTGCAAAAAAAATTGGTAATAGAAACCTGTATAATAACTGTGAAGGTCCTTTAACGTCAAAATTACTTATTTTTATCATACCAATTTGTAATAATTTTGATGTCTATGTCGTGCCAAAAGAGAAGCTGGTACATTTATTCTCATTCTTTCTGTGTTGACTTATAAAGGTTATTTACTTTGCGGAACGCACTGATAGTAAATAAGATCTTATAACTTGACATGGACATATTTTAAGACTTTAGGCCTTGATCTTCAGCTCCCAGTCCCAGTGGGACATTGTTTTTGTTTGTTTGTGATAAACAAACAGGGGCACTACTCCCACAGAGAAAAAAAAACTTGAAATCATTCCCTAATGCTCATCCTCGTCTTAAGGTGTGAAATCAGTCAGGTGACAAGTGTGCCTAAATTTTGGTGACCCTGGGTCAGCATGAGGCCACAGCTCTGTGTTTACAGATGAGGTGATGGCACACGCCTCCACCCCTTTGAAATGTGATGGGGTGAGAGGAATGACAAGATAATCTAAGATTTTACGAGTTACAGTAGCTTTTCAGGGAAGGCAGCTCAGCAAGGAGCACTACTGACCGACTGATTACTGACAATAAACACACCAAGAGTCAACCCATTTTAGTAAGAGAAGCACTGATTAATTTACTATTGGTACTATGGTTGCAAATTCTAAAAAAGAAAGAAAGAAGGAGGAACAAATTCAGAGACTATACCTAACATTTGTTGCTATAAATCCAGAATTATAAACCTCAGCACAGCTAACTGAACATGTTGAATAACAAATTTGGGCATGTGCAAAACCTCTGATATGTAATTTGTAAAGAAAATTGTTTGTACTTTGTTGTTTACAGTCTTGGCCCCGGGAAGCTGTTGCAGGGACAGAGAGGGAAGGAAGCTGACCAGCCCAAACAACCACTGAAAGCCCCGTAGCATTCATTCTTGGAACCCTTCATTGGTGCAGTGGTAATTTAACTGCCTTGCTCAGGGGCGCTTTGACGACACTTGGGAGGAGGAGACAGACCTTCCATTCATTTACCTCAAAGATATTCACTACTTATCTGGGGACGAGAACCTTGTGCTCACGGCTTTGTTAATCGTCAGCAGGACGAACTGCAGGTCACGTTACCGTACTCTGTGTGTAAACAAGGATTAACAAAAGACGACAAGCATAAACACGCTACTGTCAGCACTATCCCACGGAGAATCCACATCCACTTACTATCACCCTTTCACACAGCCAGAAATAAAGCTGAGAAGCCACATTCGTACACCGTTTGTACGGCTGTTATCAATTGCCAAACAATTGTTCAGCCAGAGAACAAGAAGAGGATTCAAGAAGGCAAGTAGAAGATCTGGGGAAAGGATTTTACTCCCAACATTTCTCTCCTTTAAACAAAGCTGCACACAACAGTGGTTGACCATTATTAAAGAAGACCATAAATTTACAGTCAACAAAAACTGAAGATTAATATGTACACAAGCAACAACTGGATAATGTAGGTGAAAAGCACAGATCTAATATGAAAGGGAGTCTATTTTGTCCTTCTGGAATCTGTGTTACAGCCAGTGTGACTCCTCCTTCCTCTCCGTGACTCTACCCCTCCCCCATTCTGTGTAAAAACAAATCTCCTTTTCTGCTCTGAGCCTGAAACTATTGAGTCAACAAATGTCACTGCAGCCAGGCAGTGGCTGCTGGAAAAGAGGTGGGGTCTCCGTTTAAGCCTCGACTGCATCTAAAGGCAGATTACTTTTGGACAAGGCCCACCTGTTAGCAGCGCGAAGGAGGATTTAAAACAATAAAAAAAAACACACAATAAGCAAGTTGATTAAAAAAAAACATTTTTTCTTACTATGACTTAATGCTAACACATCAGCTTTTAGTGTTCATGTGATTATTTTTGTTTGACGACTATGCACATTAAATATTATTCCACCAACTTTAAAAGGCTGACTTTGTCTTTTTAATCAACCAAAGCCTCTCTTTTCTCCCTCACTGCTCTCTCTATCTCTTTCAAGCCCACGTGGCCAGTGTCAACAGAAGGTGGGTATTGGCAGACACATGAAGCAAAATATGCTGCCTATATGCAGCCCGTAGAGTTGTTTTACGCCCCCACTCTAAAAAAGAGCCTGCCAGCCGAGACGTGCCAAAATAAGACGCAGCCGTTGGAAATGAGAGTATTGCTAAACTGGTTGGACTCCAAACTGGCCACATCTGATTGTAGCTTTAATGCTGTGAAAACATTTGTGCAGTTACTTCACAAAAGGGGGAACTTGTGTAACATCTGACAGATAAAAGGGTGAAAATGAAAGACGGAAGTCAAGATATACTGAGCGCAATGGGGAGGGGAAAAAAAAACCCCAAGTCACTGGTCTTCCTGCCTGAGAAAGAAAGGGGGTGGGGGTATCCTCTGCTCCGCCACATTCAGACAGTTGAGACCAGTGCAATATTCAACAAAAAGTGCTTTGGGGGTGGAGTCCTGTCCTGAATCCACTCCGGTGCTTCAGGGCAGCCATCATAGTGTTCACTATTGTGTGCGGCTGAGGGAAGAAGAAAAAGAGAGGAGGGAGCAGAAAGGAGGAGGAGGGGGGTAGAAAACCTGTCCCTTTGTGTGGGAAAGACTCAGCAGGAAAGTGATTTCGTGATTATTTGTGTTTGCCACCAAAGCTAGGCTGCTTCCCCTGACCCGCACGCACATTTTTGTACACTCTGTGTGCCTCTGTCGCCTTACATCAGAGTCACATATGAGTGTGCTTCTCGGGCCGGCAAACAGCGACACCCGGGCTTCTCCTGATGATGAGAGCCGACGTCAGACTGGTTTCCATGAATATTGATGTGGAGGATAGTCTGTTTCATAGAAGAACAGAAGGAGGCAAGATGGCTGCCCTTTAGGATTTGTTAAAGAGGAGATCCAGACGGTTTGTTGGAATTTCTACAAAGTGGAGGGACGTAAAAAGGAGGTGAGGATTTTCTATGAGGTTCTAACTCTCTTCTTGTGCTTTTTCTTTTCACCCTTTGGTGTATTTTTTGGGTGTTTTTTGTATCCGGCGAGGTGTAGCAAATGTCCCCCTCACGGTAAAAGCAAGAGCCAACATAATAAGGAGGGGATATTAGATAAAGCTACTCCAACATGGCTGACGATTTTCTTTCTTTTTATTGCCAGCTCAAGCTCAGAGGCAGCTTTTGTGTTTTCCTGTGCGTTTTGAGTTTACCCTACATTTTTGCCGCTTTTGAATGCATCATGTAAAATGGTGTACTTAGACTGCTAGTTAAGTAGTTCTTCTTTAAACATAACTGAAATGCTTGTGTAATGCTTGCTTGTCTGCTTAACATTCCCACCTTGCATTTATGGTAGGCATATATAAGATTATATTTAATGAAAGTTTTTGTATGCCCCTATTTGGATTATAAGAGGAAATGTATTTTTTAACACTTGTGTGTGATTAATAGCTAGTATGCTGTGCCGTTACATTTTATTAAATATGTAAAAAGAAATCAGTCAGTAATCCTTTGTAGCTTCCATTTGCATATATCTCACCGTGTATGGGTTTATTTGTGCCGTTCAGACACTATATTAAGTAGGGGAGTAAAAGTCCAAACTGGACGTGTCGAGCAGTAACTGCTTAGTGTCTGCACAGCAGTGGAGCCGAAATAGCTTCTGGCTTTGTGTATCACTGTGAATCAGCTTTCATTGCTTTCACCACTGAATGACAAGCAGACACAAAGACAAATCCCAAGGAGAAGCAAAAAGAGAGGAACTGTAGTGGAGTGTAGTCAAGGCAGGCAAGGTCAGAAAGCTCTGAAGGAAATGAAACTCAATACTACCACACCATTAACTGGAGGAACAGGAATGGTAATTCTAGAACAGGTTTTTTTCTTTTTCTTTTTTAATTTAAAAAAAAAAAAATTAGAGGGTAACAATGGATCATTGACAAAGACTACCAACAAACATGTGATTTCTATGGGAAGCTATCTGAAGTTTAACTAATTGTAAAATTAAAGGATTGTATGTTTTAATGCAGTACACGCTACCAAAGGTCACAAAGATCATGGGGACTGTTTGGTCAAGGGGCACATTTGAGACATATTACTGACAGCACAAAGAAGTATTTGTGTAATCTGTATATGCAGGAATAAGTGTGAAGTAACAGACAGAGTGACCTAATACTTGTACAGATAGATTAAAAACACTGACAGATTGATAGCAGGAAGATTATCTCTTGCTAAATAGTATATGTGATATGAGCATGTGCCCACTGTGTTTGTTTAAGGACATTAGTCCTACCAATTAGGGAATCTCTCATTTAAAAATTTACATTTAATTTCAATTTAAAAATCTAACTAAATGTTGCTTTCAGATTAACATCTGAATGGTCTATTAGATAGTAGGAGATCTCTCTTGGGTTTGTGTATTGGAGTTGTGTATTCTACAGTTGTAAAGTCACCTGAGGATGGCCTAAGGTAAAAAGCTAGGTAATGTGCCTGCAAGGTGGTGAATAATGACTGACCCTTTACTGGTTGAAGTAACAAGCAATGTAAGCTGTTTGTAGAATGCTAATATGGGAGCACAGTTTGGCTTCAAACCAGTTGAAGACAAAACATTTTATTCACAGAGGAAAGGGTGGGGATATAAGATCTCAGAGAAGGTGTTTGGGTAAAGTGAGAAAAAAGAAGATAATCAGTTGCTTCTCGAATGATCTGAGGACAGTGGCTAAGCTCTTATATGAACAGCTGATGACTGACAAAGCGGGGCACTATTCTCTAACAGCCAAACTTTCCATTTCCTTCTTAAACTCGACGATCAAGGTTTTGTTTTATTTACATGCCGCATTTCTGTGGTTGTCTGTGTAGGCCTTGGAATTCACATGCCATACTTGGTCGTCTTTAATGTGTTCTTTGCAAGTATTGAAAGTCAGCAAACTTTGGAGACAACCAAATCGTCACCCCCTGACGCAATGGCAGGGCTGTTTTGATATGGTGAGCATGGTCTTTGACTGTGTAGTGTCAACAAGTCCTTAAATGGGGTGTGCTCTTCAAAATATTCATAAAGTATGTTGAGACAATGCAATTCATGTTTTTTGTGTGTAAGACATGTATAATTGTGTGATGATTACAATTCATCCATTCATAATGCCTTATGCCAAAGTGAGAGTAATACATTTTTTTATCAATAGAATTTTTTAATGTGTGTGCAAAGGACAATTTTAAATCTTACCCTTTTTCCTTGAATAAAGGCATATTTCAACAGTGTTGTGTGTTCTCAAGATACCAAATAGGAATGGCAAAAACATGCCATTCCTATTTGGTATCTTGTGAAGTTAAACTATATATACTCATACTCATACTTAAAATAAAATTAAATAATCAAATTAAAAAAGAAACAGTATTGCTGGAGGGGTTTTAATTAATCTCTGCGTGGCTTCTGTTACTTCAGCAGCTAAAAAGCCACCAGGACATTAAGGGTCCTATAGGGGGCTACGTGGGGGAAGGGCTAAATAGATCAATCACATTCACATAGCTGCTCTCATCTACCCACACCTAGAGATAAAGACGTACGGCTGGATTGCTCCTCCGTCATGGCTGTAAGTCCCCTTTATGCCACTCCTGGGGCAAAGACAATATCACCTTTAGGAAGAATGTCCAGTTGCCATAGCGTTCCAAAACAATGCTGTCCACTTACAAAAGCCAAGCCCTTACCCAAGCCCTCACCTCTGACCCCACTCTGTCCAGCCCACGCATCATATTTCGAGCCAAAGGGTGTTGCACAAATGACAGAGAAACAGACCCAGTGGCAGGTTAGACATTTTGGTTTGCTCTACCTGCTGACTGGCTGGTCATTGCTTTCCTGAGACAAAATGGCGATATACTGAGTGTTGTATTGATTTCTTCAACATTGATTTTCTTTGTCAGCGATTGGGGGTTGTTTTGCTGGATAGAGAGGAGGAAAGCAGCAAACCACAATCAGATGCTTTCGGTAATGTTGTTTTAGTGTTGAAACATAGTCACTTCTGATATTTATATTTTGGTCATTGTAAACATGCAAGCTATAAGATATGCATTTGAATAACCTTTGGCTGCCATCATACTTGAACACTTGGATGCATCCATTATGAAAAATTTGCTGGAACCAATCTGAATGCCGCCAGAAACAGAAAGATTCTGTTTGAGATCATCTTCCTTTACAATAGAGAAGAGAGAAGAAAAACTCATAAATTTAAATTACAAAGGATGTGAATATGTTAGTATTGTAATTAGCAAATCTGATTTATTCCAAATGGAATCTTGGGTGCGTGCTCTGAAGGCCATACCTTGGTAAAACCAATTAGGGATAATTCTAGCCTGAGAGTGGTTTATTGGTTCTTTATAGGACAGCGGTTGAGGGGAATGGTGTAATAGTCATAACATTTTTACTAGTCTCAGATAAAGACATGTCATCAGAAAAGTGCCACAACAGACACACTGTGAATCCCGAAAATGACTCATGGCCTTCCTCCACAAGGGCGTGTGTTCTTAGCCGGGCCGGAGCATAATTATATAGAGCGAGCGATAAGGCCCTGTTTGAGTGGCACGGGGCCGGAGGGAGTGTTGCTGGCCCTGCGAGCGTGTATCGATGTCAGGGTTTACCTCAGGGGTGAGACAGCGAGGGCAGCGACTCAAAAGCTTCCTCCACGTGAGCGCATGCACATGGCCGCTCTGTTTACAAACACTATCCTGGCATTCCGTAGAGAGAGAGGCAAGTGAGATGTTACGCAAGTACCCGAAAGCGAACAGCATCTCCTCCCGCCATTTATACATTCGTCGCCAAGATCTAGTTTTCTTGATAATCGTTTTAACTGGTTTTCACAATTGTAATTTCCATATAAAAAATGTTAAGAGTGGTTGCCAAGGACGTGACCATGCCAAACGCAGGCCATCTCTTAAGTGTTAACGGCCCTGTGAATGTCTTGTAAGTGTTTAACATAAAACAATTCAATACACTCCATCAACACTTAAAACAACCAGCAAACCAACAAACAATAACCACTACACAGCATTTGCAAAATGTCATGCATAATTCCAATGCGCAAACTCAAACCATGTTAGACATGCATGGGTGTGCATACAGACATTTGAAACTATGTTTAGTAGAACTTGATCGACATTGTCCAATCAATTGCTAATTGTCTTCAGTTCATTGTGCAATAATGAATTGTCAAAGTTAGACCAAGATCCAAGAAATAGTTTCTATAGCTAATACTGCACCGCATGACCTACATGGTTTTCTTACAAAGCACAATTTCAAATGGGCCCATGGTGATCTTAACAACTGCCCCTGATGGCTGTTTGCCCTCTTCTAAGATGGCTGTCAGATATGGACGTTTTTGCTGCCAGAAGCTGTCATTGAGAAAAGGTTAGGCCCCATGGCCCCCTGCTGTCCACACAAGGAGCACAAAGACAGACAGCTGGTCCTGAATGTCATTTAGAACCATAACCCTACAAAAGGGCTTGAATGACATCACTGACTACTTCCCTGGGCCTCCGTCTTAGTAATAGGTTTGATTTTAGCTGCAGTTGTGAATCAGTGATGACTTTAGGCAAAGGTCTGCACCCACTGGTAGTTCCTACATCACAAGCTAAAACATCTTAAAGATGTGGTAGGAATATAGTTTTGGCCACCATGAATAACAATTCTTAAAATTCTGCCAAATCATAAACACTGATTCAATACAGATGCTAGGATGGAGAGCACATTTGACTGTCTGACATGTCTGTATAAGTGTGATAAATTACTGAGGTGTGACATAGTTAAAAAGGAGAAAGTAACCCTTATGCAGAAGGATGTGATTTTTATTCAATGAGAGTCTCATGCCTCCCACTAAGTGGAGGGAAAAGGGCAGCTTAGCAACAGTTGTTTTGGTCAGGCTGCTTAGAGACCAATGAGGGAACGAATATCTAGATCACAAAAGGGAACATAGCCACAAAATGTTACTCAAAACTATTATTGGCACCATGTGTTCTTAAGTAATTGAAAAAAAAACTAAGACAATGTTTCCCTTGGCAATGTTTAGTGTTCATCTTTACCTCTACTTCCTGTTTAATTGGAAGGTGGTTTGGATTAACATTTTGGGAACAGAATGAACATATTTGCAAACTAAATACGCCCGTCAGTATCATGAGTTGCAGGTTACAGGGCAAGATTAAGAAACATTTTTGTCATTGTGTATGACTCATCTCATGCAGGCCTAGTGTGGATGAAGAAATTCACCAAGGTCAATGCACAAGGCCAATAAAAAGCAATGCAAGCAGCAAATAATCTCCATTTTTCAGTCAGTCTTAAAAATAAATGTTACAGTGCACAAGAAGATGACTTTCACAACCAGTCATATCAAAACCACAGAAAAGATGCTGTTTTTTTTTACAGCCAAACACATTTCTCTTAAAGGTGTTGATCCACAAACATGAACATGTAGGAATCTGAATATGTGACATTATTGATTTACTGGCAGGATCAATGCATAAAGCACATGTGCACACCACAGCAAAGCAGCTTTTTTCTGCAGTCAGCCATGCCAGGGTAATGTTTAGACCAGATGGGCTTTGGGAGCACTCATAAGATGGTCGCCATGGCTACCATGCACTCTGAAAGAAATTAACTTTGCTTGGTGCACAGTTCATCAAGTTAGTCAGATATATTGACTGTTGCACAGATAAAGGGTTGAAGGAGAAGAGGGCAGGCAGCTTGGAAGGAAAATTACAACACTGCACACCATGAAGGGTTAGGGGGCAGGTTAGTGGGTTTGTGTGCTCAGGAGCCCTTTTCTTAATTAGAGTCTCAATGTGATGCAGCTTGAAGGCAGGGAAAAACTTTTAGACTTTGTGTGTATGCTTTGCTCAGAGGGCTTCATATGCATTTCAGGGTGCTTCATTGAAACGCAGCGTTTCTCTTCTGCTTGAGCAGATTACACAGGAAAAACATTCCAAGACTAACAGGTTTGTGTAGTCAGATGTGGGCTAATGTTCAACTGCTGTTTACCATCGGGATTGACCTCCTTTGGAAAACAGTCAACATTGACAAAGACAAGACACAGTTCTGCTAAAATTCTTTTTGTTCCGTTCACATATGGCACCGTTGCCTGCTGTCAAATATGCATTTGTGGGATTTTGGTACTTTAAATATTTAGCTAGCTAATTAAAAAGTTATATGTCTTGGCTTTCATTGAACTTTGAGAACATATTGGGAACTAAACTGATTAAATTGAAATGGACAAGAGTGTAAGAGTAGCACATGTCAAATTGTTCTGTGTGACCCTTTCGCCAGAATACCTGCGAAGCAAGCTCTGTAAGAATCATGTTGTGCCATCTCCTTTATGTATTTAAGATTGGAATTATTATTCAGATCTGTGTCAACATTTCTAAAATTGAGAGGAATGTTATTATCAAGCACCTTTCACCTTTCCAGGGGTTTCAGCTCAGCAAAATCCAAGGAACCCAAGGCAGAATCCAAAGCATAGGAATGCCACTTTGTAACCATGCTCTATAAATAAATGTCATTATTATTATATTAATTAAAATGTATATTTTATAGTAATACTGTTGGACAAATTTTTTCCCATTGTCCATCTCAGCTGCCACAACATGAAAGTTCTAAAAGAATGATCTGTTATCGTTACGCCTTGGATGCAATAACAAACTCTTCAACAAAAAGCTGTTCATCCAGTTACAGCAAAGCCAGTTCAGCCAGTTTAACCTCACCCTATACATGTAGCTAACTGAACTCACATCATCCGTTTTTAAAAAGGTTGCCACAAATCAATGACTACTATATTCCCCTTGGCTTTTTATGAGCAAACATTTTATGTGACTTTCTCACTGCTTGACAAATGCACAATGACAAATGCACTGGATGTACTATGGCAAGTTCAAACAGTACGGGATTATTCTTGATCTCAATAATTATAACAATGAAGACTTGGTCGTGGTTTACTGTTTTGGTGCCAGTTAATGCTTCCTGTTGTCTCCCTGACTCATTTCTTCATCTCTAGGGAGGTCTACCCTGTGACCAAAATAAGTATTGCATATTTTACTATTCTGTCTTGAGGCTGATTCAATTATTCTTGCTTTGCATTTGTCTTCATTTGATGTCAGTAAAACCTTCTATGGTATGTTGAAGTGCCTGACCTTTAGCATTTTCTAAAAAAAAAAAACTGGCTAGGTTACATGACATTCGGTGAAATTCTCAAAACTTAAAACTAGTACTCTGCAACAATAACAACAGCACAGTTAAGAGATGTCAAAACACAACACAGCAGCAGAAAAAAAAGACAAAAGGCTGCAGAAGCACAAAGACTGCAGTGGGAATCTCCACAAGTCAGTCACATCTGCTTTCCATTAGACATAAGGAACAATGTGGATTGTACAGATCCCTTTCAAATGTGGGTGTGTGTGTGTGCGTGTGTGTGGGGGGGGGGGCTTTGAGGAAGAAATTACAAACAGAAGTGTTTTGTGTTTCATTGGTAATCTACTGATCTGGTCAACAAATCAAAAGATTAAAATTAGCCCTCTGAATCTTATGTATGCCAACATAATGTTGTAACTGCTTGCTATAGAGGCAAATACTTAAATATGAAAAAAATGATTCTGAAATACATCACTTGGAAGTCAAATCAGAATTTTATATCCTATTTGAATAATAAGAGTACTGGTTATCACCATCGTTATATTCATTTTCTCACTAAGCTGACTACAGGGTCAGTCATCACAGGGAGGAACGGTCAGAAGAGGGAAGAAAAGCAGAGATCTGCTACTCGAGGCTGTCACATGATGCAGCTATCATTACGTCACTATGTCATGATTCGGCCACAGTGGACATCAACAGGAAACTGTGCTGCTGTACCTGATCGAAAAACTAGATCTGCGATTGCACACGACAAATGTAGATGTTCTTCGTCTTTGCTGTTTTTAAAAGCAACCACATGATTCACATCACTAAGTCTGAACCTCAACCATTTGCCTTCCTGTTGATAATCTTAACATTTGCCTGGACCCTTCAGTACACAATTTTACACACACCCTTATTCTTTAAAAAAAAGGCTACCAGTACTACACCAAAGCATATCAGATTTGATTATTATATTTTTGGAACCAAACATTTGTACTAGAGTTAAGACTCAGATAGTGCCTTGCTTCGGTCTGTAGTTTCTTAGTTTTATTTCATTAATTCATGGTGGTGTAGAGTGACTTCATCAGAGAAAAATTGATATTGGTTTCCTGTGTCTTTCATAACCAACACATACAGAAATAATAACATGTCACAAAGGTGCTGTAACCGGTGGGTGGTATACCTATATTTTGATTCGGACTTCACTGTCATGCTTTAGGTTTTTACACATGTTCTTTTGTTGTGCAGGCTTCAGTTCTATCAGACGGATGTTCCCACAGTGCAATGGTTTTTGGTGTGACTTAAAAGATTTAAGTACTCGGAAGTTATAAATGTTGCAATGATCTTGAGGGCATGTAAATTTGGAGGATTACAGAAATTACTGCGCACACAGAGGCCTTTTGTTTTCTAACCAAGATTGGAAAGTATCATATGTTCATACTAACAGAAAGAAAGAGTAGAGGGCATGAGCAACCATGTGAGGTGTATTGTGAGCACTGCATGAACATATATCATGTGACATAAATCACAAGTGTGAAGTGCCTGACTGAGGAGCACCACATGAGTGAACATCTGTACTATCAGACACAGCAAGTACACGACCATCAAGTTGGTTTTGGTTGGTTTGCTAGGCTTTAGAGTCCACCCAATTGGCTCCAGAAAATATTATCCCATTATTCGATTCATGTTCAGAAATTCACTTTGAGGGTTTCTTTGCTGTTTCTGGCCAACATATTGGGTGTTTACATAGTCAGCCGGAATGCAAACTTGTGCAAATGTTGGCAGAGGTCATTAGGTTTGCAGAGCAGCAAGCCCGGCTCTATATTTAGGGGAGGGATTTAAAACACTGTAGAATGCAAGTCATCTGACCTAATTACACTGGTAGAGGTTGTTGCAGATGAACTTTCACTCGTACACTGGAGATTATGGTTGTTTTTTCCCAATAGATTTTCTAAAAAACACAAGTGTGTATTTGTGTAAAGGGCTGCACTAAATGTATATTTTTTTTCTTTTAAAAACACGAGCACTATTCAGCTTGGCTGTCCAGGGCTCAACCTGAAAGTGCACAGATCTGAGTCTCCAAGCAGCTGTCGTTAGTGGTGAATGTCACATACGGCTGCCAAGTCACGCCAAATAGACTGCATCTACTATGGTAGCTCTCATATTTCACCGGCTCTCTCTGGGAATAACAAAAACACAGTGTGGATACTGTGCATTAGCCTTTACTAAAGCACATGTTGGAAGATAAAGAAGCATAGTACTGAAAATATTGCAGCAAGTGATTTGTAGCTCATTGTTGATAATATACAAAAGGACACCCTGTTACATTTCTTTTTTCGCAATGGAAAAGTTGTTTGTTTGCTTATTTCTGAATACAACCTATGTCAAAACAATATGATTACTTGTTCAAATAAGCCTCTGCTGTCATGTGCATTAACCACTGACTTTAAATGAGTCTTGTGCATTGTTTTACAACACTGACCACACTGTCCATGCTTGCCCCCAGGATTCAGAGCACGAAAGCAACTAACTCTCAAATGCAAGCAAACACATAGCTATGGAAGCCATAGCTATAGGCAAGGAGCGTCTAGATTCTTACAACAGCAGTTAGCAGCGAGGCTCATAGCTGCACTGGCTAGATGATAGACCAGGCAGTAGGGAAGTGACTGGATAGAGAGAAGTACAGAGCAACCTGAGGTATAATTACAGGGCAGAGGACTGGAGTTGAAGCTGCAGGAAAGGTAGGGAAACCAAACGGCAGCGTATAGAAACAAAGACACTGACTTCTGTAGGGAAAGAAGGCTTCACCAGGAATTCAGTTTACGCCAAGCAAGTTAGTTATATAATAAACTGAAAACAGAGTGCTTATTTCCCCCGTGGACATTTGCTTCTAGAAAGAAAACCAAAATAGATCAAAGCATTATGACTTCCAGCAGGCATCCAAACTAGAGCCGCTGCAATGCTATGCCTCTGGTTTAGTTTAGCGCTCTACTTCTGCAACAAAAATAGATCTCCTTGAGATCTATCTAATAAATCTAATAAATAATTAACAATATATAGCCAGTACTCAAGATGTCTTTAATGCCAGCACGGGGAAGATTGGATTTATTAACATTGCGCATTTGTTTTACATGTGTTTATCTGTATATTTAAGTGTATGTAAGCGTACAAGTGTGCACACACTCAGCTGGGATCCCTGGCTTTGTTCTAGGTTTGCAAAGATTTTTTTTGTTGTTGTCAGTGTGGGTGTATCCAACTGTGACAAGCTGCTTAGCTCCACTTGGTCCTTTGTAAACCCCGGAGTGTCCCATAGGAATGGAGCTGCACTGAAAGCAGCTCAGCACCAGTGTTCAACTTTCGAGTTACTGTCTTGAAGTTACTGATTAACAGATGGACAGAAGACGGGCTAGTCACATGGGTTTGGGAATTTCACTATACTGTTTCTAGAGAGTCTTTCCTTGTGTCATATAGGGTTAAAGCAGATGAGAAGAAACCACTGCAAAATTTTAATTCAGGGCTTGATCACTCATGTAACTGAGTGATGAGGAACCAATAGCTCATTTGTGACAGGTCTGTAATCTAACATTTGACAATTGTCTCAGTCTAACTGGGTGGTGTGGTAATATTCTGCAATGAGGTCGGTCTGTCAAAACAGGAAGTTTCCTCATGAGTGTCATTTAGTTGTTCAAAAATTAGATAGCAGAGCAAATTAAAATGCTTCAAAATTGATCTAGTTTAAGAAAAAAAAAATATATATATATATATATATGTGTATGTGTGTGTGTGTGTGTATACACGTATATATATGTTATTGATTGGTATAGCGGAACACAAGATTATCAAATTAACAAATGGGATCACGGATGAAAAAAAAAAAAGGGTTCAAATGTCATGAGTGACTATCCCTTCTGGATGCAAGGATTATTTGCCACTCATCAAAAGAATCAGAAACTTTCTAACACTCATTTGTCAGTTTATTTCAATTGTGAAATAAACATAAAGAGGCTCACTGTGATCAAAAAAGTTTATACCTAGGATTGCCATTTTCCCAATAAACATAGACTGCGACACATTTTATTTTATTTTCACCATTACCTGAATGGCTCCTTTGTTTTTGGCATGGTGCTTTTCACCTGCTAACAGGCAGCTGGCTGCTCTGTTGTGACAGCAAAAGGAGCTTCCAGACACCCATGTAACAGCTTGTCTCGTTAGTGGGAGATTTAGCACTCTGAGTTTGGGGTCTGGAGGGCTGCTAATGTCCTGGAGGGGTGATTGACATAGAGAAGATCATTATGGCTACTAGCCCGCCTCACTGGACAGATGTTTGTGCAATCATATTCTTGGGTTGATTTTTCCTTTCTTGCTTGATTTATACACAACTGCTACTTGGCCATAGTAACAAGATCATTACTGAATCTCCCAAATTTTGGATAAACATTAAAAATGAATATTATATGGATAAGATCTGTCATAAGTATTTCTCATCCTTGTTTGCAGTAGAAACTGTTTAATTATAATAAGAAAAAAGTAATCAGGCTTGTTATAAAGCATTTAATCTGAAGATGACAGCTCCTCTAAGAGAATCATAAGCAGCTGTAACTAGCTCCAGATGTGATAATCAGACCCACTGACGGCACCCACTCATGTTGAATGAAACATGCCATAATATTTAGCTTTTTTTTCTCGTTCCCTTCTACCTCCAAACATTAGCCAGTTCCTATAGTGAACCTATAGTAGGTTTACATTAACAGGGGGGCTTTGGAGGGAACTTAAAGCTGGTTCCAATTATGATTTCAAAGGTTTTACAGTATATTTTCTAAACTTGACCATAGCAGCTAGCAGCTGTGACTCTGGGCTTGATGTCCAAGTGCATGCTTTACATGTTTCAAGTAAAGACAGTGTTAAAGAAGCTTAGATCTCCAAGAACAAACTTTATATAATGTACAACCCATTGGCTTTGTGAGCCATTAGAAAGCTATTTTATTCATTCGAGATAGCCTCAATAAACAACCAAACCCCTCTTTAACTGGCCATCATTCCATACCCAAATATCAATGAAAAGACTATTCAGAACACCCTTTCCATTTTTCATCTATATGGATTACAAATGCTTTCTAAACTTGTAACGTGAAAAATTACAAATACCCTGCAAGCTGGGCCCTTTCTATGTTGAGTTTGCCTAAATCACATTTGGTGATGCAACCATGCAGTGATCCAGATTCCTTCTTGAGAGTTTTTTTCTTATTTAATGAGATGCTTTGCACATGGGCAGGCAACTGGGCAGGCAACAAATCAGGACACAAATTAAGGGCAAGAAAATTCATCCTCTGTGGCTTTCAATATGTGCAAATAACTTATGGACAAGCTTGTAAAGATTGCTGCATAGACTGTATTTGGTATTGATTGCCACAAGATGGAAGTGGAAAATCAATCTCATTCTGTATTACTTGAAGTCAGTGTTGAGAATCTTAACCAGATACAATGAATACAATTAAAAAGTAAACAAATGATGCATAAATGACCAGACTTTCTTAGATGAAAATGTAATGTAAAAATGAGATGAATTGAATTCCAAGAGGTTTGAAGGGCTTTTGTTATGGGTATATACCACCTAAGTACAGCTGCTACCAGTCATGACAATCTAATTTTCTTTATTGTTCAACTGTAAATATTCTAACGTAATGTGGAATCTGGGCCCACTTGGTGCTCACCAGTTGCCGACTGCTTTAGCATCTGCAAAGTTGCTCATAATTATGATGGATTAGACTGCATCTCTTTGTGCCCGTGGTCTGTGATTGTTTTGCAGATTCTGCAGATGTGACAAGCATTAATAATTGAGGGAGGTAGACAGAAATCAATGCTCTACTGGAATCATTGGAATCTATTCTCTTTTGGCAGGCGAATGCAAGGAAGAAAAGACTTAAATGATAAGCTCTTTTTCCTGCTTAATCCTCTGTAAAAGTGCTATTTTCTATACAGCGTTAATTACGATGAGATGGAACATTGTTTAAGCTTGTTCCCTCTACTTTAATACGCAGTCTAGTGACAATGTTAAAATCTGCTCCCTTATTTTGTCAATAACGTATATAAATGTTCTTAAGAACAAACACCAACAAATTTGAAAAGCGGTTGAGAATACTGAGAAAAGAAGAACAGTTTGGTGCACTCTAATCTTTATGTTTCAGGACACAAAGTTCATGATGCTTGACTTTGGTGGCACTAACAAAGGTCTCCCATTTGAAACCTTAACTCTATTTACATATTTGACATCAAAATGTACTAAGGGTGAGGTAGGGGAACAGCTGAGAAGCATCTAACTCCTCCTATCTACCATCTGGAACATTAACATTTTATCCAAATTACTTCAATCAGCTAGACTTATGCGTTGGTATATTATGTTTCCGACATAATGACGGATTGTGAGAGGCATGTGGTCTATTCTTCAGTTGTCTAATGCAAGAATTTTAAAAAGTATGGTTGACGTTAATTAACAGAAATTGTGTTTAATTTTATATTCAAATTTATTTTTTTTGAAAGCAGACATTTCCTGTGAGAGAGAGGCACTCCTATGAAAACTAAATTTTGCTCTCTAATTTCTTCTTTGTAGGACGGACAGAGGGCAGCCCTGTGGATGGACTCTGAGCAGGCCAGATGGAAACAGAACAGGCTCAACATGAGACGGAAGAAAGTCTGATACTAGCACAATTTGGCGCATCTCGAAATATCTCAAACAAACTCCAGAATGGAGGACAGTCTTCAGAAGGGGAGCCTCTGCAAGTCACTGGGGATACAAACTGGAACCATTATAAGAGCAGCGCAGGTGCCAACTCCATGAAGAGGCACAGGGAGAATTGCAGCACCCCTGTTTCAGGACAAGCACTGTTTGATCAGGGATCTTTCATAATGAATGGAGAGTTGATAAATGGAGATTTGAAGCATGCACTCACTGAACAATCTTTACTGGCCCATCAGCCCAAAAAACTTAAAGTAGATTTGGAGATGAAAGGAAACGATGACATGAGCTCCAGTGTGGTGGACAACTTTTCCGAGATGACAAAAGCATCAGAATATGAATGCACTGCTCTACACACAGATATTAATTTAGACAAGAGGAATTGTAACCCTTTTCCAAATGGAGATATTTTCTCTGTCCCAAGGAATAAACAAGTTCAAATTCCAAATGGTGCTGTATCACCCCCCTCAACCTTAGAAAGCACTCCAGGTGATCTTTTGGAGAAAACTTTATCTCAGTATTACCCAGAGCAAGTTTCAATTGCACCTCAAACATCTGGACCACAACTCGATGCTGTCAATGGTTCTCTTGCAAATAAGTCCAGTGAAGGTGCTCAATCTCTCCAGTTAACCTCAGGATCGAACAATTCAGTTCAGATGCCGAATACACAGCAACAGCAGCCTGGTGCACCTGGAAATGCAGATGGAGGTAGCAATTGCAATTCTATCAATTATGTTGTGAACGGTTACTCTAACAATTATGGAGCAGATCGCCAGCAGCAGCAACAGCACCAGCATCCACCATCTTACTCTGGTCTGGAGATGTCTCTAGGTCCACAACCTAGCATGATCCCAAATACAAGTACTGCCAATGAAAATGGTCAAGAGTGCTTTCCAGGTGATGGAAATTTTAACCGTAGTGCTTTCCTGGAGATCAATGCTCCTCTACAGGCAAGAGAGGCAGGTGGATATGTACCCTTTCCAAACTCTGGGATACAGAAGATTGGGCCGAGCGAGGAACCTGGTTCCGGTCAGCATCAGCCACATGATAATGATAGAGGTGTCAAATTTGGGATTCAACCTAGGAATTTTCAGCAAAATTCCAGAAACACTGGAGGAGAATGTACAAACACTATGGGACCAAGTCTCAAGCAGCATCATCACAGTGGGATTGAAAATGGAATGGATAACAACTCTCAACAAAGAAACCACCCATTGTGTTCTCCCCACCAGGGTGTTTGGACAGACCAGAGCCCCTCACACTTGCAGCAACCAACAACTAATAGTGCATCATCCCAAGCGCAGGAGCCAGATATGTGGACAGGCTTTCCTGCAAAGTCTCAGTCAGAAACGCAGACAGCTAACACCCAGGTTCAGGTCCAGATGTTGGAGCAAATCCCTGCGCAAAAGTTTCAGAATCATGGAGCGTTCAGAGATAGCAACCAGGGGTCTAACAGCCTCCAGCAGCAACAGCAAGAGTGTCTTCCGGCCCAAACACACTGTGCATCAGCCCAACACAATTCTGAGGTGCCTGAGCAGCAGAACTTCCACCAAAATAAGCAGGCAGACAGCCACTATCGAACCCCTATGCAGTCAGAGCACTTATGTGAAGACCCTGACTTGCAGGATATACTGTCACCTGGGTTTTTAGCGAATACACAGCAACAGCAGCACTGTAATCTTCAACGCCCACTGTCTCACCCGCCACAATTTGAAGACCACCGTCTGAAATCACCTAATTACAGACCTCATAGTCAGCCTCAGCCTGGCCAGCAGCAGGTTCAACCCCACCAGCCACTTCATAACAATTCAGCTCAATCCAACAGCCATCACATTCAGCACGGGGATGGTGGAAAATTGGGTTACAATAATGCAACGGAGATGCAACAACTTCAAGCAAGACAGTATTCTCCGAACTCAGGCATTGGCAACCTAAAACAATTTCAACCACAACGTCCTAACAACCCTTGCCACCAGCCCAACCACAAAGACTTCCTTCAGACCTCAACACAGGCACCTCATATACCACAGCTTGCGCTAAACCAACAACTATCCACACAGATGTTCCCCAAGACTGAACACCAGCTTAAGCCATCGTGCACTCAGTTCCAAGGAGGACCCCAGCTACCTCTGGGACTTGGAGGCCCCCATGGAGATTTTCAGAGGCATGCGGCCTTGCGAATGCACCTGTTACAAAAGCAAGAGCGCCATGCCATCCCCCATCCCTCTCAAAGCACTAGTGATCCCAAACATGTCCTGACAACTATAAAAATGGAAAATGGACCCAGATTTGAGCTGCCGAGCACACAGAAGCAGTTACAGATGCAAGAGGCAGGCATAAGTGGAATACAAGTCAAGCAAGAAAATCAACAGCCCTTATGTGAGCAAAATAAGAGGCCAGGCAGTATATTGGCCTCTATGGAACACAGCCTTAGGCAATACCAGTTATCACCTGTCTTTGAGAAGAAATCCCTTGTGATCAATGCAGCAAATAAAGTCAAGGTTGAGTCATCAGGGCCTGTCACAATACTGTCAACTAATACAGACCTCATTAAAACAGAACCACCAGGAGCTGCCCCAGCCACTGTCCCTCTGAAAAAAACACATGATTCCACACCTAAGAAAGATCACCTCCTACAGAGCTTTATGGATTCTCCTATGAAGCTATTGGATACACCTATAAAGAATCTACTAGACACACCAATGAAGACACAATATGACATTGCATCCTGCTACTGTGTTGGTTAGTCTCTTCATGTTTGGCATAAAAGGTGTTACATAAAAAATTATCTTATCAACTTTTGCATAAAAATTAATCCATGCTCTTCTATTATATTCAGAACAAATCAGTGAGAAGGATGAAGGCCCATACTACACTCATCTGGGGTCAGCACCTAGTGTTCCTGGGATACGGGAGTTGATGGAGAAAAGGTTAACCTCGAATTTGACCCTTGTACAATGACAGTACACAAGGAGTATGTTACATAGCCTTTTAGTTGACCTTTACCAGTCGCTATATTAATGCATGTCTGTTTGGTTGCAGGTCTGGTCTAACTGGCCATGCCATTCGGATTGAGAAAGTATTATACACCGGAAAGGAAGGAAAGAGTACACAGGGTTGTCCCATTGCCAAATGGGTATGAACAATTCTTTTCTTACCTTTGCATTTCTCCCAAATATTAGCATGTATACAAATTTTTACCTCTATCATGTTGCAGGTGATTCGCCGATCCAGTGTGGAAGAAAAAGTGCTGGTATTGGTACGAGAACGTGCTGGCCACACATGTGACACAGCCTGTATAATTGTAGTAATACTTGTCTGGGAGGGCATCCTGCCCAGCTTGGCTGACCGACTCTACCTCGAGCTAAGTGAAACTCTAAAGAAGCATGGAGCTCTCACCCAGAGACGATGCGCTCTCAATGAGGAGTAAGTAAAACTACATCAATTTATTTAATAGCACTTCAGTACTTTTTCATATCCAACAAAATAAAAGTTGGGTTGATCACTATTAAGATGCTGTCCCAAAAAAGGTTTATACTTGTTCATCTGTACGTATCAGTATCAATCTTTTTTTATTGTAGTATTGAAAGAAAGCAAACAATGTCATTTTTTTCCTTTAACCAAATCAAAGTGTAAACAGTCATGACCATTTTGATGCTCAAAGGAATTATATCCAATACTTTACAGCTAGATATTGGATGGAGCTCCAGCATTGCATAGTAAAATGAAGGGGCAGACCTCTGCATTTACTTTAAGTTTCGCATCATCCTTAGCAGCTAGTAAATGTTTCCATCCCAAACCAATGTTGACTCCAGACCTCTGCCTCTCTTTTCTCTCTTTCTCTCTATTAGAACTTTGTTTGGCAATGAAATGTCTTCTCTTTTTTGGAACAGTCTTTGCATAGTCTCTGTCTGCTGAACGCAAAGTTAAACTGAGCCAAGTGGAGCTAGCTTCTGCTCCATACTTATAGTGTTAAGTCAAACCCAGTGGTCATTCACATTTATAGATGAGGGTTGGGATTCACATCAACAAACATGCATGTGTGGCCGTACTGGCCACCAAAACAGAAAACATCAGTTTTTGTTTTTTACTTCCTTGCAAACAATGTCTCATTCAAACCTTTACTCTTCTACTTAGGAGGACCTGTGCATGCCAGGGTTTAAATCCTGATGCATGTGGAGCATCTTTCTCTTTTGGCTGCTCTTGGAGTATGTACTACAATGGTTGCAAGTTTGCCCGCAGCAAAATCCCAAGAAAATTCAAGCTATTAGGGGATGATGTGAAAGAGGTAATAAATACAGTAACAATTAATCTTCATCACTCAGGTGCCAATGATGAGGTAATTTACTCTAACTTAATATTGTCATGAATTCACACTGTCTTTCAGGAAGAGAGACTGGAGCAAAACTTTCAAAATCTGGCAACCTTGTTGGGTCCCTTATATAAAACTTTGGCTCCTGAAGCTTATGGGAACCAGGTAAGGATGGGATGGTTATATATTGCCAGTATAGCCATAACACCTTGAATTGTAATGACACAGCTTTACCCCCAGTGCAGTTAAATGCAGTGTAACCCGGTCATGAAGATAATTTCACATTTTGGGTATTGTAAATGCATATTTTCATGTATCAGTCTTAACCAGATTGCAATCTTTCGTGTTGTTCCTGAACACAGGTGGAACATGAACATAGGGCAACAGATTGTCGTCTGGGACGGAAGGAGGGTCGTCCTTTCTCTGGAGTCACTGCTTGTATGGACTTCTGTGCTCATGCTCACAGAGATCTCCACAATATGCAGGGTGGCAGCACTGTGGTAAGCTGACCTTGAGAACCATAAGGCTTAAAAGCTTGGAATTAATTAGCCAAAACAGTCAAATAGGCATCAAAGTACCAAAGGCGTACATCTAGTGTCTTACAAAATGTATTTGCCTCATCTAATTTTGCTAGGTGTGTACCTTAACACGGGAGGATAACCGAGAGATTGGGAAGATACCAGAGGATGAGCAGCTCCATGTCCTGCCTCTTTACAAGCCTTCCAACACTGATGAATTTGGTAGTGAGGAGGGTCAGCAAGAGAAAATGAAATCTGGCGCCATTCAAGTCCTCAGTGCCTTCCGTCGCCAGGTGCGCATGCTTGCAGAGCCTGCAAAGTCTTGCCGCCAAAAGAAACTGGATGCTAAGAAGGCAGCTGCCATCAAGAGTGCCATGCTAGACAACTCAAATGACAAGGCAGAGAAGGCCCTCCAGGCCAAGTCAAAAGGTGGCACTTATGAGAATATTACTCATGGCACTCCAATGGCAGGTGGGTGGAATTTTATCAATTCTATTTAACGTGTTCATGTTCAAATATATATAATCTTGGATTTTTTTTTGTTTTTTCATTTCATACTGCAGGTTAACACATATCTGTTCCAATTTTGTTCTTTAGGGCCTATTCCTGGTGCTATGGGAGCAACCCTACAGTCAGGTCAGCCAACACACCCCCTTGGGGCCCATCCTCGGCAACTACAGCAACAACAGCACGACAGTAATCTTCCCTCTTATTCTGGTGCAGCAAATGCAGCCAACTACCCCAGGTTCCCCAGCCACCCAGGGTCATTTCCAAGCACTTCAAAGCCAGGCAGCATGTATCCCCCTCAGCCATCAACACCAACTAGCCCTTACCCTTCCCCACTCCATGTACCAAACTCTTATATCAATGGGTCAAATCGTGCATACCCTGGTTATCAATGCAATGGAGGAATGCCCCTTGACAATTACCATCCATACTATGCTTCAAACCCAAAGCACATGGACATTTACCGACAGCAGCGACCAGCGCTTTACTCAGAACAGCAGTATGGTGTTCATCAACGATATGAGATCAATTATCCACCAAGATATGGTGAGTCCGGTTTACAGGTCAATGGTTACAATCCTTGTAGCATGAGGCCAGTCCACCCAATGAGACCTTACAGCCCTTACGGTCCAAATGGAGGCGCAGACCCACGGATTATGGACTCCCTGTCGAGAGCACCCGCAACTCATGGAGGTTTCGACTATGCAGCTGCTGTAAGTAAAGGCAATCAATTTGGAGGATACCCAAATGCATATATCCCTCAAAGTCCACAAATGTTGCCCCCAGGCCAGGATTCTTTCCATATGCAAATCAAAACAGAGATGGGTCGGCCTGGCCCACAGATGCTTGCTCCTCCATTAGGTGGCAGGTGTTTAAACCCTGAAACACATTCGGGGTTAGGTCTACCCAATGGAAGTCTCATGGGATCTGGTATCAAGCAGGAGCCTGGAACCCCCCAGACACCAACAACCCCACAAAAGCAAGAGATGTGGTCAGACAATGAGCACAACTTCTTGGACCCTGATATTGGTGGTGTAGCAGTAGCCCCGAGCCATGGCTCAGTGCTCATTGAATGTGCTAAACGGGAGCTCCATGCCACAACCCCCCTCAAAAATCCTGACCGCAACCACCCTACACGCATTTCCTTGGTCTTTTACCAGCACAAGAACATGAATGAGCCCAAACATGGTCTGGCGCTGTGGGAGGCCAAGATGGCTGAAAAGGCTCGAGAAAAGGAGGAAGATGCAGAAAGGAATGGTGGGGAAGGGACACCAAGCAAGAGCAACAAGAAGGGGGCCAAACGTGAACACTCTGACCCATCAGAAGCCATTGGGGAACCTCCTTACAAGCGTTTTATCCAGGCACTCATGGAGGGGTCCTTGTCATGCACAACAAACACCTATGTCAGTACAACTCCCTATGCCTTCACCAAGGTCACAGGGCCTTACAGCCGGTTTGTCTAGAGTGCTGTCATGGCAAAAAAAAAAACCCAAACACCACTGTCCTCATCTCAAACACTCCTTCCTATCCATTAGTTTAGAGACACTGTTGCTTAGAAAAGGAAACTGTGATCAGATGAGATATAAATCACATATCACATCCGGTCATTCACCTCTAACAATCAAGCTTTACAAGTTGACCCTCCTATGGATATATTTATTTTGTTTGGCAATTTTTTCAAGATACACACTGTCAAAAACTCTGGTGCTTTCACTCTAATACATAAGGACCTATTTTTACTGGAAACAAAGTTTCATTTTTGGCGGCTTTATTTTTCTTACAAGCAATGTAATCTTGGCAACACTGACTTTGGAAATGACAGCATTCATGGTGCTAAAGTGTGTTTATCATCTTTTTTCAATCCAGACACCTTCACACTATAACCACGACACTCTCTATGAGTGACACTGAATAACTTATTTCAAAGGAACACTGAAAATGTTCTACTAGCAACTCATCAGCATATGGTTTTGGCAAATCTGTGTTTCCTAAGCACTTTTAATATCTTTAAATCATGAATTCTGGTTTCTTCATTGAAGGTAATTACGCATCCCTGAAATGAAATTTATGAATTTATATTATGATGATATTGTCTCAAATTCATGAAAAACAAAATTATATCCATCATAGCGTTGGTGCTTCTTTCACTTTCCTATGTCATTTATACTGTAAATTGAGCCAATGGTGCGTTTTTAACATTGAGGTAAAAAATCAAGTTTATGTTATTCTATTTTTTTCAAGACTTGCTTTTGTCAGCAACTGTTTTGATCCTCTTTACAGCAGGTTCATTGAACAACCCTGGATTGTGAATATTACATGTAGATATATGTATGTGGTGCTTAGTATGTGCTTTTTATACACTGAGGAACATTAAACAGGGTAAGCTCAGTGTCAGATTCAGAAGGCAGCTGGCTTGCTGTGGGTTCTTTAATTATTGTAATCTAACTGTAAGATAAAAAGGTGAGATTTGTACAGTAAATTAATTTCCCCTTTTGGAATTACTGTTATAGATTGTGTTGTAAAGAATGCGTATAGCCTATTTCATTGTATTTCTTTGAGTTTCAACTGATTTAATTTCATAAGGTGCTATTCAACCTGTTAGAGACATACAATGTGAGACTCTTTGGGCAGTGAGAAGGCTATTAAATAATGTAAAGTACCAACCTGTCATATACCTCAAGACCAGTTTGGCAATAGGATTACAACATGTTTTTCTTTCTTCCTTTTTCTATTATTTTCGAAATGTTAATAACAGCTAAACTGCAGGCCACCAAAAGGTAGACAAGTTCATATCTTACTTTCTTACCAATCTGCTGGAAAGTATTGTTTGAACTTGAATCTTTGATGTTACTATAAAATCAGGGACATTTTCATCAAATTTTGTGTGCATCTTCATCGCCTGTATTCATCTTGTCTTTCCTCATTCAAGGACTTGCCATTGCATCACAAGTACCAGTAAGACTCTTGTCTACTATACTTAACACAGACAAAAAAATTTTGAGGAAGGAGACTTTCCTGCGTTTTTTACTTATATTTTAGCTAGCAGGATGGTAGAAATCTTTCAAAAAAAATTTGAACGTAAAGTATATGCACTGAGTTGACTAAAGGGAAAGTATGATATTGACAAAATAAAAGCAATGCGTTTGCTTTTGCTATGAGGCAAGACCAGGGCAGTGATTAACGTCTTTGTGCCTGTGTATAGTTCAATTTATTTATAACCACTAAGCAATTGTATAATGATTTTTCTCCCGTCTTTTAATTAATGTGATATATAATGGAATGACTGTCATGTTTTAGTATAAACTCACCCCACTCTTCAACATATTCATTTTCTGAAAGCACTTCATTTCTTTTTCAGAAAAAAAATGTAATAAAGAATTACAAAAGAACGTTTTATTTAAACAGATTGTAAATGTGTTAAGAAAAATAAATAAAGAAATAAATTATGTCACATTGTACATACCAAGAATTTGTATTGCAGAAATACAACTAATTTTCTGGTGTTGATGTAGGTTCTTCTACTTCTGTCAACTTGACCCACAGCTTCTCCATCAGCAAACCCTTTCAACTCTCTTTCAGGTTAACAGAATGAACATGATTAGATTATCCAGGAAGTCTTGTAAATAATCTCACTCTCACACCTATGTTTACAGTTAAAGCATCCTGTAAGCGCAAATATTAGCTGTTATAGGGTTTTTTTTAATTGTTAGTTTTGTAAAATAAATCTCATTCAAAATGTCTAATTTCATTGTACAGGACCCAGCTACAGTAGCAGGTTATGGTTGAAAAAGCCAAGGTGTCTAAGATATAGCGGGTTAAAAGCATAGCCATACTTGAACATGCTTCAGAGTGTTTCTAAGTGAGTCAACATTACTTGAATGACTTTCTGGGCATAAGTAGAGCACTACATGTGCTCAGCTCAAAGGTTAAGCTAGCAGTTGATACACACATGGTCTTTTTGAAGTTAGACACTAAAGATGAAAAAATGTGCAACCTTTTTTCCTGTCATTTTATTTTTAAGGCTTCCCTTGTTCTCCTGAAGTTTGGTATGCTACAAAAATTGAATTAAGGATGGGTATTAATACTGTAAGTATTGTAATGTAATGAATGCAGTTTATTTGAAAGCTGTTTATTATATCATTCCTGATATTGCTGAGATGTGGGTGTTTTTTTTTTTTTTTTTTAAATAAAATTTATATTTATTTAAAGCAAATTGACTTGTTACTCCAAGTTAATAATATGGCAATTTTGTTTTAGTGTGTTATTGTTGTGGGGATTAAATCTGAGGGCAATCTTCATTTCAATCAATGTTTATTTGTACGATCAAATAACAACACATTACTTGATAATTACATACTAATTATGTTATTTTCATGGCTGCAAGAAACAACAGAAGAGTTAACAAAAATGGGAATTTGTTTGTTAAACATATTGCACTACCATCAATTTCAGTTGAAGCCTGACCTAACCAAAGGAAAGACAAATACTGCAATGCGTACACAATATGATTTGGAAAAAGAGGAGACCAATTGTTTTTATAATGAATCTTTTAAGTGCAACTGATGCTCCCAACAAAAGTGCAACCGATGCTCCCAAGAAAAGAAACAACTCATTGGCCAATGTGACTTATAAAACATATTCCATGTAACTTCCATTGGCCCTTATTGTCAATGTACTGTGAACCCTGTATCCCATAGCAAATGCTTAAAAACACTGAGGCAGTAATGGTGGTGCTTCGTAATATGTAAGGAAGTGACTGTTGGTTTCCATATTGTCTTCAGTGCTTCACAGCCTATTTGACAAAATGCCACTTGTCCACTGCATAAAAAAAAAAATCACATCAATTTATCTGCTGAAGCAAATACTTCTAAGTATTCTAATCCATGTAAGTACATCATGTCATACATATAATAATTTACTTACCCTCTGAGGACACTGGGTGTGGGCTACCAAATATAGGTGCCTAAGAAAGTACATGATGCAAAAATCACATTAGAATTTTTTACAGTATTATGGGGCTACTATATTATCAAAAACAACATATTTGAAATGTCTCACCAACTGGACCACCTTGCTGGCCTCTTCAGTGCTGCATTTGAAGGGACTCTCACAGCATGAGACGTTTTTACTAGATGTCACAAAAGTATGCACTTATATGAACTTCTTGTGCGTTTGCAAAAGTTAAAAACATACACACTGCAGAGGTTACACTTCTATAAATTTACCATTCAATCCCTGCAATCTTTGTCTGCTTCTGCACTAGTGCCCTCCAGTGCTCATGAGTGGATTTAATAATCTCAATTGCAAAGTCCTACAAGAAAGACAAAGAACATACAACATAATTTCAGCCAATCCAGCTGCTAAAACCACAAAACAGTATGTCGTATACAAACTAATGTATCCAGTTTATGTAAAATTACAATGACATACTTTATCATACTTTAATCTTTGAATCATACTTTATCTTTGAACTGCGTGTTGAATCCGAACTGGTTCTCAGGCTTTCCATCAGGCACCTTATATTTCCTAAACCAGTCAATAGTTGCCTCTAAATGACCAGGCCTGCTTGTGCGGACATCTTCTATGTCTGAGGAAAAGATAAAAATAACAGAATTAGTTTATATGTAATTTATTATGATCTGAAATACACATCAATCCATATTCCAATAATACTTTTAGTTGGTGTGTAATCTTGGCAATGGTCAACAGTAAAGTCTCTCCTCTCTTTGAACTTGATGTTTCAATGTAGCTTGTTTCTTAAATGCTGGGCTTCAGTTTTCATTACGCAAACACATCAGGGATGGAAAAGTATGGCTTAACAAATTTTATTTTATTTTTTATAATACAAGATGATTGTCAGAGGCCCCTCCTATCACAGATGGTATGATATCCATATTGCCTTAACACAAGTATTAGAGTAATAAGTAATAAGATAAATCACAGTGGGTCATTCATGCTCTCTAAAGTAATGATGTGGTCTGCAGAAAACACTTACTATTTAGATTTTTGGCATCTGGGTCCTCAACATTGATCGCGATGACCTTCCAGTCCGTTTCTCCCTCATCAATCATTGCCAAGATGCCAAGCACTTTCACTTGAATCACCTGGCCAGGAGAGCACACCTACAGAACATAAAAGAGTCAGGCTAACACATGTTCAATAAAGTCATCCCCTACATTACATTACACATTACATTCACAAGCACACATTAAAACACATACACCTCACAGTCTTACCAAGGTGCCGATGTCACAAACGTCGATAGGATCATTATCACCACAACACTTTGTTTCTTTGTCCGTGTGGTTTGGATCCTCCCATGTCTTTTTCCAAGGAGTTAGAGGAGAGTTAATATATATATAAGAACCAGATAAGAAATCTATGTGTACAGAAAAATATCTATGACAACAAACTGAATATACAAAACATTACAACTTTTAATACAGTGGGCTAAATCACGAAAATGAATTATGGAAAAGACTGGACAATTAACGTTCACAACTTTAAAGGCACAATTTGTAAGAAATCTGAACAAGTTAGCTTTTCATATTACACATTTCAACACCAATTGGGAGCTTTAGAAAGTTGGCATTTTGAAACATATTTTAAAGAAATTATTAACTTTATTAATACGAACCAGAACACAAAGCTATCAAATTTATATTCCAGCACTCACCTTGTGTTCACTCACATTACAGTACCTTGCTGGGTGAAGAGCTCACGGACGAGAGATAATGGAAAACTTTGCAATGAGATATCTCTGTCTCTTGATGAATGAAGTCATCTTCTCGAGACTATAAGCTTGTTCAGGTGCTTACAAATTGCATCTTTAAAGTGCAGCACTTCTTTTTGCTGCTGTTGATTAGGACCGAAGTCATGCCGTTCAAAATCTGTTCGCATTTTCCTCACCTGTGGGATTGCCCCATAGTTCCAAATATAACCTTTGTGGGGAAATATGTTGGCAACATATCGAAGCTTGCCTTTCTTTACATCTTGTTTGATCGGGTTCAGCGGTTCCTTGGTTGCTATCTGTAAATTGTTGAAATTATGAAGGTGTTGTGCTTGTGTGTGTGATGGTACCAAAACACAATACATCAAAGGCGTTGACTTACCTTGTGAGGAACAAGAAACAGCCAATATTACAAGAATTACAACATAAAGTTTCAATCTAATGTTATGTTTTTGTAATAAGCAAACACCTTTCCAACATAAATTTATTGTGTCACTAAAGAAAAATAGTGGCAGTCATAGTGTGAGGGTAACAACTGAGTGTTATCTTGTTATACTGATGGCAGACTTAACATTAGGGATGTAACGATATCAAAATCTCACGGTACGATATTGTCGTGGCATTAGGGTCAAAAAATAAAAATAAAGACGACTTGGAAAAAATTCCATAGGCATTCATTAAACAAACGGCAAGTGTGGAAAGTTAAGTGCCACGAATGTTAAGGATAAACACACATACTGTAATGAACACCAACATAATGCTCAAAGGCTCTAAATCATATCTGCTCACTCAACTGTCTGTACACAAAGTCATACTCATAGTCTATAACACTTTCTCTTTATTACCACCAACAGGTATTTTATGCACGTACGTCATCGCGTTGAAGTGCCAAACACAGGAAGTAAACAAAGAGCACGGTTATCGACATGCATCTGCTAAACACCAATAAGGAGGCAGCGTTTCCCCATGCAGACACCCCCTCCCGACATGTTACTGTAGGAGCGTCCAAACTTGTGGATGTCTATCACATCATCCTCTGTGATGCTTGTGAGGGAATCGTACCTTCGTATCTGCTGTGGAAGCCACAATGCGCTGGTGTGTGGATGTGCAACAGAACCTCCTACCTTCCTCGTGAGTGGCACCCAAACAGAGCAGAGAATGAAATCTTCAACCTCTGTTCTGCTTCGTGCCCTGATCAGCTGCTGTGAAGTCCCAGCTTCGGTCCGCTCTGTCTGCTCTGACATTAAACGTCACTGGTGAAGCGAATGTGTGTCTGATATGTCAAAGACCGAATGCATTTATTCTTCTGATTCAAACTTCGCGGGAGGTTCCACCAGTTTAAGTTTTCCGCTCTGCCCGCCCTCTGTGCTTTTGTTGCCTGCTGTCTCTTCCTGCACTGTTCAGGGGATCATGGGAGCTGTAGTTTGCTTCTCAGAACGGCCAACTCAATTGCGCCAGAAAAACCCACACTGGCAGGAGTACTCCAGGTTCTCGTTTGATACGGTCACACGCCACGGCATTATCGTGAGAACCGCGTTACCGTGATGTTTACAATACCGTTACATCCCTGATTAACACTGCTTCTGTTGCCCACTTACCTCCATTTTAGCGTTTGACC
>CAESWR010000004.1:730872-744350 GCA_903171835.1 Mullus surmuletus | reverse complement strand
TATAAGCACTTTGTAAGTCTCTACTTCTTATTTTGACATGACTTTGTTTTTTGCAGTTTCATATTTCTTCAAAGGACGTCCTAATTTCCTTCCTGACTCTGGCGTACATTTGTCTGCAATTGCTCTGCAGCCCTGCGCTTTCATGACCTCGCAATCTCCTTTTAACGGAAAGTCCTCTGTGTCGCTTGCCAACAGCGAGACGCCCTTTCTATTAATCCGCTCCTGGAACGCGTCTTAACTTTCAAGTGGACGCTACACCCTTTGGTTTCCTCGGGCAGGTTCTCACCGCGGCAGTTCCACCTGTGATTCTGTGTGCGAAATGAACGTAGACACAAATGCACACGTGGAGATAATACTTGCACCATGTCTGCAGCAATCAAAACATATCAACTGTAAATTGATAGATGCTTTCAGGAAACGGATGCTTTCTCAAGAAAGTAACAGCTGCTTTGACTCGAGCGCTATCCCATTACAGTTCCTGCTCCCCACTGTAATAGATGAATCCGCTAAGCTAAACAGCAACGCCTCCTCCCCCGTTTGTCGACATGGAAATTGAGCTGTAGGAGCTTTGTTGTTATACTTCCAAGGTTAATGTTAAGATGAATTCTCCCCTTGGAGGAAATTGCCGTGAGTTAGAGGCAGAGCTGCATGCAAAAAGGGACATTTCATAGTCCATTGCTTTTGTTACAAAACACACAATCGCACTTAAAGGGGCAATTACATGTGGAATACATATCAGAGAATACTTTGTAAAAATGGGCAGTGTATAGCTCTTTTCACATTTTGCACCTCATTGACTTCTCCTTTCAGAAAGGCAGCATGGAGCGCTTGGTCCTTGCCCCCCTCGCCTCGCTGCAGGGCATGTTCACGGCCCCTCAGAAGCTTATCCAGAAACGATATGACAAATTGCTGGATTACTGCTGCCGTCTGGAGCGCTCCTCTTCTTTTTCATCCTCATCATCCACGTCTTCGTCCCCTGTGCCTGCGTCCGAAGACACGTCTGGTCCGGCCAGGAGGGACTATGCGGCCCTCAATGCCTTGCTGGTGGAGGAGTTGCAGAGGTTCAACATGGCGGCCTACACCATCCTGACCAACTGTGTGGTGTATTTGGTGGCCTTACTCAGAGGGTTGATGGATAAAATCCTACTGCGTGCGCCACCCATACATCAGCTGCCGGTGAGGATCCCACTTATCATCATGCAAGTCAACATACATATTCAGCTGTCGCAACTTTTGAAATGGAAATGTGATTCGTCCGTCTTCCCAGGCTCCGCTGTCAAACATTGCTGAGGTGCAGAACAGCATCATGGATGAGCTCAACAATCTGACTTTTGTCAAGGACAATGCACAGAAGTTAATGGAAAGAAAAGTCAGTTTTGAGAGGCAAAGAGACAAAAAAATGACGGTAAGAAAGATGCAGAGAAGTTCAACGACGGTTTCAGTGCTGCCGGTCTCCAAGCTTGAGCACCAAGCACAGCACCCAACATATCCAACATTAAAAAAGCAATACATCTATAAATTGGTTATAGCTGCAGCTGCTTCAGGACTTTCTCTACAATCTCAATGAATTTTTTTTTAAGTATTGCGCCTTTTGCTGAAAACTACCTATACCCCTGATGGAGTTGGGTTCCTGGACCCCCACTTTGAGAATGTCTGGTGTAAGACATCCATGAAATTCTGAAAGACTCGGGGTTAAAACAAAAGTCTGGCAGAGTTTTTGAACCCATTCCAAGTCATAAATGAGGAGCTACTGTCGGTCTTATCAAAGGCAGACACGGAGAAGAGCTCCCGGCTGTGATTAACTGGGCCACTTGGCAGCCCACAGCTCCACTAGGTATCAGTCCCTTGACACTTGTAAATCTTTATATGTGTGTGTGTAGGAGTGCACATATATACACATCTGTGTATATATGAGTGTGTTTCTATCATATATTAGAAACTCCGGTCCCTGGGAGCCTATTACCGTTCACCCCACCTGACACGCTGTCACACACTGATAAGCAATAACGCGCCAACGTGTGCCCACACACCGTTCCCATGACACCCACTTCAAATATTTACACCAGATTTACTTTGTGTTGTGTTGCCTTCCAGATGCCGGAGGTGCAGCATCAAACTGAGGAGCAGCGCGCCTGGCTGCTGGCGGAATACCCCGCGAGCCGCCTCTACCAGCTGAAGAGGAAGTGTAATGGGTGCCAGGAGCAGGACCTCAGCCTGCTGGAAGGGGAGCTGGTGGCCCTGCTGGAGGAAACAGACCCATTAGGCAGCAGCAGCCGCTGGTTGGTTCACACTGGAGGTAAATGTCTGTGAATGCTTAAGGACCCTGGGGGGTAGGGGTAGCTCTTGGCGCACTCTTAGTAGGACATACAAGGTGAATTAAGTTATCACACTAGATCCTTCAACACAGATATAGAGCTGCACCCGCTCGACGACCGAGGCAGTGCACACACACCAAACTTCATATTTTGACACCGAGATGAGTCCCAGGTTGCTGTGTGATGCCATGGCTGCTCGTGTCTCCTCCCCGCGTGCCTCTGGAGATGGCTGCATCACAACAGGGCTGACTCCAGAGCTTGTCTCCATCTCCGCTCCGCGTCTCGCAGAGGCGACGGAGATCCCGGTGTCTTCCTTGGAACAAACCGCCCCAGGTTACTCAGGAGTACAAAGCCCCTCCCACTGGGTATTCAAAAACAAGGACGAAGAGATGCAGCTTGCTTCTATGTTCTCTGCAACAACACGTTCTTGTCTATGCGCTCTAGAAAAAAACACGTCTGTTTCTTTGCATGAAGCACATTCTTCACCGGCTTTTCCTTTGGGATTACGAGTCTTCCCAGGAAGTTGTTCTGTTGATTCCAATTTTATGAATATGCGTGCCTTATCTTTACACACTCCATGGGTCTGTCATTGTGACTGGATTAAATATAATACAAGCAAAATAAATACACATTTATCTATTAATGATGCGAAACCGAACAAGTATCACCATAACTACAGCTTGATAAAAGTTGAATTGTTTTGTATTAGGCATCTGTCTCTGTGTGTCTCTAGGTGAGCAGGGTTATGTCTACTCCACCTTCCTCAAGCAGTACAACCCTCTGAGGGACTCGCAGAGGGCAGGCCAGGTGGCTAAGGAGCAGCAGCAACAACAGCCGCCCCCCGCCATGGTGGACGAGGACTTCGATAATCTCAGCCTCTTTGTGTCTGGCAGCAGCAGCAGTAGCCTGCGCAGCTATGGCCTCAACACACCCGACAGTGGCTCAAGTCTCTCGGGTGTACAGGGGGAGCAAGAGAGCTCGGTGGACGTGGACGAAACAGACTCGGAGACTCAGCAGGTTGGTATCTTGGTATGCTTCGTCCTGAGGTTTCCTCTTTTAAAGGCAGTTTTTCCTCAACAATGTTGGCAAGTACATAATCATAAATATATATATATATACACATATAAAATTACATATTTATGTATATTTTTTGAGAAATGTCATTATGCCTTCACAATGCAATTGAATTGAATACAGATATTTTGGATGGTGACCAAATATTAGGTCATCAATAGCTGCTGGTGAGAAAACCCTGGAGAAAACTGAGTAGATGACAGAGATAGATAAAAGAGAGAGAGCCTTTAACTGTTGGGCGTCTTGCAGTATAAATTAAAGGATTGGCCAGACAAAGGAGTTGGTTTATGTAAGCAATGTATATAAAAGACTACAAACCACACTACATAAATCTGATCATGACAATAAAGTTACACCTCAGCAAGCAATGCAACTTTAAGTGGGATTTTAGAGGGCCATAAGTGTCTCTTCACAAAAGAGGAACCACCTTTACGACAGTGATTATTATTATTTTTTCCAAAGGAAGGGCATTGAGTGAATGACTTTTATAGTGGAAATCCACTTGATATGTTTACAGGGTCTTTGTTCCACATTCAATGAAATTATATGGGCGAAATAACATCCGTAATGATGCAGCTGCTGTCACTCTCGCTTTAGCAGGGGCAGTGTTTCCCCGATGGCTTCCTCGGGCTATACTTCTCAAAGCTTGGTCACATGACAATGACAGTGTTATTGCTCTTAAAATATACTCTTCTGACAAAAGGTTAGCAGGATGTAACAGATCACCATCAGGCAGGGAAGTGTTCTGGCAATGAATCGATTGTTGAACAGTGCCACCTAGTGGAATTACAAGTGGACACAGTAATATTATTTGTCTGCAGTTTTTAAGGTAAATTTGATATTTTTGATGGTGAAAAAAAATGTTTTACAGGTTTCTGCCTGTTCTAAGCATTTCCTCAACCTTATAATAAAAGTTGAACTTGGCTTTTTCTGCTCTGTGTGTCTCTCCACAGTACTATGCTGTTTATTCATTCCAAGCCCGCTGTGACCAGGAGCTAACCCTGCAGGAGTACCAGCATGTTCGCATTCTGAAGTTCTGTGACTTGGGAGGCAATAAGGAATGGTGGTTAGCTGAAGCTAACGGACAGAGAGGATATGTTCCTGCCAACTACCTTGGCAGGATGTCATATGCATGAATGGAGGCTCTGTCTTTAGAACAGGGACATCCAGAGTTTAATCAAACCAGATGACTGAACCAAATTACATCAAAAGTAATCCGTAGCTGTTGCATCTAAAGAAAAACAAAAAACAAAACCCACTTTGATTCAAAACTTGTCTGACAATTCCTCACATGAAAGTAAAAATTATTTCTGCTGTGTGATACTTCCAGTCACTGTAGTTAAGTAAGTCTATCTTGTACCCAAAAGTGTTGTTGTCATTTCTGCTTTGCTTTTAGATAATGGAATGAAAAGGAAAGCAAAAGGGACACTGAGATAAATGTGGACAATGGTAGGAAGAAACTGGCCACTGTGCCGAGCACTTTTTGTACTACAGTGTTGTTTATACTGATATGAGAATTTACTTATGACGTTTATTGTATATGTGAATTGATTTATGACACAAATATAAGTGAAATGATTTATCTATCTATGAAGTATGCATGTTCAATATGAAATTATCAAATCTATAAGTCTTTATATTTTATCGATGTCACAAATAAACAACTTCTTTGATGACAGCTGTGATTTATTCTTTTTTTCTCCTGCAGAATTTAATGAGCGACCTCTACGTCATGAGTCACACAATACATAGTCATTGCTACTGTCAGACGGTTTAAAAAGTGAATATTCAATAATGTTGCTAAAAAGTCACTTTTTTTAAGTTGTTACCTGGTAGGACAGAATGAGGCACAGTGTCCAGCAGCATTCACACTAGGATTCAAGTATCTGCATGGATGGTGTTACTCCATAAACATACTTAACATAAATATAATGCTCTGGCATTGATCCACACTGGTTAAGGGTCTATTTTCTACTCAGTCACGTCTTTATGTGTCTTTCTATCTCTACTCATTTCTTGAGTTTCTTCTGCGCCGCCTTCTTCTTCACCAGCTGTAACCGCTTCATGGCATTGAGCTGGGACTCCTGGGACGCTGGACCCTTTGACCCATTCCCATTGTTCCCGTTACCTCCTCCATTATTGCCAGCCGCTCCGTTGCCCCCGGCGCTTGGCTGGGAGCTCCCTGGTGAGCCGGCTCCTGATGAAGTGGAACCTTTGCCTTGGCTTTCACTGCTCGATGAGCGGTTAAGTGGCTGCTTACCCAATGTCAGGGGTGGAGGGGGCTTCAGAGGTGCTTGGCTGGAGCCGTTTCCATTGCCACTACTGGCCATCTTTGCACCCCCAAGTCCAGATTTTGCTCCTGCTAAGCCAGAAAGCCCAACTGGTTTCTGGCCTGAAGGGGCTGCCATGGCCTTGCTGCTCCCACTTGCTCCCGAGGAACCCAACTTGGAGCTGACAGGGAGTGAGGGGTTTGTTTTAGCACCGAATGCAGCCCAGCCTGTTAGGCCACTGCCGGATGAGGAAGAGTTGCTACTAGTGGGATTGGCTGATGTTGTGGATGTCTGCATAAAAGAATAAATATAAAAAGTTACCACCGTGAAACATCAATTCAACAATATTTCATGACGGTTTTATGATAAACTTTCAAACTTACATTGAATTGTGTTGTTTGGCATTTGCGTTATGATAGTATTATATCAACAAATTACAATCACTGTGCAGTAGACAAAAGACTAACAAACAAAAGTTACTTTCAAGCGGAATGCTGCCTCAAGTTACTTACTTATGCAATACTTGTGCTGAAAATTGAAATTCCACTCCTGGCTGGTTTAACATAATCAAAATGCTACAAGGTAACACGCTTGCTGTTGAAATAACTTCATGGTGAACTCCAAGAAGTACCCTGAATAGTTTAAAATCCCTTCTCTCTGGAGAACGGATGCTGTGCTGGTACATTATCTAAGCAGAAGAAGTCAGTAGTGCAACATTTAAAAATAAACTCTGAATCTCTGCTCATCTGCTGCTGTGCAGAGATTTTGCAGCCTGGCAAAATATATTGTTAAATATTCAGCAGTTTGACTCCTGCCGCCCTACAGGCTCTTTCACTGGGACAGCTGTGATGAGTTCACACTTACCTTCACTTCGGTTCTTTTGAAGGCTTGGAAGGTACTTGCTGTGTCAGGTTTGGATTTAAGTTCCGTCTTTTTCACCAGTGTGTCTTTTACGACAGGAGCCGACGATGCAGAGGCTGGAGAAGGCTTCTGTGCAGGTTTCTGGGCCTGGTGCAAAAATGAAAGTCATTTTATGCCCCTCAAACAAACAAGGACCTTCTAAGGCCTTCTAGGCACTGAATAGACATGTAATCAATGACAGATTTGCACAAAGAATTTTTGCATCTCCTCACCATGCGTTTCATTTGTCTGGTGCAGCGAGCGCAATACCACACAAGCCTTGGGTCATTAACTTCTTTGTCCGTCACTTGAGGCTTGTGGCAGTCTTGGTGGTACAGGTTATGGCACTCCTGGCATTCTACCAACTGGTTTCCCATGGTTACTGTCATTTGTCTTTTCAGAAAAAACGAGAAAGCCAAGTCAATGTTTAAGCCGAATAGAAGTAAATGATCAGTTATCCACAAGCAATCTATTCATAAATACGGTATATAATTCATGTTGATCAAAAATAAAAACACAAACTGACTGAGGAGCTTTATTAATAATGATACTGATGATAATCAATATGTACCTGCAGACCACACAGGCCAAGCCCATTTCCATGGCAAAGTCATCAGCATTTGTCTCATCGTAGTCGTTGATATTCGGCAGGAGGTCTTTGCTTGTTTGTACAGTAATTGGAGACGAGCGGTTCTCCTGTTTTTCCAAGCGAGGCTTTTTTGGAGGGTCGACATCAGCTAAGTCAACCCTGACCTGTATATGTACGGCAAGAAGTTAGTTTGCTCAATGCATGCTGATACCTGCAACACAGACTATTCATTTCTAATCACTGCATTCATATCTGGTTAGAAAGTGGGTTAAAAGAACTCTTAACCCACTTTTCTTTCACAGCCTTCATAGAGAAATGTAAATCATTAATAACTTTTGAATTTCTTCCATAACCTTTCCTGCGATAAGAAATCATTGGTTGGTTCACAGACAGGTTGACAATTTTGCCTGCCACAATATACACTACATGCTTATTAAAGGATTCTTTAGGGATCTAATTGAATTCCTGTTAGCCTAGATAGTGTAATCGATCACATTTAGATGCAAAATCCAGTCAAAATGGACAAAGTTATGCTTTTAGCTGACAATACCTCTCTTTTTACACATTAACTTAGGAGAATGTAATCACACACCTTTTCAGCAGATCGCTTTTCAGCCTCTTTCTTGCTCTTCTCAGAGCTTGATTTGCTGCTGACGCTGCTGCTGCTACTGGAGGACGACGAACTGGAAGAGGACTTGGAGTCCTGTTTACTTAAGCTGAGCTTTGACACAGAGCCCTTGGACACCTCTATGTCCTGAAGATACACAAATGTTAGACTTGTTAGAGTACACACAAGTACAACTGGGAATCAATCAATGCAAATGTGGAAACGAGGATGAAACTGTATTGAAAAGAAGTCATGAGAGGAACTGTACTTTTTGCAACGAGCGATAAGATGAATCACTTCCTCTTGAAAGGGACTCATCGAGGAGAGCTTTGAGCTTCTCAGCGGAATCTTTACTCTTGGAGTGAAGGTAACTCAGTCCCTTCAGGAAGATGGGATCCAAATCCAGACTAACAGGTCCGGCCATGTCTCACCCTGGAGGAGAAAAAGATAGAATTTCAACGTTAGGGCTTCAAGTCACAACATATACTATACCTGCAAAACAAATTGGGGGGGCATTTCATTTATAATTAGCAGAATTTATTACATCAGCATTGAGAGACGTTCAAATTCCACCACAAGGCAGGCGATCTATTGTCATAGGCAGTGTGATTTACATATTTCTTGCAAACTCTTACTGTGTTTACACATTCATCTGTTTCCTCATTTGTCACCCCATTAACATGGATTCAAGACAACAAAAATCTTTTTATAGTATTTTCACAAAACTGTTATGCAAATGCAAATATGCAAATTGAAGGAATAAGATGGGCAAAATTGGACAATGAGAAAGAGACCCGATGACAGTCTAACATCGGACTGACATTGATGCACAACGCACCAGGGAGTCGCACCGTCGTGCACTGAGATGATTGGCGGAGAACATTGCACAACATTCTTCCGGGAACGACGCTCCAAAGGGTTAAACGGTGCACGCAGTAACGACGCCAACCGAATAAAGATGCAAACGTTAACCTTGCATTCGTTACAATTGTAACGATAGTGTGTAGTGTAGTGTAGTGTAGTGTAGTGTAGTGTCGCAGCCCCGCGGTGGCTAAAGTTGCCTCTACTGTCGCTGTCAGTGACAAAAATCAACTTCCACATTAAAACCCTGGTCCTTGTTTACCTTGACTCGTACCCGGTCCGGGTGAAAAGCCTGCCTCTGGCGCCGGTATTTTCTTTAGAATACTTCCAACAAAGGAGCGATGAGCCGGGGTGGACGCTTCTCCCGTCTACTTTCACAGCGGTGCAACACTTAAACCCGTCCGGAGTCTAAAAGGCGCGGAACCATGTATGGAACCATGTATTATTTGGAGGGGAAAAAACCCCGGGAAAAAACCCCACAGTGTCATACAGCGTTTTCTATCATACCTTATATGCGCATTGAAATTAAAAAAAATAGCTTTTATTTTTTTTTTACCTCTTTTATTTAATGCCGGTATTTTTTGGTGTGTGTTTATCTTAGAACAGGTGGTGGCGCTGTGGGGCTTTTGGAGGGTTCAGCGCGGGGATCGAAGAAGAAGTAGCACTGCCGGAAGCTGTGCACCATAACAACGTGGATGTATTGACATTACCCGGCGCCACCAGAGCTGCTGTAAGTATCTGACAACTTTACAAGCCTGAATGGAAATTGTATTTAGGCAAGCACTTATCTGCTTATCTTATCTTAACTTATCTTTATCGATACACCTGTTGAACACATAAAATAAGACCCCTGTTTGCTTCTCCTCAGCGCTGTTCTACAATGAAGCACACGGACGGAAAGCAGCAACATCCGAGCCTTTTCCTAGAAGTCTGCTGCCGAAATGAGGAGCCTCGCCTCCCTTTGCACACGTCCATCGCCCTGTTTCTCCTCTCCTACTGCGACTGCAAGTCTTTCAAGGTGTTTCTGGTCTCCTCCAAACCCACCTCGCTCCGAGGTCAGATCCCAGAGGCTCTGGATGTGTGTGACATGGGGGTGGAGGATCTGCCCCCGCTGGTGAGGGGCTGTCGGCTCCCCGCGGTGCTGGATGACACTGGCAGACTCTGCAGGGCAGGACTGGCTGTGGTCCTGAGACACATCATCAGCAGGACCCTTGAGGCAGAGCCCTCCAGGAACGACGTGCTGGCTCTGCTGGGCTTCAAGAAGACGTGCCTGAAGGCCTGTGCTGAGGTACATCTCAGATGCTTTTCAATCTTATGTCAATCCTTAATTGATTGAAAGACCTTAATTGATGTCTGACTGAAACCATGGCTTATCAAAACTACTGTGTCACCAAATCACACTATACAAACAAATACTCCTTTTGCTAACATCTGTAAGGACTAACACACAGCGTGCCGATACTGTGTGTGTGTGTTTTCTTTGTGTACATGTGCACGGTATGATTTGGCTGAATGAGTGACTGAATAAGACATCGTTTCTGAAGCAAGCTTACAAAACACAATGTTAGTGATCATAATAGTTTAATTTAAACAGGCTGTATTTGGTCAATTGTTTTTGACTGACAGTTTCGAAACAATCAACCAACTATGGCGTGTTTAAATTGAATGGTTATTATTACATACAAGTATGCTAAGTGAACCTCTTTACGATACAATGTTAGTGACAGACAACACACTTTTATTTATGGGCACATATATGATGATGTGCAAACTGCATCGTGCTTTAGGAGGAGAACTGTTTATTACAAATGTGGTGTTTGTTTTCCTTAAAATTACAAACAAACACTATATCTGGACATTTCCCCAAAGGCTTGCACCTCGGAATCCTTTAGTCAGTGGTCTCAGTAGTAACAAAATCCCAATGTAGTGATTCTAACATTTTAGATTTTCAGTTTTGAGGGAAATAAGATGATTCTTTATATGACTTCAGAGCAAGCTTCTTCTTTCATCACCATTTCTCACTGTCAGGTGAGCAAATGGACCAGACTGTGCGAAATTGGCATCCCATCCGCCGTTGAAGAGCACCTCCAAAATCCCACAAATCAATATCAGCTGCTCCCTCCCTCCATCCTCACCTTGGAGCAAAGGCTGGCTGAGCCCGTCAAAGTCCACAATGATGACAAAATCCGAAGACAAAAACTCAAGGAGCAGAGACAGAGCGACGTCGCCGAGAGTGAAACCGACACAGGGTCTGACCCCCAATCTGGACCGTCGGCTCAGGCCAATGACGGACTCGAGCTCAGGGCGGCTCTGGCCAAGCTGTCTGTGGATTCAGTTCCACCTGTGACCACCAGAGAGAACCCTGAGATCAGAAAAGTGAAGACCACCGATCTGCCTGCGCTGGAGCACGTGTTTGCCGAGGGGCTATTCTTCACGCTGACTGATGTGGTCCTGCTGCCGTGCATCTTTCAGTACCTGGTAAGGGCTGAGGAGTGTGAGATGTGTGTGAGGAACAAAATCAATAAATCAGCCCCTGTGGCATTCCTAGACATTGCAATTAATATCGCCTGAAGTTCTTACCTAATTTGGATTCATGAATAGACATATAATGTTTGTTTAGTTTAAGTGCCAATAGGCTCATCCCTTCTCAAATCCAATGCCATACGTTTATGCAAATACTACTATTTATGCTGTGATCGATAAAATATGTCCATGCAAAGTTTGATCTAACCTAAAAACGGCGGCATATACTGTATACATAAGACTCGGGTGTGATGTCATTTTAAAGAAAGGAAGAAAAAAAAAACTCCCACTACGCGTGTTTACAGGCTTTTCCCACAAAAGTGTTATGATGACTTGTCAAATTGTGCGTGACTTCTAGTTTTGACTCTTTGGTCGGGGTGAGGAGATGGTACACCCAGCTTCTTTCAGATTCACCCAGGCAGAAACCTGAGTTAAGAAGACTCACTGCATCAGACTTGGCACAGGTTTTGCTCTCAAAGGTGGTCTACAGCCACCTGGCAGAGACTGATAACGGTGTATTGGTGGTGGTGGAGGGGGGGTGGTTCTATTCAAATTCAGCAGGTCGAAATGCATTTCTTTGGCCGTGCTGTGGGAGTATTTTTCTTGCAGCAGTGGATCAGGAATATATTGAAGTAAAACAAAAATCTGCAAGACTTCATCACACATTTCCTAAATGTCTGTTATACATACTGAAAGCCAATATTTGCCCAGCACAGATGGTGGCAGTGATTAACACAGCATTGGTCACCGGCGGTATATTGATATAGATCGGAAATGCTACGCTGGCGGGCTGTGAAGTGGGTCTCCGCCTCCATTTTCACACTTCAGCTGCCTCCCAACTACCCCTCTAGTGTGGGAATGAACCAAAGTTCTCACAATGAAGCTCTTGGTAGTCAGCTGTGCTCCAGTGGTTTCCAGTTTCACACTCAGCCTAGCGTGTCTCCTCTTAACGGCCATCACTGTCCATGACACATAACAGCCCTGTCGGATTTTTCCCACTCTACCCACTCGTCGTCCTGCAGTGTCCCCCTTTTTCCCCTTGCGTCCCTCTCTCTCCCCCCTGTCTGCCGCTCATTGTCACACATGATGACACCACTTCTGTGATCATGTCACTGTCTGTGTCTTTGCCCTCCCCCACTGCAAACACTGCTTTGCTGTGTGTTTTTTTTACTTTGTCCCGTGTGTGTGTCTGGCCAACAGTGTAATGAGGCAATTTCGGTGGCACTTGACATCTTGCTCCTTTGGAGATGACATATCTGATGAGTCATTTAATCAATAACTCCTTGTTGTTTTCCCCTTCTTGTCTCTTTATTGTCTTTGTCAGCGTTCCCTCCAAACCCACGCTGCGAGCACTCTGCACCGGCTCCCCCGCCTGCTGCGCTGGTACAGACGTGTTCAGGAGGTACCTGGGGTCCTTATGGCCGCCAAAGCCTGCGGGATATCTCTTTTCATCCCCGAAGCTCCCACGTCCAGCGCCCTGATCCTGCCAGCAAAGGACAAACCATTTAGCCAACTGGAGCAGGAACAAAAGGAGAAGACCACACAGCTGCCCTTTGTTGGCGGCCCCCGGCCAACGATGACCAAGCTCAAAGTAAATCGCAACTTTGCTCTCATTTGTTACGATGCTTAATGTCTTGCATTCACACAAACTGGGTGTGATGAATGAGAGGGAGGGGTGTCTCTGAAACTCTGAAAATAAATAGCAAATAATAGAATAACACAGCGAACATTTCAACGTCAGTCGCCGATCTAATCTACGTTGGTGGGTGATTAAGAATATCAGGGTCGGGCCAATACGAACATTTTCCTACTGCCCGTTTTTCAAAGCATGTAATTTCAACAGTATGTTGATGACATCAGTCCATGAAATGGCCTTGAAATGGCAAATTCTACATCAGCAAAAATTTAACCAATGTGTGCCACAGAATGATAAAGGTATTATATTTGAAATGTACTTATATTTTTAGGTTTCTGTAGTCCGTTTCCAGCAGCCTGTCCGCAGTCTTTTAAACAGTATTTTCTTCCACTTATTTTCATTTAAATTTAATCAAAACAATTCAGAACAATACAACTACAAGAACATAAACTTTACAAGTGCACTTACGGGACTATTCTAATCAATTTAGAATGAGGGAAATATTATTTGAAAGTTTTAGAGGACAACGTTGAAAGCGTTCCCATCAGGAATGAAAAAAATCCTCCCATCATCCCCAGCAAAAACACATTTTCTGTTTATAGATCTACTTCTCCTGACTGTAAATCTAAACCTGCATTTCATGATTTTATGGCTGATAAATACAAAAACCCCTATAAAGATGTGTCTTACCCAGCCCCCAAAT
>CAESWR010000004.1:714785-727692 GCA_903171835.1 Mullus surmuletus | reverse complement strand
GGGAAAATGATTTTTGGAATAACATTTCATTACCAACAACAAATGGCAACATCAGTCACTCATTCTTTTGGCCCATGTGCATGGTGAGCCCCTCGGGGAAAACAACAATCGAGAACATTTGACAGCATTTCAGAAAACACTACAATATTTCAGACGGTTCACAAAAAAACATTACTGCCTCCCCTCCAAAAAGCACAATTTTTATTTTGGACCTTTCCAATATGTGGTGGCGGGACTGAGGTAAGACCATCAGTCAGCCAATGATATGGAAGGGAAGTGATAAGAATTTATTGATAACAGTGCCATTATGTATCCCTCTTATCAGCGCACTGCTTTATCATTTCCCATGCTTGATCAATTTCCTCTGTGGAAAAAGTCGGTATCAACACCACGGTTTTGTTATCTCGAAGAAAGGAAAAAAGAGTTCTCAATAATAATCATACATCTGACTTATATCTAGAGCAGCATTGTTGTCATAGTTCCTTTATGACGTTCAAGACCTTGCTGCTGCATGTACCTTACCTTGTGTGTATAACTACAACATTACTGTTCTTTTATTGCTACTATACCGCTCCAGCGCTCTTGGACTGCAGTGGAGCTGTAATCCCTCCCAAAGTCGATCATCACTCTCTATTGCAAAATCCCACCAGCATCGAAACTGAAGTGCATCTGACAGTGTGGACAGTGCCTCTATTTTAGGAACGGGAATACACTTTACTTGTCCCACTTTCCTTGGCACTCTGCATGATGAACAGCACTGTTGCTATCTCCCTGCGCAGCATTAGCCCGGCTGGTAGGCAGCGCCCGCGCCTCACTACTGTGTAATTAAACAGGAGCAGAGATGAACGGCAGCCAATTTGTCCTGAACTCCAACGCGTAGGCTTTCCCATCTATCTACTCCTGCGGTGTACACAAATGACTGCACACACGCCTACACGTACGCCACCACGGGGAAAACGGCAACGTTTTCCCCTTACACATGCACAAACAGTTCCATACCTGCAAAACTAATAGAGCGTGGCGGAAGCATTTGAAAACCGTCTCTATTTATGTGCATCAGCTTTTTCATGTCAACGGAAGGACTGCGAGCTTTGTTTTATTCTGCCCCAACGCTCCGGATCACTCGGTTTTAAATGAAGCAGCAACTTGGACACGAAAGTGCTGATTTTCAGCTTTAATTTTGTGTTCACACCCACAGCCAATAATGTGCGGAGAAATTTTAGCCCTTTATATCCACACCCCCTGGAGGGGGGGAATAAAAGGTGGTTACGATTTGCACACTGCTCACAGAGTGGGACAGCTTCCAAGTGCCCTTAAAGTTGAAAGTCGGCGCATAAACCTTGCAAAACTTATTTGAAGCGCTGAGATTCGTCTCTGTGACATCCTGTGCACAGTGTGTCTGCCTACACACACGCACTAGAGCGTGAGACAATGTACCCATGAATATCTAAACAACCTGCTTTTATATATTGTCTGTTGACCCAAGTAATTAACATTCAGCGGTTGCAAATCGTATACAGTGACACTCAGGTATGCGCAAAACTATAGCGGAACAAAGGCTCCTCTGTGTGTACAAGCTGTTTCGGGTGTGTGCCCTTCTCGCCGAGCGGTGAGGGCTGCGTGGAGATGGGTAAACAGGGACGGTGATGCGGGGGCCACGGTACAGAGCAGCCGATGTCTCGTCTCCTACGCTTGGCTTAATAGAGGGGAGGAAGGGAGGGGGGAGGCGGCGAGCAAAGTGGGCTAGAATGATAGAGTGTGTGACAGCGCAGATTGAGATAGTGGCGAGACAGCACGAGGAGAGACAACCGTTATCTGGGGAGAGGAAAGGAAAAAAAACAACACGGGAAGAGGGGGGGTGAGGAAGACAATGAGGCACAAAAGGGCGGAAAGCACATAGTTGTCATAGTTGAGACACGCTGCCTTCAGGTGCTGCGGGGTTGTTTTGGTACAAGGAGGTGAGACGGGTTCCCACGTCTTGTCTGAGGTTTGACAGCAGCTGAGCCGCTCCGTCTCTCCGCTTCACGCGAGCCGGAGATGTAATTAAGATTCTTTTTTTTTTTTAGCAAAATGCATTTTAATGATTTCTTGAAGTTGTCTCGGAATAATTGGATTAAAAAAAGCTCAGTAACATGCATAATGCTTGTCGAAAGGTTGTCACAGTGGGGGCAGCAAATCAAATTATTATTCTGCAAAAACTTCTGAGGTGGATCCATGAAAGCTTTCGGAAGACCCTCAATCGGGTGAAATTATTACATCATTAATGCAGGGCTCTAAACATGCGTAAGGGTAACACCATCATCAGGTATTGTGACTAAATGGCTGAACTGAGGCTGATATACTAATTCTGGTTCTACATTTTTATCTAATATGTACATACAGTTTGTATATTTTTGTAAATTTTCTAATCTATCTAAGTTGTATGTAGTTAATAGCTTGTGACCGCCCCACCCTGAGTTGTGATTTCATTCGTGGTTTCTTCTCAAAAGGGAGTTTTTCCTTGGCCCTGTCGCCCAGTGATTGCTCTTGGTAGGATCTGACGGGTGCTTTTAGATATATAAGTGCCAGGCCATTGTGTGTATTTCGACACTATATATTACGGCTGCACAATTAATCGAATTTAATCGAAATCGCAATATTTTGCCGCCACAATTATATGCGATTATATCGTCCACGATATTGAAGTTTGAAATGCGTGCTCTACCCATTGCCCTACTGCATTGCAAATCAAGTTACAATCAGCCAACCACTAGGGGGCGAACCAGACTGCATGAATCCCCACTGATGGCATATTTATTTTTGAAAAATGTTAAAGTATTAATTCACGTGGAGGTGATTCATAACGATACTTTTCATAAGCTCACGCATTCAGCTCTTCTTTATTCACAATTATGCTACATCATGAGATACAGGAACTTGCTTTGGCATTATTAAAGTGCATATCTCTTTTCACAAATGAATAATGAATAATCGTGAGCAATCGTGATATCAATATTGATCCCAAAAAATCATGATTATTATTTTGGCCATAATCTTGCAGCCCTACTATACATATGTTTATATGTATATATATAAATATATATATAAATATATATATTTCACACACACACACACACACCTATATATGTATATATATACATATGTTGTTGTGAAACACTTTGTAACCATGTTCTGACTCCTCCTCCTCTGAGTGCCACGCTGTCTGTGCTCCACATGTGCTCGCAATCCATTGTAATTCCGCTTTCCTTTTAGCCGGTGCTGCGAATCGTGGCTTGCACTCTTTTCTTTGCAGTCGCAGTCATTTAGCGAAACGGCGGGGATGCGTCGCTAAGTGGCCTCCACGGCAACCATGGGGTGTTTTTGGTTCCTCAAAAGAGTGTTGCGGCAGCCGGAAGCGGTAACATCTTACTCCATCACAGACATCCTGCTGCAACATCATCATCTTTGCAAATTTAAATCCCAGTTGAAATGTTCGCCACAGTGGAAGTCTTAGCCCACGCTTGTTTCTCTGAGCTCCTCTCTTTCCGCGCGCACGCATGCCTAATGAGTGGTTAAACATCTGTCATGTAAGTTTCCAGGCAGCACTCTGATGTCTCCCATGCTGGCCTGGGAGTATGACGGCCCGTCTGCTGGATGGATCAAAGTTAGAATATCAATCCAATAACAACTTTCGAAATGTATATTTAGGTTATCTACCTTCTTAAGTGCTGTTTCTTTTTTCTTTCTTTCTTCTTCTTCGTCTTCTTTCCCATGCATGCAAGTGGATGCGATCTCTCGCCAGGCTCCGTCATTGAATCTGGAGGAAGATAATTAGCTGATTTTGATTCCGATCCAATTTTCTTTTCCGTTTCCATAGAAAAGGGATCAACTGTGTTAGCTAGTGTCGCACAGGAGCCAAAGTGGTGTTTTTTTCTTGGGGGAAATTTTCAGCAAAAAGATGTGAAACAAAGGATGATTGATGTCTGAAGCTCTCTGCATGCTTTTTTATACTTGACCCTTAAATTAAAAATGTGTTTTTTCCCCAAAGATATACAGCTTGCTTACCTAAAACAATCCTCATGCGTGGCATCCCTCGCCGTCTGCCATTGCCGGCTTTCGCAGGAATAAATTCGACCCACAATCGTTGTGTTTAGACTTAATTGTCACCCGCAAATTGTATTCGTTCTAGAACAGGGGGTTCCCAGAGGTCAGATCTGAGTGGAGAGTCGTCCGCCTCCACACCAAATCATATCTGACTGATTAGCCTGCAAACAAGGCGGCGCTCAGCAAATTTCGATTCTTCCTCTACGTTGCGAGTCTGTGCTGAAAGGTGAGGGAGATCGACTAGGTGGGAGATTGATTCGACGTTGGCATCCGTGCTGTGATTATGCATTTGCGTGGATTTATTGATCTATCGGTGTTGCTGCCCACTTTCTTTGCTACAAACGTTGACTAGACCGGCTTTCTAGAGTGCAAAACCTCAAGATTCAAATGGCCACATAGCAACAAGGTAGATAAATCTTGACAAATGGAGATCATAAAATGAGGTTGTGTGAAGCATTTTCCTGGACTCCATCGGTCTGAAACCCATTTCACCTTTGTACCTGTGGAGCTTGTGCTTCATCTGACTGAATCGGGCTCTGCCGCTTTACCGTCCCGCTGTCGGGCTGAATGGAGCGAGACACAGCGGGCGAAGTCACAAATGTGTTTAACTGCTGCCCTGCACAGAACCACATCAGTGTAGTAAGAAATATTCTTTAAATCCCTTCTGCTTTTCCTCTTGGTATTTTTTAATGAATTATGTACGTATGTACGTATGTACGTATGTATGTATGTATGTATGTATGTATGTATGTACGTATGTATGTATGTATGTACGTATGTATGTATGTGTGTAATATGTCATAACTTTTTTCTCTCCTTTTATTCTCTTCCTCTCTCGTCCCTTTCCGAAAATACATAACCAGCATAAGCATTTTTCTTGTTCCTTTTCTTCTTTCTTTTTCTTGTGCTTTTTAGGATGTCAATAGGCCTCCCATTTTAGTAATTTTTTGGCCCGCTCCCCCCGTGTGATACCGCAGCTCCTTTTTCTCACTCAGTTTAGGCGATCGCCTCCCGTGAGTTGCTGTAATTGGTCTCAAAGTCTGCAAACAGCACACTTGTAATTGCGACACTTCTTCAAGAGCTAATGTTGCATTCAACTCGGGGTCTGTTGTGTCCTTGCAGCCAATTCCTTTCAACAAGGCAAAGGCTCAGACGTACAGAGGCGGCGGTGCTTTGAGCGACATCAGACACCGATTACCTTTTGTTATAGTTAAGACTTTTAGTTGAGCATCGTGCATGACAAAAGTGAGTGACACAAAATTATTTTTTTTAAAGGAGATCTATTATGACCTGACAACAGTGCCAGTGACGCAAAAGTTATCACTAATTCATTTAAGGTGTCAAAGATTGACAGGGACGTGGTCTTTCAAACACAATGTGATTTTAAGAAGTATGTAGTGCTTGTGAATTACCTTAATATCGGCTTGCCTCATCCCCTCGGGAATGCAGCTCCACACAGCGGGCTGCGACTCCCAAATCACTCCTCTCATTCTCAATTAATTGAACTCATTAGAGCTTTTAAATTGGAGATTTAAAGATACGCCGTAAACAGGGGGGGGCAAGCACAACAGTCAGCCAGCTTTGTTGCTCCCAATTAGAGGGATAATTGGCACTTTATTTCTACAATTCAAGTTCAAACACATCGAGGCTCCCCGGAGGGGACGGTGCAGTGTCCCGCGATTGCCGCCAATGTTTGAGTTGTGCCTATTTCACTGCACTGCCACTGGCTGCCTCCCCGATGAGCTCCTCGGAAAATGTCACGTCATGAATATTCATTGGTCTCCTTGCTTTTGTTCAATGATCTCTGGCAAGGCGCCGTGGTGTGAGCGGGGAGACAATTTGCCCGAACCCCTCTCCAGTCTTCTGCAGGTTTTGGATTACACAGTCTTTCTTACGCCATTTCACCAGACTCATAATTAATTACTGTGGTAAGTATTTTCAGCCCCTGAGCAGAATGTCAACTGGCTTTTCCATTGGGCTACATCTTAACATGCCATGCTGAATAAAATGCTTGCTTCAGATTGAATTTAAATTCAGTGGGGTTTTTTTCTACCACAGTAAGGTATTTTTTTGATTTTTTTTTTGCTAGACATCAATGAAAACACTGGAGGCATTTCAACAGACACAGATGTAAGTCATGTTTATAAAGAATATTTTACATATCTGGTTACTTTAAAAGAAAAAAAGATCCAGTTGCAGGGACTGCTGTACTTTTTAGAAATCCACCATAGTCACTCATTTCACCATTGGATGGCAACACATCATTTCACTGAGATTTCAAATTCCCAAATACAAACGTTCAAGACTAACAGTTTGTCACATTTCCATGTTAAATGCAAAAGAAACCAGCACATTCGGATTTGTCGTGAATAAAGGAAGTGCGGAACACATGAACCAGGTGAGATTTTCCCCATTAAGATGAAAAGGAATGTTAGATTGGCTGCGCTGAAATTCTCCAACGTATCGAGCCATGAGAGTTTGTCGTTCGGCTGCATTATTCAATGTGCAACGATATTTGGATGAACAACAATCCGTCTGAGTTTTATATGTTTGAGTCTTGAGCCATCGGAGTAACCCAGAGCAGGTTTAACAACATAAGCGTGACAGAATTTGAAAAGATGCTCTGTCGCTTTCATTCGCTCAATTAATACAACAAAGGCTCGCTTCTTTATCTCTCTTTCTTTGTCTTTGCCCAACCTGCATTGGTTTGTAATTCCTTTATTTTTCTTCCACTTCCCATGTCCCAATGCTCTCACATGTAATTCACTATTCACTTGCACAATGTATGCATGGCGTTCAATTTGTTCCTCTCCTCCCATCTCAATGGAATTCTTCATTTTTGCTCATCTCGGCTCGAACAAAGGTGCAAGTGTTATGTTCTGCATCCCGTCAGCGCTGTAATAGAGGATCTGTCATATTAGGTTTCAGTATGAAGTGTGAAATGTGCTCCCCGTTGTGGGAGAGACCTCCCCCAGTGCCCACATTTAATTTCGCTCAAAAGAAGTTTGTGTATGGACTCTGGCACGTCTGCTGTCTGAGGTCTACATCTTTTCGATCGTGGAGTTTTTCCTCCATGTTTTTCACACCCTCATGGGGTTGCCTAACACTGATAGGGGCGAGTTGTCGCTTTTGCATGAGTGGGTGTTTTGTCTGCTTCTGCGTCTGCCGAGATCTTGACAACAAACATAAATCTTTCAGGTTGCAGTTCCCTGTTCTTATATTCCTGTGTCAATAATGGCTGCCAAAGCTTTGGTGGTTTTAAAGGTGGATGGTTATTTATCCTTTGAGCCAGACACAAACCTTTTCTTCTTTTTTAAATTGCGCACACTGGTCATTGAATCATTTTGATTCGGATCAATTAAATCATATTAGAACTGACCAGCTCTGGTGAATATTTCCGGGGAAAATATCAGACTCCCTCCCAAACAGCATGGGGTTATTCCTTAATCAATGTTCCCTTCCCCTATCAGTTATGATCACACATGACCTCCAGCATTACAACTAAACCCAGAATATATTCTTGCATGAAACTAAACAGACTTAAATCCAAAATTCAATAGCTGCCGCTACATCCCTCCCTCTTTGTTAAATTTTCATCATCTGTCTTAAACAGAACCGTAGTCAGACTGCACATCTCCAGCAACAACCCTCGGTGCTGGCTGTCAATCAAAATGATTAAGTGGGAAAATCCAACAATGCGTAGTTTAACATTCACACCCGTAAACAATTACATCCTTGACCCAGGAGGCGACTGTCTCTGAAACATTGATTGATGTAGGTCTGTTTAAAATCAGATTAGCATAACAATAGTACCATGAAATTTACATTAATTGCATATTGGGTGTATTTTTTTTTTTCATCACTGAATTAGAATGTCTGCGGCAAATGATTTTGACCAAGAAAATATTATTTGGTCGAAACCTTCAGTTTTGCAGTTACAGTATAAACCTCACCCACAGTTGGGAGGGGATCTGAATGGAGAATCCCTTTATTTCTCTCAGCTGGTCGATGGCCCCTCGCTCTGGCAACCCAACCAGAAACATTTCTGAAAGAAAACCAGGATGTCTGGCTGGAGTCCAGCCAGCGTTTATTCATCCTCCAGTTAGCACTGTGAGGCTAGGTCTAAAAGCCACACTGGCTGGAAGGTTTCTACGAGGGTGGCAGACCAAAAGATGTTGACACGGGCCTCCATAGATGCCAGTGATGTGCCACTTCCTCCCCGACGCTGACAGCTCTGGCAGAGCACAGAGAGCAGTGGATGAAGGGGAAGAGTGTGTGCTGAATAAAAACGATCCACTTAGCTTGAGGGAGCCCTGAAAAAAGATGTCATCAGCAATATCAGCATGAAGGAGTTGCTTTAGGTTTTTCTACTTTCTTACTTTTGGGGAGTGTTTACCCCATTCATGTGGGTATTGAAACTTTTTCATAGACACAGCCAGCAATAACGCTGAAGAATATAACGCACTATATCACTCACTCCTTATAATGTACCGGTTTATTAGTCGTAAACATTGATGATATACATCAAGTCTTCCAGCTCTGTATCTCAGCTCAGATTCTTGCATTTGCATCAGTTTTGTAAGAATCACTTTCCCTTTTTAATGCAAACATGATTTTGTTTCTTATTTGCTCGTCATATCTTGGCAATCACCGTGCAGATGATGGCGGTGACTGGTGATGGAATTCTAAATTAGAATCTTGCAAACGCTGCTGCGCCCTTTGTCTTTATGGAATTTAATAGCGATTTTCAGTTACTTGTTTTGAAGGGTCGAAAAACCCCCTGTAAAAATGCAGTTTGGAAATGTTAATACAAAGTGCACATATGAGGTATAAAAACTCTCTGTGATGGTAGTAAAGACAGTACACAGAATTGTATTGATTACTCTGTTAGGGACTGAAGATGCAAAGTGAGGCCTCATTTTTATCTCAGTTGCTAAACTGGGACTCTGACTATATTTGACTTTGTGTACTTTTAACATATTTTCCACATATTCCAGTGTAGTTCACAGGCTGAGCTAAACTTTATTTTCATGGTGATGTTACAGCAGGTCAGCTTTTCTGAGCTTAGCTGTAAATGTCCTGGGCATGTGCGAGTGCAGTTCAGCCATTTGAATTCTTCAGATAAGCAACATTGTTTTTTTCGACGGCCAGTAGAAAACAGCTTCACTGACGGGGTGGATCGATTGTAAAAGTCCCAGAGTGTCTATGCTGAGGATGGTCGATATTTTTGTTATGTCTGCTTTGGCGCAAGGATAAAGACTGTTCTGTCTATGAGCCATGCCAATGTTGAATAATGATTGTTTGATCACATAAAGTCATTATCTTGTCCAGAATATGCAATCTCATGTTAATGAATGTTGAAAGAAGATGAAGATGTCTTCCTGGTTGACCTCGTTATAAGTCCAAAACATCAGCACTTTTCACAACAAATTGCTGCAATAAGGAAAAGGTTGAAAAAAATAGATCCTTATGGGCTGCCCTTACAGCGTTTAATTGAAAACCTGTAATCCTTAAGAAATGACATAGTTAATTCCAGTCATATTAGCGGTTCACATTGGTTTTTAATTAGAAATTTAGAGGATAAATGTCACATGTAAAATGAATAGATTAAATTAATGAACGGATTAAGGGATATAAATTGTTTTTACGGTTGGTAATTGGTCAGTCTGCATAAAATAAAATATGAAGCCTGAAACCATTTTCAACTGATATCGTATGGCATATGACCAAAAAAATGTTACGTTCCATTTGATTTTAGTTTTAAGATGGCCTTATGTTATAGAAATCCTACATTTATTGTTATGTTAGCTCATCAGTCGCCTTGGTGGAGTTGGTGAATTTTAATGTCCATTCATATGTAATTTGATGTATCTGGAAGAGCAAATTTGACGGCTCATTTTGGTTTGATGTCATTTTGAAACAAAACGGTGCAGACAAAGTATCTGCTGTGGCCTGCACGAGCAGCCACGGGAGTCCCATAATTGTGCAGACCTCTCGCCTACGGCTGTGTCTGGACATGTTTTGACAGACATTCCAAAGCTGTTGAAGGATGCGCACTGAGGAGTTTCTTCCTTTTCTGTTTGTCTTCATTTCTCCTCATTTTTCTTGTCATCACAGTCTTACGCAAATGCAGAGAAAAATTTGAGAGATTGCTGCTGTGAAAGCAACCTTCTCCCCCCCCTGACAACTTGTCAACAATTGCATCTTTGAGCAGTGTTGAAGGTTGTGGCTGTTTTGCCTCAAATCTTAGTCGATACGCAAGTATAGCTGAAGCAATGGTGTGTATGATGCGTGTGATCGTTCCAAGGATATTTACACTGCTGCAAAAGTGCTATGATTGCAGAATTCTCTTCTGATGTTAATTATCATCACCCTTGCAAATATGAAATTCATTTCCTTTGTTGCACGTGTTTCCATAATCAAGAACACAGTCAACTGCAAGCTGCTCCGCACCGGTTTGAGCACTTCACCTCGTCATTTGTCAAATTATAGAAAAGACCCCACACATTTTCTGGAATTGTAGAAAGGCGACTGACACATTTTTGAGCAATGCGCCTCTATTGTGGTGCCGCCAGCTCAAGGAGAAAAAAAAATGGAGAAAAGATCACCGTCTTTGTACGACTGAATTCAATGTTTATCATGGCCGCTGTGGGCATGGCCATGTGCAACAACCAGAGGCTTGTCATAAAATGTATGACAAAGATGTTTTTCAATCAATTTGGAACCGTGATTATTATTTCTTTGCCCCACAATGGAAAATAATCTCATACACGGCAAATCAAGAACCAAAGACATAACTGTCATTTGATTCCAAGCACTTTGTAATCTCTTGGCTCATGTTTCAAAAAAAGTCTCTATTCTGCAATCCAATGCGTCAGAGCTTCCATCTCGTTGATCATCTGCTTCTGCATGCACACCATTCAAGTGAAACAGTGGAAAACTAAAACACTGATTGTGTTTGTAATGTTATGGAATCCAGCTTGGCTCATTCCTTGTTGTTTTAAAGATATTCAGAGATATTATTGACAGATTCAAAGAGACATGCACTGACTGGATGTAGCGAATGTGTAATTAACTGCGTGTAATTAGAGTTGTAATTAGCATTGTGCACACACAGCTTTCTATGCACGCAATCTCTGCAAATTAGCTGTTGCAATGCTGTGAGCCATACAAAGAGTGAAACCTGAGGTTTATAGAGTTCACTGATTAAAATAACAACTGTTAAGCTCTAATGAAGTGTTCGGACATGTAGATACAGATGTGTCTCCGGGTGCAGCAAGTCTGAAAAGAGGGATGTTGAAGGGCATACCAGGATTTCAAGGAATATTCTTCTTTTGAGTATGTAGCCCGTAGCCTTGCTTAAGTACATGTTTGTCTCAGAAGCTCCATAATCCATTTCACCTTTGTTACTGAGCTTTGGGCAGTTTGTTTGCTCGGGATCACCTTTGTAAAACCAGAACTCTGCATTTTGGTTGGTCACTCTGCTGAGAGGCAGTTCCCAGAGCTCAGAGGGCAAACATTTTACACTCTTTTAGTCACACAAAAGGAAATAACGCCCTCACTCCAGGTCGTTTTATCAAAGACAAGGATTGATGAGCCGAGTCACGTAAGCGGAGTCAGTGTGTTCAGCAGTTACAGCCTCAATGTGCAGCTGCAGCACCAAAGTGTTAACAGGTGAAGTTTCGAACATAGTGAGCTTTGGCGTTTCAGTAGCACCCCTCCCACAACACTCCTACACTTTTTTTTTTTTTTTTTGTCTGAAACAAGCATTGTTCTTTGCTGTTGCCAAGACAAGAAGACATCCACAGCATTCCTCAGAAACACAACAACTACTAAGCATATCCCTCCTGAACCGATGCTGGTCTGTTGGCGACAGCTTGTGCACAATTCACATATTCTTTAAACAGCGCGACATGACCAGAGGGGCCTGAGAAGACTTTTCTGGCATATTGTAGCTTATTTATACGAGGTTTGTTGACTTCAAGAATGTCATTTCCAGCACTGACAACTCAGGAAATTGAGAGGGCGAACCATCTTGCGACACCATCATTTCATGTCATCTGGATGACATTGCAATGAATTGTTGCTTTATTTACCCTTAAATATAAAACATAACACCGCTGCTTGTCATTGATTGAAACGAAACCCTATTAAACTACTCACCCGGACAGCAGCAGAGATGCAGCAGTGGTAGATTGCGGTTCTTCAATTCTCTGATAACGCCAGGTTGAATTTTCAAATTGGTGCTGCTGAGATAAACCGACGGCAAACTATATCCTCACCCGATGGTGCAAAAATACTTTCTTGGATATCTGCCCCGAGTTAGGTCTTCAAAAGTCACCATCCGATGTGCCCTCGACAAGGCCAAAGGGGCGAGAACCCTTCTGGGAATTTGGACCGTGTGCCCCTCGGCCTGATGTTATCTCTGAAGTGGAACAGGCAGACAGGAACTTTCACAAATGGAGAAATGGCCACTGACAGGCCACGGCGACAACAACAAACGAATGCAAACAGCTGCTTTAGATAGATAGCAAGGTGGATGCTCCATAGATCTTGAGGCAAATTCGGGAATACTTTTTTTTTTTACGATGAGCGACCAATTGTAAAAATCTTTTTTTGTGCTCTAAAACGGTTCATATTACGGATGAAATGGAGCTGTCTGACATGCAGCAGGTGAACACAGGTGTGGCCAATCACATTATCAGGGGTTCATTTGGTCCGGAGCCTTAATTAATGTGATTAGAAACACCTGTGATCAAAAGCCAAAGCAGGCAATAATACAGCTTTTAAAAGCATTTACATTTATTGCCATCAAATTAAGATA
>CAESWR010000004.1:682162-694705 GCA_903171835.1 Mullus surmuletus | reverse complement strand
GGATTAAGGAGAGAGAGGGAGAGAGAGAGGGAGGAGAGACAGAAAGAGAAGGAGAGGGAGAAGCAGCTGTGCGCTCTCTTCCCGGCAGAGTGCGTCCGGCACACACACACACACACACACACACACCGTGGAGCTCCACTTCCACGCGGCACAGCAGAGCAGAGCGGAGCGCAGTGGAGTGGGGGTCTTCTCTCTCCTGAGCATCGCAGCCCGCGGAGGTCGCCAGCAGACGCGCTCCCCCGTCGCTCCATCCGCGCATTGTTGGATTACAGCAGGGGAGGAGGAGGAGGAGGAGGAGGGGAGGGGGGGGGGTCTACAAGGACACGCAGCGTGGGCGCGCAGACCCTCGCCATGGAATCGTGGATAAAGTTGGTGTTGTTGTGCGGCTGCTGCTTCGGAGCAAGTGCAGAGTTTGACGGCAGGTGAGCGCACATGGTTGGCACGGTCCGGGGTTCGGATCCGGCGCCTCTCCTTACATTTAAGGATTGTTTGTGTGTGTGTGTGTGTGTGTGTGACTGCAAATTATGCGCGTAAACATGTTGCTTCCATCCAGACGCGCGTAAATCCCTGCACTTTTTGACGCGCAGTCCGCATCCTTCAGGCGGGGGCGGAATGGTGCCTTTTACGCGCAGTTGGAGCGTTTGTTCGCGAAAGCTGCTGCTCTGTTGCCGAACTGAGGCTCGTAATAAAGTGATGTGACAGCGCATTTACCGGCGCGTCGTGTCCAAACACGAAGCCGGTGAAGTAATGCGAAGACAAGAGGCGCAGAGACGCGTCAGACCCTAAGAAGAATGTCCGAGATTCGCATCTGCTGATCGCTGCTGCGCTCCCAGCTCGACATGATGGATGGCTTTCCCTTGTCTCCCTTCTTTTGGTAACATTTAAGACAATTACATAAGGAAACAAACAAAAACAGAAGGTGTTTTGTACCTGCTGTGTTTGTTGTCAGAAGACTGTAGGTCGTGACCCCCCAACCCCCTCCCACACACACACACACACACACACCACCACTTTCAAAGCAAAATCAAAGTGAGCAGCTGAAGTCCATCCAAACAGCAAGGAGTCGCACAAACAGCTTCACCACTGCCAGATCTCAGCATCTCCCGGCCAAGAACTGTGATTCATCCCCCCCCCCACCCCCTCCACCCCCCCCAGAATCCCCTTCACCCGATTCACCTTTTTTTTCTAATGAGCAAAAAACTTTGAAGATCACCGGGGGGTGATCCAGACGTGCGCGTAGGCCTTCTCAGCGTTGACTGCTGTTGACAGATTTTGACGTCCACGTGTAAACAGCCTTTCCGATCCCCTCTGCTGCTTCCAGCTTCTTTTTTCCCCTCTTTTTCCCCTCTCATCAGTGTCCAGAAGTGTTTCAAAGGGAAGGAAAAGAGGGAGCGAGCGCATCCTCGGAGTCCTCAATCAGCATGGCCAATGTGCGCCTGACGTGAAGGCTTTTCACTTTTATTTCACGCGCTGCCCCTTTTTTTTTGCACTCATTTGCTCCGACCTAGCAGGAGCATATTGTGCGTTATTAACATCCCGGGCTGATGGAGTGGCTTGTCACCGCGGTCATAATTTGCCAATTTTTATGGGTATAAAACGTGATCGGGGGCCCGGAGTCTCGCTCCGATATTAATTCATTGAGAGAATATCCCCGGAGAGCGGGCATAAGCAAGCAAAGGAGGACGGGGAAGAAGGAAAAAAAAAAAAAGCCATTTATTACCGCTCCCTCGCTTATTGGCTTTTTAGAAAATACTCCCTAACAGGCTTATCCATCTCTTCCTGAAGGGTCCTTCACGGGGGCATCATCGGAAAGATCATTTCATGCTCGCACCCCACGCAACAAAAAAAGAAAGCAAGCTCGGTTGATTTCCTCTCATACTGTACAAAACCCCCCCCCCAAAAAAAACCACCCGGGATATTCTTCCCGAGTGATGTCACCGCCTCAGGTCCACATACCGGAGCCCCTGGGTAATAATCTGAGAGCTCCGGCCGGGTGCCAGGATTTGTTGGCGTTGTAATATCAGACTTCCAGGGGGCTGAGAAACCGGAGAGCACGTTTCTGTGTTTGCGTTACGAACCGTGCGGCCTTCGCCTCCATGAGAGCGGAGCAGAGGTCACCCCCCCCCCCCCCCCCCCCCCCCCCGGCTTCAACGTATTCAGCCGCACACACGCAGCGACGAACAAGTCGCCCTCTGCCCCTCCGCCTCGGTAGGCTTTCCCTCGTTATTCTTTACAAAAAGGGGAAAAAAAAGGGAGGGAGCTTCGCAGCGACAGAGTGGGAAATCAATTCAGAAGAGGCCTCGTTGAGAATCGGAGCGGAGCGGGCGGCAACGGAACGACGGAGCGGGCCGAGTCCTTAGTTACGCTCGGTGAAGTACGCAATCGAGTCACTTATGGTGTGCGGGGAGAGTGACGGGGGGGAGTGCAGCGAGGTCAGGTCGTGACTACCGCTCGCACGTCATGGTAGAAGTCAGCTATTATTTGGATCCTTTTTTTTTGTGTGCAACAGCTCAATCCGCCCCGCGCGGGACAGGTGATGATAGCGCGGTAATTTGTAGCCGGCGCGCTTTAATGGGCCCCTTTCTCGTTTTCAACTTGTCAAAGCAGGTGAAATGAATTAACGAGGGAGCGTTAAAGTGTGGAGAGCTCGCCCCCGGGGTGCTCGGCTCCGCCCCTACCCTCCCCACCTTCCCACCCGCCCAATGTGTGTCTCGCTCGGACAGTCTGCGTTAGTGTTTGCACCTGCGCCGCCGCGCCTGCTTTGACAAGCCCTCGTTTTAAAAGGACGCGCTTATCTCTCGGCGGTGGAACGAAGCCGCCCGGGAGGTCGGGACGGAAGCCGCCGGCCGGCTCCTGTCGCGGCTTATCGGCGTCTCATTTCCTTTTGCAAACGCACACGGGACAAAGGAATTAAACCGGCTCTTATTGGTTTGTTGACAGCATCAGAGGAGCAGGTCGATGAAGGACAGCCATTTCCAGAGATGGCTTTTTATTTACTCAAGTTGATGTGAAATGTTGCATTGCGTTACATTTGAGGCGCTAAGTTTCATATTTCAGTCTTTTCAAGTAAACTTTTTTACTAGGCCTAGGTATCATTCAAAAATTTTCAATACCAGTACTTTGAAATTATACCGGTACGAATTGAGTACTTCATACGATACTGTTTGTTACTTCTTTCAATATTAATCATGAGAATAGGAAGCAATCAGCATCAGTTGTGCAAATGTCACCATTCCTCCCCATTCAAAAGATTTTTACACATTTTGAAACTCAAATTATGCTTATGGTGATTGGCTGCCAGTAAAACAATGGAAACAGTCTTTTTTCTAGATCTGGGTACAAAAACAAACGATTGCAGGTGTCGTTTGACAGGCGCAGTTCGATACTACTTGGTACTGGGTTGGTTCGGTCGACACCTGAAAGTACCGATACCGATCCCTGTCATTTTAGATTGAGCGGATTGCAAGAGTAACGCTTGTCGTGGCATCAATGTCACCTCAGATGCCGATGGACGCCATCTAATTGGCTCTCTTTCTTTTATCCTTCATTAACGGCTTCCTCGTCTTCATTATGTGGAGACAAACTAACAAAGTCTAACGAGTTAGAAAATGGCACAAAGTAAAAACAGTTTTAAAGGATCAAACTGCACGCGGCGGCGCGTACTGATAGAGCCTTTTGAATTAACTCGTGACTGATGTAAGTTCACAGCACGCTTTTCCAAAGGCGAGGGAGATTAAAGGCGGCGGAGTGAACAAAGGTAATGCCCGTAATACGGGGTTGGAAAACAGCTGCCTGTATGAGTTCTTAAAAGCTGACTTGTGGAAAAATTTGTCAGGATTTCAGGGATTCATTATTGATTATTCCAGCAGTTAGTTGAAAATCCAGAGAGAACTAAGAGAATATCATGGTAGTGCTGGGTATCAGCACTCGATACGTTTTAGATATCGACCAAAACAACCCCAGTGCGAAGGAGTATGGCAACTACGATACCAGCAATCAGTTGTTTTTGTACAAAGATCTAGAAGACTGTTTCTATGGTTTTACTGGCAGCCAATCACCATAAGTGGAGTTGAGCCCTTTCAAAGCGTGTTTGTGTAAAAATCTTTTGAAGGGGGAGGAGTGGTGATGTTTGCACAACTGATTGCTTTCTATTCTCATGATTAATATTGAATAAAGTATCAAATTAAGTACTCAAACTGGCATCAGTATCGTTTTAAGGGTACTGGTATTGGTACCAGTTGGTAAACCCAACCCTATTCAATGGTATGTTTCAATATGCTGTATTCTAATCTGGTTTATAGTCGTAGTTTCTCAAATTTCATGAGGTCGACTCGGGCAGGTGTTTGCGTGTGATTCTCCCTCCTCGCCCGTCACCCTTTTTTGAATTTATGGAAGAGTCCGTATATGTCTCACTTTAACACCCCCCCCCCCCTCCCCATCCCCCCCCTGTGATATTTGTCAGTATCCCCACATGGCACGATGTGTTAATTAGAATGATGGCCCTGGCAGCCTCTGTGCAGATCTGGCACCGCGTGCAGCCGAAGTGCTTCATTATGGGATGCCAGACAGTCATCAGCTCCACCGGCTCAGGCCTTCAGCTGAGCCCGAGCAGGTCGGAGCAAGTCTTTGGCCCTCGTGCGGCGCTCGAGTTTTCCAAGCTCGCATTCACGCACGGATGAAAAGGTTGATCAGACGCGAGAGTGAAGTGAAGACGCCCCGACATTTGCCTCCACGCGCCGATTCTCCAGCACGGCCGCCACGTCGTCGGCTCCGTTCCCTCAATAAAGCCCGAGAATAGGCGTCACATGGCGGGCACGCAGGGCGATAATTATCTGCCTTCGCTTTGTCAAGGCCTCAGGCGATGTTCAATCATTATTCACAACCTAAGGCTAATAAACAGGAGCATTATACTCGCTCTCAATTGATATGCCGGCTGGGTTTTAGCAGAGGATCATTGGGGAGACGATGTAGAAAAATTGCTCCTCATCTTGGCCGTGTCATTCAAGCGCTGTTTATGATAACGATTAGTCGCAATTTACCAGCGCCCGAGTTTGGAAAAAGACAAAACAAAAGAAAGAATATCGCATTTGACATTGACGCAGTGTTGATGTGATAAATTGGCCAGCAGATGAATTGTGCGACAGCCTCAGTTTTGAGTTCAGAGTGCAGCAGAACTGCCGCCGGCTAAATCCAGCATGAAGTGGACTGAGAGAAACTCTGTGTGTGTGTGTGTGTGTGTGATGTGAAGAAAGCATTAGCGCCAAGTATTAGATTTGGGAACTGTTGTGTCTCTGGAGGTTCCTGTCTCCTTATCACCCCCCAAAAGCACCTCCCAGAATCCTCTGGCCCCACTGTCCTCTGGGGGAGTTCAATCCCCGTTTCCACATGCTCACATTGTCTTCATTACATCACGCATGCGGGTCACATGTCACGCCCCGCTGATCCTCCTGCATGGAGATCTTTTTTTTTTCCTCGACATTTTCACTCCTGAAACACCCCAGAGCAAAACAAAATATGAGCTCCTCCACCACATGACTCATGCCGTCGGAAATGGACAAAAAATGCTTGCAATGCCGTTTTTTCCTTGAGTCCCCTCGTTATTTACTGAGTATATGTATGTTATTTAAATCACAGATGCGTTTTCCGCAGAGAAGACCGTACGAAATGCCTGGGCGTAATTGGCACAATGAACACCGCTGAGTTCCTTGGAGCTGTTTCTGGGTCGTCCTATTGAGGAAGCTGGCTCGTTTGAATGGAATCATGCGCGTCCTACCCATGCTTGTCATAATGGGATAAATACATCAAATCAATATAAACCCATGTAGCTCAATTAAGCAAAATGTGAGTGTGATGTCTTAATTATAATGCACTTATATCGACTGAGATGTAGCAGGACTCGTCTCCCTTCTTCACTTTCAGGCAGTTTGATGTGACAGGAACAACGTCGTCCCTCAAAGTGAAGCAGAGAAATACCTTTCATGCATTTTCATACTAGGAGCAGGTGGGGGGGGAGGAGGGGGGGGCTTCAAATCTTCATATCTGAGAAAAATATTGGTACTTAACAGAGTGACATTTTAGATGTCTTCTTCTCTTGGCTCCGCTGATGATTCATGTTGATGCAAAAAGCCTTCTGGGATATGTCACAGCTACATATGAGACACCCAGCAAAACAAAATAGCCTTGGTTTGCTGGCTGGCTTTTTTTTAGAGAGAGTAAAATGAGAATTCAAGTGTAGAAACCAGGATCTGAATTCTGCTCCCCTGCTAGGACTTAAATGACGGGTCCACGAGAACCTGTTAGAGTGACTGTTTGAGCCATGTTTTCTCGTCTTGCACGTATAAACAGCTTCTCCTTCATTGTCTCCTGCTATAAAAAGGATGTTCCTCTCTCCATTTAATTACATTGAGTCACATTAGCATGGATGAGAACGAGGGCCGGCTTCCATCAATCACCCATGAATAAATATGCACTGACGTAAATGTAGTTGAATGGCATTAAAGGTTCCCTATTATCCTTTCGTATTTCCACAAAATCCACAAATCATGTCAGGTGGGTGTCGCCTTCCGGCGGCTGGTCGTAAATAGATGTGTCGCAGATGTGAGAACGTCTCCCCTGTGAGGTGATTTCTTACCGGCAGTTACTTGTTTTGTGTCGCGTGCCAAGTTTACAGTGCGGAGGGACAGCAGGTGTGTGTGTGTGTGTGTGTCACTCAGCGGCATAAAAGCCTGGCATCCGTGCCCCCTCTGCCTCTCTCGCCCTCCCTGCCCAGTGGCCGTCCCGCTCGCCAGGCAGCCAGACAAACATTTTCTCTGGATCTGCCACTCTCACTTAGCATCCGTCGGGTTTGCTTTCTCTCTGTTTTTTTTTTTCTTTTTCTTCCCGGCGAGGTGATTGGCAGCAGGGGCAAGCATTAGCATTTCCTCATCTTGGCATGGAGACACTAACAGGCAGGGATAGCGGCTAAGGATGTGCCCTGAATACTGAGTGACAGACGCTCTATCACGGCGGCACAAAGGGAGCATCTTTTGTAAAGGGAAATTAGATGAGGAGAAAGTGTGTTTTAATGGGATTACGGTGTTTGAAACTCATTCGTGCGGTTTAAAACCCCTTTAAGGATCATTCTGCATTTCATATGTGAGATTTATTTTTCCAGTAATCAACTTAGAAACGCATCTTTTCACTTCGCTTGAGAAAAGTATACTCACCTTGCTCATTCCTCGCTGCTGATTTAGACGCAATGGCCGAACCTTACATGGACTCATTCCTTTGCCAGTCTTTTCTACATAAATATGTGGTGAGTCTTGATGGAGATAAAAAAAAAAATTAATCCACGTGTCCCGTCTGCCAAGAAGCTATTTCTTGCCCTGAGCAGAATAGAACATGATGTAGTAAAAACATCCGGCTGCAATTTTCTCTTAGATGAATTGCAGTTCCATGGAAAATAACCCACATCTGTATGATGGCGGCCGCTCTTTTCGCTGCAGAGAGGACAATATCATCTGTCACTGTCATCAAATGATGTGGTTAAGAGATAATTTTCAGTGACACGTGTGTTCTCTGAGATAGATGGCGATGCAAAGCGTGCGGTGTCCTCAAGGGCACCAGATGTCACATGTTTTTTAATTTCTCTTTCATAAACCTTAAAAAGCAACACGGCAGTAACGGGAACTTCTCCGGTTTCAGCGGCCGCGGCGCTCTGACGAACACCAATGCATAAATTCAAATCTGCTCTGGCAGGCTTTCAACGCAGGTCTCTCACCGACGCTGATGTGCAACCCGTTCTATTTCAGTGACGGAAATATAATCTCTTTTACTGAAGAAAGAGAGATTCACTTGTAGAAGTCGGCGTTAAACACGTTGATAAAATGAATTGTCAACTTTGTATTTTATCTCACGGTGCGTGTAGCAGATAGATGTCAAAGTGTGTATGTGTAATATTCCTGCGAAAAAGTTCCCATAAATTGTGTTTTTAGACTCTTCCAAAAGATGTGCATTGTTTAAACATCGTATCACCTTTAGCCACTAACCAATTGCATTATAACGTGACATCATTTTCCACACGCCATTGGATTATTAGACACGAATTTGCAAATGTAAATGAGAAATGGGGCTTGCAGGTGAACACATGCACGCAAAAAGATAAAGGCTGGATGGCCAGTGTGTCTCTAAAGGCGTCAGGGGCGAATGGCGGATCGCAGACTGCTGTTACATGAGCAGCGACACAATGGGACAATAGAATTTGACTGAAAACATCAGCCTCTCTTTTGTTTCAGAGTCATTGTCTGTCTCTATTGTGTTCCTCTGCCAAGGATGTAATGTTTTAACGGCGGAGGACTCGGCATGCAGTCTCCTGACACATCCAAAGTAAACACATTTTCTGTTTAAAGGAAAAACTTATCTGCCCCCACATTTCATGGGTTCTTAGGCTGAGCAAACACTGGTGAAAACATCAGGCAGACAAAGGGTCAACAAAACATTATTTAAGGTGGAACTGTTGTTTAATTGTCTGTGTTTTACATGTGAAAGTCTCAAGTAAGTCTCAAGTCTTAACCTTCAAGTCCCAAGTCATTATTTCTTGATTTCTTCATTACTGATTGACAGGGTATTGATCTCATCAATACGCTCATATCGGGTAATATGGATATTCATTTTATATTTCTATTAAAACTGAAATTAACAACACTCATTAACAACAGTCATTCGAGTCATCGTGTCTCAAGTCAAGTCCCGAGTCTTGAACTTCAAAGTCCAAGTCGAGTCTCTAGTCTTTCATTTTTTGTAATCAAGTCACAAGTCATCTAAACACCAAGTCCAAGTCACAGTGACTCAAGTCCCAATCTCTGGTTTTAAGTGTATGTCAACATATGTAAGTTAGTATATAAACCTGTCAAAGTTCAGAAACTTTTTTCATCATTGTCATTTCTCCCCTTTAATAATATCAATCGGTGTTGTATTTTATACCGTTGCAAAGCCTGATTAGTCACCCTTGAAGCGAGGCGCAACTTGTACGGATCATGCATTCATGGAATGAGCAACACAGATAAACATGTGGGTAACGCCCCCAAAAAATGTGCCAAAATCCCTCGAAGGAAATTTGGAAACGTTATTTCAGTCAATCATATTTCCCCTGTAACAACACCAATTGATGTGGTATTTTTCATCCTGCTGGAAAACCTGCTTAGTCAAGTTACAATGAGGTACAACTTCATGCATTCGTGGAATGAGCAACACGGCTAAATATGTGGGTAAAAGAATGCGCCAAAAACCCTCAAAGAAAGTTCAGACACGATATTTCCACATGATTGACTGAATAATGTTTCTGAACTATTTTGGGTGGATTTTAGATGTATAGTGAATGACTGAGTGAAAAACTGTGAGTAAGTTCTTCCTGCATAGTCAACTGTGTTCCAAAGCTTCTTTACATGCACTAGGAGGTGAAGGCAGAGTCTCCCAACAGCTGGAAAACCAAATGACCTAATGCATCACGGCGAGGCTCTGCCGCCTAACCAACTTTGAAACGACCCCTGCGTTTCATTAACACCTTTTAATTGGCCGCAAACTCATCCTGTCGTCCCCTTTACAGGTGGCCGCGGCAGATGGCCTCGTCCAACGGCCTGTGTCGGTATGGGGCCAGGGTGGACTGCTGCTGGGGATGGACGCGCCGCTCGTGGGGTCACTGCCAGCGTGAGTGTGTGTAACCGTGCCTGCTGCTGCTGGTGGGGGCTAACAAGGTTGCCAGGTTTCAAGCTGGGGTCGGGGACGCTATTAGGGGAGGCGGCGGCGGCGGCATAACACTGCCGCGGTCGCTGAAGGCTCCAAGGGAAATAGACACACACACACACACACATCACAGCAGAGACGATCTTTGAGTGAAGACCGATGGCGTGGCTGGTCGGACCGGAGGACCGCCGGACATTTATATTCACACTGGGTTGCCGCAAGTGTGCGAGGGGCTGTTAGCTGCAGCACTCAAGAGCAGATAGGGGATTGATCACTGCTGTGCAAAATCCAGCAGCTACCAGAGGAGGCGGTGTGAACATCACCTATGTCTTGTAGATCTCAATTTACTAGCCAATTAAGGGATTCAGAAGATGTGTCCTATAAATTCCTGTTTTAGCATCACATCCCCGCCCCTGTATCTGAAACATTAAAACACATTTTTTATTCTTTTTTGTTGTTTACATCGTGTCAGGACCCTCCGCTCTCCATTAATTCCACCCAGTCAAGTGTGAATATACTAACACAGGTTTCAAATCTGCCTCGCAAACAGCAAATCATCTGCATGGCTTAAGGGGGGCTCGTGCACACTGCTTTGCTAAGAAGCTCTGATGCCGAAGGGGGTTTGCAGAAAAGTCTTTTCCACTGCAGGAAGTAGTTTTCACAGGAAAATAGTGACAAATGACTTCCTTGTCAACTGCATAAATGGCGTAACATCGGATGGTGACACTTAATTTGAGCTGAATGTCATTTTGTGACATTGCGGTTGTGAATATTTGTGTATTGTCAGACTGTCCTTCATCCATTCACAGAGGATTCACTGGGGGAAAAACCCAAGCAGCCTGCTTAAGAGGCCGGCAAAGCAGAATCCAATATTGTCCCTGCATTGATTTCCAGTCTGTTACACAATTCTGCTTATTGAAATACAAAAATGCAGCACAAAAAAGGTCACCAATGTCATGGTGAACCTCGTCCAGCTGCATTCGCCCATCAAACAAAGACTAAATTGTGACCAACATTTCCTTTTATAACCCACCAAGACAGTCCAACCTGTTTCGTGGATATACAATCAGTGAATTACAAAAACCTGAAATCGCTGAAGTGGAAAAGGCTTTGAGGGTTCTTGGCTCTGCATGTTGGCTATTGATTTGATTTGATTTTTTCTGAAAAGACAAAGCAGTTGTTATCATTAATCCACTCACTTTGTGTTTCCATTACAAATGTTTTTTCTTATTTATGTGTGTGTGTGTATTGAAGCTCATCATGCCATGCCTAATTTTGTTTATTGCATTGTATTTTTTTGTGCATTTTGTTGGGAGGAGAATGTCACACACTGCTTGTTTTGGTCCAAAGGTGTCTTGAGAAAGGAATGCCAGTCCATCAAGTTTAGTTGTAGTTATTGTTTAACTCCAAAATGAGGTCCGCGCAAACGTGGCTGAGCGCCATCTTTTCACATGTTGGCAGCGCATGGCTATCTATCTTCTTTTATGAAAACAACAGTTATTCTTCTCAGCTGAGCCAGATTAACCTTGGGTCTTTTGCAAGACAAATCTTTTTTTTTTTTTTTAAGTCTAGCTCCCGCTCCACGTCTATTTAGAAAAAGAAAGAAAATATGATAATTTTATTCGTACATAAACACTAGAGAGTTGAAAAACAAGTTATGCAATATTTTTTCGGGGCAGACTTCATGGGTGAAAAATAAAAATGTTTTGTATTAGTTCAGCCTTTTTCTGAAACCTCCCGCCCTCTTACATTGACACTTGTTCTATACAGTACAATCTGGGTAAGAATGACTTTAGGCAAAAAGCTGCACCGTTTTAGCTGTGCAGCTCATTTATATCATGTGATAGTGTGAGTTAAGACACAGTGCCAGACTTTGCTGTAATCCTGGCAGTGGGCACTCGTTGCAATGCCCAATAACTCCCAGTGCACCTGTACTGGGCTGCCGGTCTTCCACCTTCCCGTGCTCAGAAAATTCAATGTGGAATTGATATACGTTTGGACAGAAAGGACTAAAAGAGAAGGAGATTACTTAATCACCGCTGAGGCTGGGATTAGAGGGCAAGGCATGAATCATGTGCTAATATTCTACCCAGTTAAAATTCAAAGATTAATGTGAAATCACTACTGGCTGTAGCCTAGTTACAGCTCCCCGAGATATCATTGTTCATTGTTTGGCAGGCAGGAATCATGCGCGCTAATGCATCTTAAGTGGCATTTCTTCAGCCAGGAATGAGGCCGTTTGGGCATCACTTCAAGGACCAGCAGTGTGTGAATGTCTTTTCTGTGTTGTTCTGGAGTCACACCTGTTCCAAGTCGAGACCAAATCCTGAACTCAATGTGGGTTTAAACATCCTTCAAGCTCGCTGCTGCTTTCACTCAACTTTTCTTTCTTTTTTTCTCAGCTAAAAACACATTTGCGCTCTTAGTTAAATCGCTCTCTGAGTGCTCACCTCAGTGCTGCCGAATGCGCCTGACCGGCTCAAATTCATTCACTCGAGACTACAATCAGTATTCCATGCAGTCAACGAGGTGCTGGATTGAACCTTAGAGGGAGGAGGTTTGGGAAAGAAGAGGAGCCATGGCTGTGTGAGTGTGTGTGTGTGTCTGCATGTCGGAGAGATGCTGCAGTTGCCGCAGATTCCAGGTTTTAGTAAGTTTGTGTGGCGATAGAAAAGATTAGATTGTGGCTTTCTCAGCCGCGCAGCTCAGCGTCGGGGCCCGTACGGCTCCTCTCAAAGAATTTAACGGATCAACCTTGCTATTTTTTTCCCGCCCCTTTAAAGCTCCCGTATCTGAAATAGCGAGGGGAGAGGAGAGGACGCA
>CAESWR010000004.1:580298-604344 GCA_903171835.1 Mullus surmuletus | reverse complement strand
CAGGATTTTGATGGAGTTTGGGGTGAGGGGGAGGCCATTGCTGCCACACACATCGTGGGGGAGAGCTGAGGCAAAGAAGGTGAAGGCCCCCAGCTGAGCATCCTTCAGGGACCTCATCGTGCCTCTGATTCGGAGCACTGTCAATAGGAAAGTAGGAAAGTAGGTAACTGGTATTTGCAGGTAATGTGGTGCTATGGAGTCTGGAAGTGAGACATTGGTACATTGAAATGTACAACAGGAGATTTGTAAAGCAAGCACACGTCTACATCTTAGCCACATTTATATCTCATAAAGATTAACCGTGGAGATTTGCAATAGAGAACATTAATTCTCGTTGACAGCATGTAGTTTAAGTGACTGATTGTAAACACAGGGATGCTGCTGTCAAAGCTAGCTGAAGACTGTCAATAAAGCTGCATCACTGCCGGGGGAGGAAATCAAGGATGCAATCTGCTTATTCATAGATAAACATCTACTCACGGTTATCGGAGAGGCTGCCTGTTCATCTCAAAGAAAGCATGAAAGAGTCAAATTATTTCAAAACGATTCTGCATTTGGAACGGGAACAGCTGAGTGAACGTGACCGACGCCGTCATCTTTATGCGACACAGAGTCGTTTTCTCAAGACGTTTTCTAAGACTTAAAACAGGTGTTTTTGGAATATAAATAAATTACTTAGTTAACCAAAAGTTCTCAAAGATTATATTTTGTGCTTTTAATTAGTTATTTTACATTCTTAATAATTTTACACAGGCAACTGATGTGACCCTTTTGAATTTCAGCGGTAGTAAGTGATCTGTAAATCATGCGAGAGAACGCGCACGCTCGTCTCAACGAGTGTTCGTCATCCACATGATTTGGAGATCTACTCGCTGGGTCCTTTCGCAAGAGTGTAGCCATAGATATGTGCACATAGATACCGCTTCTGCAAGCGCCGTTTAAACAATCGAAGTGTTTGGGTGCACGCCATATTATGGTCTAAAGTGGCGGCGCAAACTAATTCATACATTTATTTATTTTTGATACCAGAAAAAAACAATATATGGGAGCTGCTGCTGGAACCAGAGCTGTGACACGAGATACATCTTTATAATTATCCCAAAAAATCTGTCGCTAAATGTATACGGGTGATTTCTGTTCGACCCCCTGAGCAAGATGGAGGCAACGGTGACGAATCTGCTTGAATATATCTATGGAGTGGGGCCGCTCGCCTGCCTGAGCTAATGTTAGCAGCTAGCTAGCAGCTGTCAAGCCCCCCCAGCGCTCTCCGAAACGTGTTGGGGTGAACGCTCAGTGTTCATGTAAGTCTCTCAAACCTCCGTCCAGGTCACGATTTGTGTACTTTTCGCCTCATTTTGACTCGTAACTCGTCTGTAACGTGTAACCGTCCGCATCGAGCGTCTTACTGAAGCTGCATGTGGGTTATAATCAGCAGGCGAGTTGAGTGTGTTTGACCCGATCACTGCAAGTTCTGGTGGTGAGGAGCAGTGGTCGAGATTTAACTGATGCAACATCTGATCATTTTCACTTTCACTCTGTTCATCAATATCACTATTGATCCAGTGATGTGATTTAACACCTCCTCACAAATGCATATGATGATTGTTGATATATTTTTTGATTATTATTATTATTAGTAGTAGTAGTAGTATTATTATTATCATCATTATTATTATTTTTATTATTATTATTGAGAATTTGCAATTGATTTGTTTTGATTTGTGATGATCAACAATGTTTTTTGACTAAAACAGGCAACATATTATCATTATTATCTAATAAGCCTGTCCTGAAAGGGTTTTTTTGTTCCAGTCAGCTCATCAAAATCCTCTTTTAACATCAATTTACATATGATTTCCATAAACTGCAGCGTGTAAAAAGAAAAGTATAAAAGATTTGCTGTGCGTGATTGATCACAGACTACGTTTTCTCAGCACTCGTTGTGTAATACTCTCTGGGACACATAAAACAAAATTACGCTTCATAAAATTGCTCTTGTGACACTGTTTGTTTAAGCGCTTGTGACGATACGTTTTGAAGTTAAATTGTCTCAATAAATACAAGGATTTGATCCAAATTGCAGTCACTTGATGAAAGCAGTCCCAGTCGTGGTGACTAGACGATATATTTGTATTTCAAAGCCGTCAGATTCACTGTTCAGACGAAAAGATTATTACACACATGTTAATATTTTGGGCTCAAACCATCCATTGTTTACCCGCTTACAAGGCTAATGTGTGGCGGTGAGGTACATGTGGCGTGTCATTGCAAATCAAGGCGTGCAGAGTTTACAGAATGGTAATTGAAAGTTGCAGGTCCCTCTCGCACCTTGAGGTGGTGCTGACATGCTGCACCCCGTCCTCGGGGGCCGGTTGGCACGCCGACAGGGAGGTTTAGCCCCTACAGAATATTTTTACTGTGAGAATGAAGCATGTAAAGAGGAAACACTTGTACCCTGCTGGGTCTCCTCACGCGCCACTAAAAGCTCCGGAGGAAGCGGATGTTAAATGCAACAGATTTATAGATTTGACTCAAACCACCTGTGAGCTGTATGCAGGTTCTTCTTTGATACTTTAATCTGGAGACGGATGTAGGCATGATTTCATGACTAGCGCCCGAGCACACCAGTCATGCCTATTTTTAGGAAATTTGGTGATCGTCAGGTCAGTCACATGACCCAGCTGCTGCCTGAGAACGGGCGAGTTGCCAAGTCTCCCCAGTTCCAAATCCGGAGATGAGTCAAATATTTTAAAAGTATGATATTATATTGTAGAAGGGGATGTATCAAAATGGCTTCGTCCTCTGAAATATAGAGCTGGTTGTAATTTTATGTCTGCACAACCATCAGTGTCGCTTCCCCGTAATTTACAACTTAATATTGTTTGCTCTCTCATCTGAAAAAGCACAGTTGAAATGACCTCTTCATGTCTCTATTCTGTGCGACGTACCTCTTCCCCAGGACCCATTTCCAAGGGTTATCCAAATGAGATCAGCCTTTTTGTGGCTCTTGTTATTACTTGACCACTGGTCCTGTTTAAATCAATTCAGTTTCTCAAAAAACAATGCTTTGATCCTTGATTTTATCAACTCCAGCTCTTTTGTGTTTCTAATTTCCTCATCCCCCAACATTTTGTTTTCATCTCGGGCCAGCTGTTGTTTTCCAGCACCTCCCTTTAATATGTGAAAGACGTTTTCTTCTCCATGCCATAGCCTTATAAAAATCCTTCTTTTCCTTTTTCTCCGAGCAGTAATTTGCAGCACTCAACATGATACAGGGACATTACTCCACACTCAAACTGGTGTCCAGCTGTATTTTTGTTGAGTGGCAAAAGAGTGTCTGATCCCTTTTGAACTTATCTCCAGAACTGCAGCGTAATGCTGGTGCTAAGTATGATTTAGAGGATAAACCCGGCGAATGCCATTTCACTGCTTGCTACTATGCAAGACAACTCATGGAAGCATTGGGGTCCAGTAAGTTTCAGAAAAATACATATCAGGCCTGTTTTGGTCTATTCATTGATTTATTAGAACATGGCATTTATTGTCATATTTCTCTAAGTAAACTTGCTGTGTTCTGAAGTGCAATTCCATTGAACATGCGCCACCTTTCTGGAAATCATAGCTCTAGTTTGTTGAGACTGTCACAGTCGATTTGACTCTGCGGTCATTTTGGAGGCTGCAGTTTGTGGTGGCCTCATACTGGAACACAAACCTCTATAATTGAGGCACTCAGAGTGATTCTTGATACATAACAGCAGTTAAAGGGATAATAAGGAACATTTTCCCAGATTGAAACACCTAAAAACTTAACCTGTTGTCTAGTTTTGTTCTCGGATCATCACAAATGCGTTTCTATGCTTCTGTTCGGGCTGGCATTGTGTTTCACCAGAGGCCAAATACTGTGTTTTTTTTCTCTGCTGCTCAAAAAATCACAGTGCTGGTCAAGAGGAACTCTCCTCATTACGTAAAGTGCAAGTAATTCACTAACCAATACGTCAAAGCAATGTCTTTAGACAACTCGCATGACGCAACACTGCTTCATAATACCATCTAACCTTATATTTTGTGTTTGTCTTGGGCAAAAATGTATTACCGTATCGACCAGGCTCGTACTTACTTTTACTTTCTTTAGTTTTTTTCATTGGTGGTGTTTTTTTTTTTTTTAAGGTTTCTAGCTCGCTCCCTGGTCAAGATGTCGGGTCACAATCCTTTGTTGAGGCTGGAGCAGCGAGCAGCTGAGGCCGACCAGATCATCGAGTACCTCAAACAACAAGTCCAGCTGCTCAAGGAGAAAGCCAGTAAGAGAAGTCGCCTCGCGCTGAAATGCTTTGGCATGCGGAGAGGAGCGTCTTCGCGGACTGTTGGGCGGTCCAGCGAGCGCACTCTCACGCCAGGCGTATGGTTTTTACAGTAACTTTTGAAGAAATTCTATCGTCGCAGTACAATTTTGAGAGGGCAGAGTGTGTCAGTGCTGCGTTAAGGTGATACAGGCAATAAAGCCCGGCTGTCATAGTGAAGTCATTTTTGGCTCGACAGCTTCTTGCATACATGGTTCTATATCCTGTTATCATAAGTTTCTGTTGGATAGTTTCCATGTTCATACAACATGACACCTCACTCAAGGTCTAATAAATGATTCTAATATACACAAACATGTCCTCATCTGACAGTTCCAATCATCATTTAAAAGAAATAAGTCGGTGATATGTGGCTTGAGCTGTTTGTTTTGTGTGTAAGATTGTGAATTTTTCCACGCCTGCAGTTGTCCAGGCCAGCGTCAAAGAAGAGAAGAAACTAATGGTGGAAAATGCGAAGCTGAAGCGTGACATTGAAGAACTGAAAAAACAGCTCCTGGAGAAAGAGAAGAGGAGGGGAGGTATATTGCGTTTTTATTTCCAGCGTCAATTTCCCATCACAGATCAAGTGTTTGTTTGCCTTATAAAAAAAAAAAAAAAAAGACCTTGATGTTTTTATCCTTTATATCTAGTTATAGAAGCAGTCGGCGTGGGTGTGCACCCGACTGAGGAGCATTTGATGTCAGTTGTTGCTCATTAGAGCCTTGTTTGGTTTATTCCATCAGTGATAACATCTTGTATGTTTCTCGCCTAAATTGACTCTCACCAGATCTTTTTTGTTTTTATTATACGCAACCATAGAGCTCGGAGAATCCCCATCAAAGCAATAGGGACAATATGCCAGTCAGCCATTTTGCATCTTGCATACGTTGACATTCAAGGGCGAACCGCTCAGATCATTAACACACATTTAATGCGTTCCAGAAAGAAGCTGCAGGAATAAAGGGGGGCTGGAAGAAATAAGCAATTTGAACTTGTTGAAAAACCCAATATGTTAGTGTTGGAACGGTGAAGGAATGCATTCCAATACTCCCGGGACAATGTTTTTCCACATATTGCGCCTAATTGTGATGTTTATTTTGTGGCTTTAATTTCAATGGCTTTAAGGTGGCATAAAATAGCTTCATCAAAACATGGATAAATATTTTTTAAGAGGAATTTCAGTCAGCGTTGCTGATTTGTTATTGAGATGGCAAAAACAAACTATTTGAAGTGACTATAATAGTGCCTTAAGGAGAAAAACATTTGCCCTGCCAAGAAATTCTAGCAGCGAAGAATGAAGTTCAATGGCAAATTTGCCGCAACTTTTTAATGTTTAAAATCTCTGCTGGACACATGGTGGCGTGTCTCGATCAAAGCCTTTCGTGCGGGGAAGGATTGCCGAGATGAGTCATCCATGCATCGAGACTGTACTTGAGATCTCACTACAACGCCGAACTGTCATCAAAACGACAATTTTTTTCAGTATTATCTTTGGCACCATGTTTCGCTTTTTCTCGCACACTGGTTCAGTTTCGGTGCCGTCGCATTCATCGCCCCACCAGCTCAACTCTTACTCACCTGCTCTCTGCAAGTGAAAGGCAGATCAGCGGCCTCAGCTCCGCGAGCCACGGAGCAGTCGACACTTTGACATGTCTAACTGCCTACGAAGGAGCCAAAATCGCAGCACAGGCGTGGATTCTAAACACTGCGTATGGCGATTTTTGTCAGATGATGTCACAGTCTTAAACTTTGAATTTTCGAGGCGCAGAGCAACGGCTTTGAAGCAACTGCTGGTTACCATTTGCCATCAATGGCCCACGTTCCAGTCCCTTTCATTTTGTCCGACAACAGAAAACAGAAAAAATATGTCTCAGAGCGCAATTAAATGGAAATAAACCTTTGTTTCAGAGCTGCCATTTTAGACTGAAACGAAGCACAGGTGTTACTGATCACCTTGACGAAGTCTGTCGATGAGTGGAGGCCTAATTAGTGTGATTAGTCCCACCTGTGTCTAAGTGTCTCACATGAAAACGGTTGCCGTTTTATCAGTCTACTATTGGCAAACTTACCTCAAAATATTTGGCTTTCTGAAAAATATTTTCAATGTGTGTATTTTAGTGCCCTCGGTCAAAACCATGAGCTTGTTTGATTATTATTTTATCATTATTTATTGCATTTATATGGGGATCTAGACGACTCCCAGATCTCATTGCTCAACAGTCCAAGAGTCCCACTACGATCAGCATTTATTTCTGCCTGCCCTTTGTTACTGGGCAGGTAGCGTACACTAAGTTTATGGTTGAGGAATTTTTGCGGCTGGAAAAGTTTGATGAAAGCGGAAATCGCAGCCCAGAAAACCAAAATTACACTAAAGACCCTGCAGGACCGAGATGTCTGCAGACCGGGTGATTATGGGTTTGTCATTACAAGCCACGCTCATTGTTAATACATTTCTATTGATCAGCACAGCTTTAATTCAGTGTTCTAGGCAGTGCGCCAAAGTTTCCACAGATACCCAATATGTCAGGATTAGTTTTGAGAAAAGCGCGTGACAGGAGGCAGAAGTTTAGAATAATTCCATTTGATGCAACGCCACAAGAGAAGCAGGTTGTCCTTGGGTCAAGTATTTGTCTAGATCTTAGTATTGAGTATAATATCTGTGTCATGCAGTGCGGAAAAATATTCCCTCCTCGAGCAAAAATTTAGAGGCAACGCTGAGAGACGAGTCTATGATTCCAAGGTAAACCGGAAAGGTCCTGATCTCAGGTCCTAACATAGAATTAAAGAAATTTAAAAGTATTATGGTGAGCAAGATGTGCCTGCAGACCAATGTTTGTCAGACACCAGCGCTGGATTTTGTAGGAATTCAAACATCAGGCGCCTGAAATGATGGGTTTTATATATATTTTGCTCTCCTGCTGGGTTATTGTAGGACATTGTTCCTGCTTTCATGGCTTTATTTTCTTGTTTCCATCACTTGGACACTGTCATTTTCCTCTCAAAAGTGTTTGCATCAAAAAAGCTGTCCTCCCTCCCTGTGTAAATAAACCTCCCCGGGTATCATTTCGCTCGCTCGTGTTGATGCAAGCAGCCCTGCGCATGAAAAGAGCCGACCAAAAAGCGGTTTATACAGTAAATGAAGTCTTTTAACGACACATTTGTAGAACGGAAGTGGGCGTGGCCATGAGAGATGCCTGAGAAAGCCTCCTTGCATCGTAAAACGCTTTGTTGTTGTTTTTTAATCTATCTCTAAACTATGTCCTCCCCTCCGCCCCCCCCTCCCCTCCTGTGTAGTTCAAGATGTGAGCATGCCATCGGCTGAAGTCAGCGTCGAGTGCAGTTCAAAGCCCACCCCTCCCAAACCCTCGGCACCGGCGGCCTCGGCTTCCCCCGCCGCCGCCACCCAGAGCCCTCCGCCCAAAGACGACGGCAAGAAGAAGAAGCCTGAGAAAAAAGGTAACAGCTGGAGAGGAAAACGCCACACATCACACTCTCAAGCCCCCCCCCCCCCATCAAGCCCTTTGAAGTTTTACCATTCAGATCCATTATACCTGTTTAAATGTGCCACATAATACAATGCGTGGAATATATTTCATTTCAGTTTGTTTGAAGAGTCGAGTATCTTAGTGCCATTCACCTCTGGGATCTATTAAGGCTTCGCTTTTGTAACGCTGAACTCAAAAGTCCATCCTAAATACATTATGGAGGTAATAGATTTAAGGCCAAGATTTTCCCTTAGTTTTTAATATTGTTGCAACAGGGACATATTTAATAGAGCTTTATTTGTTATTGAACCTTATTTATCATCTCATAATGAGGTGAGCTTGGAGGCCAGCGTCGCCAGTCAGGATGCAACACTCAGCTACCAGATTGACGATGGTTGTTTCTTCAACAAAAACGAGCGTCACTGCCTGGAAGCGGAATCGGCGAAAGATCTGGAAAATGATAAAAGAGCCGGAACCTCCGCTCATCCCCGTCACTACCTGATCTGAGTCAGGCGTGGACGATGCGTTACAAAACATTAGCAGAAAAGAGAAAAGATGTTTTAAGACGTGTCAGTGCTTTGATTAAGATCATACTCTGCAATTTCAAAGCTTTGTTTGCCGCGATCGGAATGCCAGAGCGGTGCCACGTGACTTTTCTTTTTTTTTTCTGATTAAAACACTAAAGTGATTCAGGAAGCTTCTTAAAAACTGTTTTTAGTTATACAACCATTGAGAGATTTATAATATCAAATGTCTTTTTAGAATAACACACAAAAACATAATTGGACATAAGTGTTATGTAACGCGTTCCGTCACCTTTTTTGCTGCTTTTGCTCAACGGCGAATCCTCACACCCGTAGTCACCAGTAATCAGAGCCAGTTTGAGGATGATTTAACGTTTATGTTTTGTGGATGTTCCCCTCCCCAAAGCAGCGGACCTCTTCATTAGACCAAGTAACTCCGTGCAATGGATTTATTGGAGCTGAGCTGTTTGACATCCGTAATTTTACAATACAAAACAAGGAAATTCCTGCAGCAGAAGGTCAAGTGAACGGCAATAAATCACGCAAATATTTAATTCTATCTCACTGACAAATTCACAAGCGTGCCTGGCGTCTCTTACAGCCAGATGTCTGAGTCGCTCACGAGAGACACTTCTTCCCCTTGATAAGCGCTTGTACTTAATTGTTTGTTCCTTTGGGGGTTCTATGCAGCTGCGTTCTCACGTCCCTCAAACAATCATCTGTTGTTCGACTGCAAAGTTGCCTGAAACCTTCGTGGAGGCTTTGTAATGTTACATCGCTGCACTGTCATCGCGGAGATTACACCAGGGAGTGTGGTTGAATATCAGAAGCTGGTGTTGGAATTCATATTCATCAGCTAGTGTGGGCTCAGAGGACTGATTAAAGCCGCTGTGATCATTTGATCAGTGCTGCCCACTGGAATGACTATGTGCAAGGCGAGTGAAAGGTACTTTGTCTCCTCCAAGTAAGCATCTGCTATTCTGCAAAGTCACCGGATCATGTAACGCCTACTCTCAGCCAAAAATGGGTGCTGGCATTGTCATTTGCTCAAGGTATTTACTTCACATCTCCGCCCGAGATGTGAGAAAGTAATTTCCTTAATTTTGTTATTTATGGATCACATGAAACACATGCCGCCCCGAGGCCTGTCATTGGTGGGATTTGTTTTCGTTATAGGAGGAAATTAAATCAGATTCCAGACAGATGCCCAGTATTGTTTCAAATATGATTTGTTTTTTATAATTTCCCTTGGAATTACACCAGTTGGCTGAAACGTACTGTGCTTTTAAACAAGCGTTTCCTATAATGCTGCGTGCATCGAGTGTGCGAGCATGAAAACTCTCACAGATGCCTCTCCGTAGCCAGCCTTCCCCTTAGCACATGATGGATAGCTACTGTCTGAGTGTCCGTGTTTGCAAACGTGCAAACAGACCACCTGGTCATGTCTGACTTCTATTTAGTTGAAAGCCAAAGAACCCTGTTATGACCCCTTTAGATCATGTCTACCTGTCATATTGTGGGAAAGAAAAATCTTTTTTAAAAAGCCAATCAAGGTTTTTTCTTGTAAAAAGAAAAAAAAATGACTTGGAAGATGTCATTCATAAATGTTCTACTTTGATAGATAATCCACAGATTGTCGGCTTTGTAGAAACTGCATAACACATTGGTGTCTGTTCACCAGCTCAGTCTTGGTCCCATTTGCTCAAAATACTGCAGTCATGGGCCTGCTGGTGAGAATTTATTCACTTCAAGGAATGTGGCTCCAGTTCCGGATTACATGTTCGGGAAAACTACAAACGTGGAATGTTGGGTCACGGGTACTTTTCGACATTCAAGTCAAACTCATCGCAACTATACATAACCAACAGTCGATAACATTTCAATACAAAAAAAATGACAATACAGAAGGATGCGCCCACAGTTCACAGAAATATTTGTCTTACTTTGATACCAGGCGGAGAGAAAGGAGAGAAGAAGCAGGCTGCCCCGAGCCAAGAGGAAGCCAAGGTGGACGTGTCCCGCCTGGACCTGCGCATTGGACGCATCATCACTGCGGACAAACACCCAGACGCTGACAGCCTCTATGTGGAGCAGGTCGACGTAGGAGAGGCTTCTCCCAGAACGGTGGTCAGTGGTCTGGTCAAGCACATACCCCTGGACCAGGTACAACATTGTTTTTTTGTTGTTGTTTGTTTGGTTGGTTGTGTTTACAGAGCTGTAATCAGAATTATTCCCCTAAGATACTGGATGTACAGCTTCGTATGGTTTCAGGGATTTCATAGATGACAGACAGCATCTACATTTAAACTGATTGTTCTCTCCAAATATGAACGTGAAAGTAAATTTCTTTTACAAGAGTGAACAAACGTCACTCGCCGTGTTGAATCTCAAGCACCCAATGAAGGTAACGGTAAGAAAACAACATAGTTAGTGGGAAATAAAACCTTTTAACTAGTCTGGTGTGATGGAGCGTCTACCCCTGAGCACTTAAAATGTCTGAACCAACGGTATTTCAGAGTTATCTTTGCTAGAAACAGTCAGTGTTTTATTTTTTATGTATACATTAATGGCTCTCTAAGGTCATATCATGGATTTATTGGTGCATTTAAAAGTGAGTTCTTGGGTCGTCTCAGACCTAATGGATCTGCAACACACTTTAATGTCTCCTACTCCACAGAACACCGGCATTCATTTTGCTTTCTCAGAATTTATGATTTACTCCTGGAGCAAACTTATTTAGAGGACTTGCTCAAACTGAGAACTTTTTGTCCTTTCATATTTATAAACCAGGTAGCTTACACAATGAACTGCACTGAGTTAGACAGTGTGTCTCGTTTAAATGGGAATGAGTGTCTGGTAAAAGGAAGAAAACAAAGACATTTTCGACCTAGACAAACAAAATTAGACGTTTGCTTCTTAAACAACGGCCTCAGCCAAAGCAAAGTCTCCGATTTTATCTTAGTGCTCTGAACTCGGGGCAGAGTAGATATACTAATTCAACCCTCTGGCTGCAGCTGCCTTTTTGTCTTCTCTCCATATCGCTCCATTACACAGAGCCAATAAATGCACAATAAAATCCATTTTTGACTCTGTTAACTGTCTTATTTATATGAACCATTATCTGTTTCTGTCAAGCAAGCAGGAGTGAAATGTCTTAACAGATGATTTGTGGGTTTTATGGCGGTACTCAAAAGTGTCCGTTATACCAGAACAAATAACAGGCACCGTTAATAGAAGTCCGAGACAGACTAATCATAGAATAACTAAGACAAATCTCTTCACATAAAATATAGTTAACGTCAAATGGTCTGTTTTGTAAATTCTATTACAGAACATTCACATTCTGACCCCAGCTTGCCAAAACCTGAGATGAGAAATGTAAACTACTACCAAAACCCTGTCAAAAAAATGAGTAATATTCGATTTATTTAGCAATTTTTGAAAGGATGTCCCTCAAAGGAACGTAGGTTTATTTTTCAAAGATCTGGCATACATCGACATATTGAGTGCTGGATTTTTCTTTTTCTCAGCTCTTGGCAGGAACTGCCTGGAGTGTTCTCTTTAAAATGTTGGTACACCGCAGAGGTCGCTGAGCAGAGACGTCAGTGTTTTCTTGTTTGCCCCCTTTGGTTTATGAAATGAGTCAAACAACAAAGCCTGGGACAGAACGATTTTTAAATTGGAAGATCGGAATTGCTGTTATTTTTTTATATTGCATTGTACAATTGGTTTGTCTTCCCCACTGTCTTGGATATATGGGCTGTTAAAATGTGTTTAACCTTCTGTTCTTCGCGCAGATGCAGAACCGTATGGCAGTGCTGCTGTGTAACCTGAAGCCGGCCAAGATGAGAGGAGTGGTGTCCCAAGCCATGGTCATGTGTGCCAGCTCGCCAGACAAAGTGGAAATCCTCGATCCTCCAAGCGGAGCAGCACCAGGCGACAGGGTGACTTTCCAGGGATTTCCAGGTATGATTTCCCCCTTGAGTCAGATAATCCTGAGCATAAATCTTGAACGAAGCAACCACTTTCCAACGAAATGCTTTCACGCTGAGCAAGAATCCACACAAATGCCTTTTTTTCGCCAGCAAATGAAGGGTGTCGTTAAACTCTTGCCGCCAGAAACAACACGACGGTTTCAACATTGAGACCCCTGATGACACCAATCAGCGTGCTTTCTGAGACCCTCACTGAAAATTCTCATTAGGAGACCCCTCGGCGGTGTTTGGTGGTGGCTAAATGGCCTGTGACTGCTGATTTGACAAGCTAATCAACCTCATTGTGAGGAATGCAACCCACTCCTCTTTTTTTTCTCTCACAGACAGTCAGTAAAACTAAGTGCCCCAAACTGTCCTGTTAAGTTCAGCCAGTTAAAATGAGTCTGGAAAAGAACATGTGAAGCCCATTTCTAATCAATTAGCTCATCACCTTGACTGTGTGAGAGTCGAGGCTCTTGTGTGAAGTATTCCAAACAGTCTCCAATGAATGTGGCCAGAAATTAGGAAAAAAGGCCCCAATGCTGCTCTAAATGGAGTCACTGGAACTCACATACATACTGATGAATGACAAAACTGAACACTGCCGAAAAGAGGATTGTTAAGTCTTCCATTTTTCTTTTTTGAAAGTCAGCCATTCTTCGCCTTCCCAATCGGGGGGGATGTGGGGCTGACAAAGGGGGTTATGATGAAGGTGGATCTGTGGTACAAATACCCACAAACCAGCTGTGGCGGTCAAGAACTTTCATCCGAGTTTTTAACATTTTCCAGCTTCTCTTCGAGCTCTTTAATTTCAAACCCTATGGCCAGAATCATTTTTTATGGACACTATATTACAAAGAGTCAGATTTAAACAATGAAACTTGGTTCACCAGAAAACCAGACAAGCGATGGGATTGGTTGATGCCTTGCCATGTTGGTCCCCGCTGGTTTACAGCATTACAGTAAAAGATGTACAGACCATATAAAGGAAAATAAGGGGTGAAAGGAGGTTAGGTCTTTGTCTAAGTTCCCCTATTTGTCTTACAGTCTCAATTACAGCCAGTCCTCTGGTGGTGTAAGTGCATGGTTGTAATTGCTCACATTTCCCTGACTAATGGGCCCCAGTGTTTCCTGCTTTAACTCCAGAATGTGTGCAAGTTGCTCATCAAAACCTCTTTCACGCTTCTGATCAAAACTGATTGTTGCCACTCTCGGGCTGTAAACCAGCCGGAGATCGCAACCTTGGAAAATGAAACACATTTGTGTCCCTGTGCCCTGGAATGGTAGTTTAGGGAGAGAAAAGGAGGAGGAAAAAAATTGACAGCGCACAGAAGCTGCCCAGTACTGGCTATGATTTTCCACAAATGCCAAGCACCATCAAAATGAAATCTTTATGAAATGAGCCTCTTTTAATTTTCCCTGGACACATTCTTTGATTATGAGAAGTTTGGTACGAGTTATTACCATTAAAAAACAAATGTCAGTATAAAACTGCCCGTGATAGAACGTCAGACAACGGGGAGGCTTAAAATTCCACTTGGCCAGATAAATCAGGAATATAATAGTTGGTCATTTTCTCAAAGTTTTATTTGAACACATCTCATTGTGCTGATAGCGTTGGAGTATGCTGAATATGAAAAATCCATGATGGAAAGTTAAGTCATCTATCAATGTGTCGAAACTTGAATATATTAAAACAGTGCCTGGGTAGGTTATTCAGGGACAAAAACGTAATACCATTCCCGGATCTATAAATCCTGCATGTGCGATGGCCATGGAGACTTCTAATGTATCACACCGACTCTTTGATTGCAGGTGAACCGGACAAGGAGCTGAACCCCAAAAAGAAAGTGTGGGAGCAGATTCAGCCAGACCTTCGCACGGACGGCCAATGTGTCGCAACCTACAAGGGAGCTGCCTTTGAAGTCACCGGCAAGGGAGTGTGCAAAGCCCAAACCATGAACAACAGTGGAATCAAATAAAATAACTTCTGCTCAAAGCTGCTCCATGTTTACTTGCCAATCATCGTCCCTGGTGACGGTCATCATGTTGAGAAAGAGAAGGATGATGATAAATCGAAGTAAATGCTTTGAAGTTCAATAAAGAATTTTGAAAATGATCAGTGCTCTTTAATGTGTGTCCTTACAGTCACTTCCTGATGGGGTTCATCATCACAAGTGTGATGATATTTTAATACCCTGTGCCTTCGTCGCACGTCAACTTGGTAGTGTTCTCATTTTGAGGCTACAACCCTAAAGGACCTACTCCACTGGACTTGTATGAGCAACAATTGGTTTCCATTCCGTCGAGTCTCAGGCATTTTAATGAAAAAGAGATGAAATGAGGATGTTACACTTAAAAGCCGACCAAAAAACGGATCAGGTTCTTAAGCCCTTTGCAGAGGCTATTTTAGATGGTACTCGGCTCCAGCGCTCCAATCTCTTGGCCCACTGTCATTATCTCAATCTTGGCCCTGATGGTGGTGCCATGTGCTTTGTTTTATTGTCTCCTTGAAGAAAAATCCCAACCCCCTCCGGAAGTATCAAAAATCACAGACACAAACAGACAGAGCTGTGCACCAGAGACTCTTATGTTACATTAACAGTAATTAGGTCCATCTACACTGCAAAAACATTTGTCATGGATCAAAGACAACCATTGTGCAGACTTGTTTATTGAACGCATCCTTGTCTAAAGCTTTGAAAATAGTCATAAATTCCAATGTTTACCACCCGGTTTAATTTATCACTTTCAAATTATTGATTGCTAAATCCCGCAGAATTGACTTGAAGCTCACATTTTGCAGGCTATGAAATCTCCACAAGGGAGAGCTGTTTAGTCACTGTCAAATCACTTCTAAATATTTGGAAAGTATTCTGTCAAACTAACCTTGGATGAATACTCAGAAAATTCATGCTCAGTGGACAAATATTCTAAGTGACTACCAAGCACCATACATCACAGTGCCCAAACTGATTCAAGTCCAGTCCAAGGAGTCAAATGGGAATTGCTTTTTTGGATTTGAGTTGGCGACAATCGATGGTGAAACATTTCAACAATGGCATAGTGATGGATGTCAACTGATGATAGTGTGTGTTGAGATGGTGCCAATGTTTCGATCCAGAAAACTTGTTCAAGGTGAGTCAATCTTCTTTAGGAAAAGTCCTTTGTCCAGTGCCAAGTACGTTGTCACAACAGTCCACGTGATAGTAGTTTTGATATATTCTTTATGCATGTGTTTTTCAAATTGCGGCATTTGGCACCAAGGTTTGCAGTGTGAAAGGAAAGAAGCCACATACCTTTATTCTACATACAACGTGTCATCATTTATTACAGTAGGTTATAATGTGCACGTTTCAACTCCCAGCGCAGTTCTTTTGACGGAGGAGGTGTCATATACTGTATAGATTCGAATTGCGTATCTGAAACGTAACATTTGTGCTGAAACTCATTTCATCACGGCATTGTTAGCGAGGACCCGTTTTTGCTGCAGCCACAGACTACACAACAAGAAGGCAGAGACACTATGGTGCCACCCAAGTTGTAGTGGGAGCAACTTGTCAATCACAAGGTAGCCACAAGTCTGTTTTACTCTAAACTAGGCAATTCACAAAATTGTTAACTGATGTAATAGGTCATGTGAGAGAGAAAGTCTTTTTCTAATCGACCTCTGTAAACTACAACTTCCTCACTGAATTCTCCCCCTGCTGGCCACTAGAGGGACTGCAGATTTTTACATTGTCAGAGTTGGCGTTACAATGTTCCAATAGTGTTGAAGGACCCTCTGATGGTCCATTATCTGGTGTCTTGTTGTCTTATTTTGAAACCTTCTCAAAATCCTTAAATCATTTGAGTTTTTGGCGATACACACTGCTCAACCAAGTGACCCCAACAAAAGCTTAGTCTTCCTTTAACCACCCCTTTCTGCGTGATCACACAACCACAGGTAGTGTTGCGACTTGGGGAAAAAAAACACAAACTAGCTTTCAGGCACACTATATTATTAGTCTGGGCATATCTTGTTCATATCTGACTTTAGATTATTAGCCTTTTATCATTTTTGTACATCTGTATTTTAGCACTGACAGCCAGAGTCACTCAGTCTAGCCGGAATTAAAGCTGTAAAAGACCGAATTTACCAACATCACATGTGCTCTATCGCAAGCCATTCATCAAAACAATGACCTTGCATGTGGCAACAACCAGCCTCTAATCTCCAGACATTTAAGATGCTTTGATTCCGGCACATAAAAATGACCCGCGTCGTGTCCTTAACATGACCTAACCAGAGCAAATAATTCTTTTATCAGATCTTTATAGCGGCAGACTTAGACAGACAGTGCAGCTCAAGACATGACTAAATATGAAGGGAAAGAAAACGAATTTTGGAAAAACCCAAACAACTCTTTTGATATGTTGGAACTTAACTCGCCCATCTGAAAACAGGAGTGGGTGTGTTGGTAACTATGACTAACAGTCAAATTTAATATTATTATTTTTTCCAAATTGAGCTCTAAATACCACAAAAGAGTGACCCAATAACAGCCGGAACATCACGAAATGGCGATGGCTGTGAGGAACATTTTTCTCATTTCCGAGGCCAAGTAGTCAGTTTGTGGCAAGGCGTGAAAGGCAAACTATGACAGGTCTTTACGAAAGAATGCAAATCTCTGGAACAGGAGTTATGATTCACATCGGACAGGACGATGTGTATTACACAACTGCAAGAACTGATTTGGTGTGAATCAAGACATTGTGTGTGTCTTGATTATTTCAAGACCCTTTGGAATTGTATAAGGTTCTGTCAAAGTGATGAATGTTGTATTGTTTTTCTTATTGTTTTTCTTAAATAAAACTTTTTTCCCCTTATTCTGAAAAATTATGTATCAATTGCTTACCCTTTTTTTTATTGTGTTTGGTTGTGTAGCAATAAAAGCCTCTCATGATGTTTGAGGGGAAAGTGAAGTAAATGCATCACTAAAGCAAACATAAATGTTTCCATTTCTGATAAATAATGAGATCTAGTGTTTATCTTGATAAATGAAGCCACTTTGTGCAAAAAAGAGAGTCATGGTAATAGTCATAGTAATATTGATTAATAATACAGTCAACTAAGCTTGCCATCTTTCTTTCTTCATCACCTTTAAAATCGATTAGACTTGAAATTCTAAGCCAAACCATTAGAAACACAAGAATAATTTCCCTATTTTTCCTGCTAGATTTTTGCTTAATGTTTTTCGATGTGAGTTGTTACACCTGCCTCCCCAGTGGTTACTACTATGAACAAAGGAATATTTCTTTTTTAACCAATTAATGTGATCAATTGTGACATTACACTACTTCTTTAAAGCAAAAAGTCAATGTGTTTAATCAGAAAGACAGCTTTTGTTATTCAAAGAGTTTCTCAAACAATCCCCGCTCACTGACACACTCGCAGTGTGAGTGGTTATTACATAATGGAAAATTCATTAAACAGAACCAATTGGAATTCAGGATCGGATCAGCAACAAGCAAGAAAACATACAAATTAAAATAATCAGCAGCATTGTTTCAACAGGCAGAAACATGTTTTGGGTGGAAAATACTGTGGAGAGTGCTGAGGGAAAGACAAACCTCCATGGACATATTTTGGCTGCAGTTGAAAGAGCAGCCCTTGCATGCTCCTCCGTGTGTGGTTTCATGCTTCGCCAGTGTTCACAATGAGCAAAATTATCCAAGCTTCCCTTTCAACTGGAGGAAATGTATTATCCATATTACCGACCCTGGTGGACATTTTAAAGCACTGGTTATACACGCAAATTGTATCTCATGTTAGTCAGGTGAGTGAATTTTGACAGAAATCTGAAGAGGCCACCTCAGTTGGTAGAATCAGACGCCTACATGGCGTTTCAAACTGCTGCAACTTCTCCGTCAGATAAGCCTATAGTTCATCGGGGCAACAGAAATCGTCAGGCAATAATAAGATGACCACAGGAATCGGAACAAAAGTGAATCCAGCATGGGTAGCGTATACAAATTGAACACTTATTTCCAAAGAAAGCAGCTGCAGGCTATCCCATACTCTGGGTCACACCGTCTGACAGGTCCAACTCGGAGCAGGAAATCCACCCCAGTTATTCCACAGTCAGCCAAGCATGAGGGAAAACTTTAATGATAAAACAGATTTGTATAAATAATATAATGCATCAAAAATTAAGAGGACCAAAATAAACTGTTTGCAGGGGGGCTGATTTAGTAGGGAACTTGTGTCACTTAGAATATCCAATAACAATATTAAGAGATGTAAGTTATTTTTCATTATGGCCATGCATCCACTACTCAGTACAAATAAATGAAATGTTAGAGCAGGAAAAGCAGTGTGTTACTTGAATTGTGTTCTATTCAATTGTGGCAGCAACACTGAGGTGGAGCCCAAACACGCACAATGCAGGGACCCTGAAACTGAAGAAGCTCATTCATCATTCATTAATTTTTGTATCTATTTTTTCTTACACCTGTGCTGTTCCGACCGTGACATGTCCAAACGTATTCTTGTGAAACCAAATACAGCCCCACGGGTCTTTGTCTCCAAAGATACAGGAACAAACAGTGTTGAACAGGGAAATTCATTGTACTTCTAAAACACCTTTAGCATTGCTGCAGCGACCACAGGAGGGCAGAACCCCACCACTGAATTAACATCCGCACCGCTCAAAGAATAGGCTTTGTGCACCTCATTGAAGAGTTAATGCCTGATTGACTTGACCTTTAGTGTGCTGGATTGTCCCTTTTTCCCCCTTTGTTGACATTTAAGCCAATCTGAAGTGGGGGCAGGAAAATCCTTCTCATACGGACTCACTGACTGCAGAAGCAACGTGTAAGAGGATGCAGAGGAGAAGGAAGTATTATATTACTGTATAATTACCCTTCTGAGCAAAATGCTTTGTTTGTGCTTATCTGATCCATTTGTGATACTGAGCCATACTGGCCGGTACATATAGCCATCGCTTTCTTATCAATGTGCAAAGTGACGAAAGGCCATATTGGAAACAGAAATTTGAGTTAAAAAAAAAAGAAGTATCAGAGCAGAGTAAATAAGGATGTGGTTTTCCCTAATTACTGGACCTGTTGCCAGAGAATGAAAATGAAAAAGGCTGCTGAGACATGTGTTTTGAGTTGCACCCTTCACTCTTACAAACTCATTTGTCTTGAGAGATCAATGGGAAGCAATATAAGTGAAGCATTTTGTAAGGACTATATTTGTCTGCACAGATCACGGATCGGTTTTGGTGATCGGGCTAAAAATAAAACACTGCAAACACAACTGACCCGGGACAAATGCCTGAGGCAGCGTCACTCAAACCCTGGTCATGGTCTCCCGTACCAATGAGCTCATTCATCTTTCAACAGTCATCAAGCCTGCAGAGACACTTCCACATGCCACAGAAGATAAGACAATTGACAGAGAGTCTCCAGTCTCCAGTGGAGGAGAGCTGCGCCTCCTCAGACAGCTCCGGCTTGTCTTAATTTTCCTCGACTTAATGAGTCAGTGTGAGTGTGTCTCTTAGGCCATTTGGGGGGGGAGGAGGGAAGTTCCCAAGGGGAAACTTTTGAGGTGAGGACCATAATTAGAATCAAACAAGGACACTACTGTCCCCCGCATCTACAGGTGAAACCTAAGACAACAGGGAAGAGTGATGTGAAAGGGAGCTTTTTGGACAAATTGAGGGCTGAAGTTGCAGCCCTTTATTTTTGGTTTTGGTTTATGCCTTCGTGCCTGTTACGGAGGCTTCTTGTACCATTGTGGCTGATGTTACAACACCAGTTTGGTTGATGGGTTGTTGGGTATGATGGCAGATGACAGTCAGAAGTGTAGGGTAAGGGTAATTTTATACCTGGTGAATCAGTGAGCACAATTATTTGATTTGCAGAGTGAGAGTTGGACAAGGAGCTCTTGTTTCACTGTGGTTGTTGTCTTATGATGTATTATTATTCAGAGAATGCGATCAGTTTACTTTTCTAAGCTCCGTCAGGGATTTTGTTTAAGGACAAGGTCCAAGTCACATGAAAGCAGATGGCGCATACATGCAGTCAATTACCATACGCCGACAAGTGATATTGTGATATTAGTGAAAGGCACCATGTAATCCAGCTTTGTCTTGAATAACATGCGGTGCACTCATCTGAACAGCTGTTTTAGGTATAAACAACCAAGACAGGCATTATTGGTACCCACAGTCCTTACTGTAGTTGCCACATTGGATATAATGTTCCTGTTTTAATGCTTGTTGATTTGGTTTATTTGGCCATAGCATTTGGGGGAAAACCCCTTGTTCATGGACAGAAGGGGAAGTGCTGATGCAGGGTTTTGACATCCTGGCGCTGAATCACTAAATAACCACATATGCACACAATCACACTTTAAACTAGACCAGGCTAACCTTTTATGTCCAAGAAATATACTCTAAAGGCTGATCCCCCATCCAAGAAGCGAGCGCACATGGATATTTTTGACATTGAGAAGAGGACAAAGGGTTCATAATGTTGTACAATAACACGATTCGATTGGTCCATATATTATTTCATCGTTAATATTATTACACCATTAATCCATTCAGTTGCGGCGCAGGTGATTCCATTTTAGACGTTGCTGCTTTTTGTATGGCTCAGCAGCTGTGACTAATGCAAATAACTCTGCCAAAGTATTTTGGGGACCATTCGCACAAACTCTGTATCACTCTAGTAACACAACATCAGACAATGGAAATAGTGAGTGTAATGACTTCACAGTCTCCTTATAGTCGGACCAGAGGGCTGAACTCCAGACCCCCCAAAAAAACACACCTGAAGCATGCCGCTGACTCACTCTGTACGCAGCCAAGAGGGGCATGGTGGGATCTGATGACACCCCCGAGTGGAAAAACACATCAGCTATGACTACAGCCTGACAGATCTCTTGCTCGCTGATGAAGCAGCGCACACTTTTAAGGAATAATCTCATCACTTGGCTGTGAGGAAGTCCTTTTATCGTGAATGTAGACTTTTTCACATCTGGGAGAGTAGCAGCTTGTTGGTTGCTCAGTCCACCGCTTTTATCCAGACTGAGAGACTGGGTTTAACCACTTTTGGATGGAATGGCAAGCACATTTACAAACACATGGTTCCCAGATAATGTATCCCTTAACAACATTTGTGATCATCTGAATTTTGCCACTAAACGGCTGACATTTTGGGATTTTGGCATCTCACATCTCCGGATTCCTGGATAGATCGTTGTGAAATTTGCTACACCCCGTCAATCATCCACTCAAACCTTATTTATGCGGTGGCTTTCGTGCAGAATAGCAGTACATGTATGACATGCTTAACCAATCAATTGAAATTCAATGATTTTTTTCATAAATTATGCCAGATTAGCTCAGCGCATATATGGTATATAAAAACCACACTGTTTTCAAAGAGACCCAACGTTCGCTTTTGTAGTTGGATTTATCACAAGTGATCTTCAATTGGATAGGATGCAGTAACAAAGTAATATACTGATGAGTCACTTTTGCCACATTTGCTCCTCGACTACCTCCCCCCAAAAAATGAATGATGGCATTTCTGACTTTGTTACTCAGATCCCTAATGACAAATTTCTTTGACTTGCGCAGAGATTGTAGGTGAGTGGTGGAAACTATTAAATGTGGCAGCATGAGACCTCGATTTTCGACTCAATAAGTTGCCAGCCATTAGTTTGGAATGTGAAAATATAATGGGCGGACTTGATTTAGCCGGCCACAAAATGGACCATGAAACTCTTGATAAAATAAGTTTTCAACTTCTTTGGGTTCACCAACAATTACCCCCATTAGCCTCCATTTTGCTAAGGTTAGCGTGAATTAGCTTGTCCACATGCTAAGCTAAAGTGGTGAACATGGGTAAACGTTAGCATTCAGCATGTTTATTAGCCTTCCAGGTGGCGTCGGCATATTCATCTAGTTCGATTGACCTACGTGCAACTTTTCCCACGCAACTTGCGATTGCATGCAAAATTTGCCATTTCGTCATCTTGTTAGCGTTGTCTGCGTGACCAAGTTAGTATTTCAGTTTAGCTCAGGGCACGGCATGCCACAGAGCAGCCTCACTCAGCCGTCACTGTGGCTTCAGGCTCTTGTTTCTCCGCAAACGAAGCCCACAAGTAGCATGCTCAGTCAACCTCGCAGTCTAAAGTGCAACCATGTAATTTAGGGTTTACCGTGGTGAATCTCAGGCCTCAAATCCTGCACACTGACCTGCAGTTTCAACCCTGTCAGTCATGTCTTGTTTTATCATTGAGCAGTCGATTGAGAGATACACTCAGTGTCACGCAGGAGTATAAAGCCGTCCCTTCCAGTGATCTTATCTCACATGAGAACTCAGATTATGTTACAGGAGTAAAGACAAAAGTCACAGTAATAAATGGCGCGCCATACAGGCTTCCTCCACATAACAAAATAAATACAGATAATTTGGCCTTATAAATGGTCTTTTTGGTGCTCCGTTACAGCCTTAAATGTTGAATATGTTTATAAACCCCTTTTGCTTGAGCTGCAGAGCATTTGCCCAGGGTAAGAATCAGGAACAGTTTTCATGGTTGTTATCCTGAAGGAACTTTTTAAAAGCATCTGTAAGTAAAAGTATTCATGCCACTTTACGGGAAATTATTTGCATATGTCCGCGCATGTGTTAATCTGTGCATGTGTGAACAAATGTTGAGGATTATGCCACTGAAGCAAAGCCAGGCACTAAAAAACTGAGCTGTCCAATGTGCTGAACCCCAAGAGAAAGATAATACGAATGCAAAATTGTACAATATGTCGTCAGACAACCCTCATAAAGATAAAGAATAATAGTTCTAATAAAATGTCCAGCTGGCTCTTTCTTCTTTTTTTATCAACAGTGAGTAGTTATTCTCTTCATTTTTTGTTGTGTGATACTCATGCCCTCTTTTGTCTATGATACTATGGCGTGTGTGTATGTGTGTGTATGTGTGTATAAATGCACCATGAGTGTATAGGCCACTTGCTGGTTTGTGACAGAAGAATAGATTTCATGGGAATCCAGCTTTTTTCTCATAGTGGAACGCTGAAAGGATGTCCACTGAAGAATCACATCAGCCTGTCCCATGGAGACGCTTAGCTAAACACACAGCTAAAATAGAAGGGGAGTCAGGTTGCACCATGAGGTATTGGTAAGAGAAAAGAGAAGCAAAAAGCATTGTGAAAGCATTGTAGTCGCTCTATTTTCTATCCCAGGTAATTTTTTTTCCCCCTCTTTGCAGACCGGACACCCATCATTTCTCAAACAAACACAAAACAACATCCTTCAAAGCCTCAAAACAAAGGGCCAGGAGACCTGATATAATAATTGGAGTCGGGTGAGTATATTGGGTTTGTCTCGGGAGTCAGCCATGGCCCGAGGAGACAGCCGGACCGAAGAGGCTTTGGGAAGGGGCCTTCGGCCGAATGTATCAATTGATGGTCACCGAGGTCATGACATGAAAAAGAAACTCTGAAAAGTTAGGGGTCACTTAACAACAACTGTCATCACTTAGCATTCCCCCGTTTCACCTGAGGATTGAGTTGATGGTGCGGCTGACTGATTGTTGATTCACTGTTTGAATCATCGGGCAGCTTTGCTTTGCAGCCGTTTTTTGCATCTGCAATATGTTTTTTTTAAGCTGTCAGCCAAGCGATTGCCACACAAGCTTTGATTTATCTAAT
>CAESWR010000004.1:538882-548994 GCA_903171835.1 Mullus surmuletus | reverse complement strand
GCAACTTTGTGCGGGGAAAAGTACGTGCGCGCCTTGGTGATGTCCACGCTGTGCGCCCGCTCGAACTGCAACACTGGGATGCGAGGAAGCCGAGATCTGTTTTTTTTGGTTTTTTTCTCTATCTTCTGTCCCTGCAAAATATCAGAATTTGAGAAGAATCAATGCCATTAAGGGTTATCTTGAACCCCGGCGTGGGAGGCAAAACGGTGGGTCTCCAAAACGCAGATGCTCTGAAGGGAGTCAGATCTTGACAAGAGGCTTCCCCACTCTGTCTCCGCCCGTGTGTGAGTGAGCTCTCGGTCCTGCTGCCGGGTGTTTTATGATCTCGGATACTTTCTTTTTATAGGATTCTAATGAGTGTGCTTCCTCCGCCCCTATTCACCACTGACAAAGAATGAAACTGATCTGTGTGCGGCACCGCTGCTTTGCGCATTGTCGTCTGGACACCGGCACCAGGAGCCCCGTTGGGAAAAGGCTATAAAATTATACACTGTGTATTTTAACTGGGCTCTTGACCCTTTTTTTTTTTTTTTACTGCGCGGCAGTTGGGCGCAGAGGAAATGGAAAAGTAAGGGTTAGGTTGCTCCGAGGAGCGCTTCTAAAGTAAGGTGGAATTTTTTCCATAATTACCACTGAACTGGTGTTGCAGGGAAACTCTTACCTGGGTTTCCAAAAGTGGTGTTTGATCATCATGATGTAAAAATGTGAAGCCCATGGTAGAATAATAGAGGATACTCAAATCTGATAAGCATTGTTTCCCCCCCTTGTGGGAAAGGCATCCCTCATGATGCAAGGAATGCAATTGGTGATAAAGTTATAAGTATTATAGAGGGTTCTTTGTCTGTCCTTCTATCGGGATTAGTTGTATTTATGTCGGTTAGATAATGCGTGTGGAAGCACAATGAAGTCTTTTAGTCTCAGACAGGTAAAGCATATGATTTTGTAGGAATTTAGTTCACGGACATAAACAGCCGGATGTAATTTATTTAGGTTGATGTTATCCGTTTTATCAGTTTTCCAAATACATTCACATGGGTGACTTCTCTGTGTTCATTTGCCGTAATGGATTCCGCGCGTGGAGGAAACCTCTGTCCCCGTCTGAACACGGAAAATATGAGGCACAGGCACAAAGACCGCAGCGCATGTAAATCAAGCACGAAAGCCATCTTATCAATGTAAAAAAGAAATAGAAAAAAATAGCCAGCCAGTCACCAAAACTATCTTTCCCACAACGGCTCGATGACTCTATGCCTTATAATGCTTTAGTCTTCACAGGGCTGAAGGCTTGGCTGGGCTGGGATGAAACCAGTATACCGGTAAAGGCTTTCTGACCTCAAAAGCGATCCATCACAGGCTCCAATTCAAAGTGTCAGATTCTTTTGTTTGACACAATAGACAACCAACTGAACTGGGGAGTGGGAGGAAGTATTGGACTTGTTTGATGTAACTGTAGATGCTTAGAGGTGATACTGTTTTAGCCACCTTTGTCACACGGCGATTTGAAAGAGCGCCATCAGACAGTTGCTTTCCGCTGAGAAGAAAAAAAAGAAAAAGAGGGAAGGGAAGGAAGAATAACTAAGCCGTATCGCAGGTAAACAACCGAGAGTTTGAGAAAAAGCAGTGGAGACTTCAACTTCATCTGAATCTGTCCAATTTTGAGGGTTTCATCAGTGGGATAAATGAAAGATTATGTTCAAAATAACCAAGGAAAACAAAACGATGCCTCACAGCGAAAGCTCCGCTGCATGAATATGATTTATCCCTGAAACGCCGGGTGATGCCCAGATGGATTTCGTCTGCCTCGAACGCCGCTGATTAAACAGCTGGAAAAGTCCCCGAAGAGCGGGTGAAAGTGTCTCCCAGTGAACCGGAGGACCGGGGCGGAGAGGGATGGGCCCCGGCTCTTTTTGGAATCGTCGTCTGTGGCGTTTTCAAACACATTCATCACTTTAATACATGCGAGCAGAAAAAGAGGAGACACTTAAAATGACATACTGCTGAAACTCTGGAGGACACAAAAGCGGCATGTTGATATGCTCTGGTGCTGATAAGCGCGTCGATGTCCAGGGGAACCACAGCAGATGAGCTTTGACAGGCCTGCGTAACAGATGATCCCGACGAGGGGAAGGTGATGCAAACGTTTTGGACAGCGATGCTTCTGGTGCCTTAGATGGGGTTCTTCATGTGGCAACTACGCTGAGGCTTTTAGGGATGACGGCCCCGCCACCCCCCCCCACTTTGTCACTTTTTTCAACAGGGGATTTACAAAGAGCATCGAGGATATCACCAATTAGGGCCGAAGAATGTGGTCTAAAACAACAACAACAACAAAAAGAGAGGAAATGGGATGACAGCTTGGCTTCATAGAAACACAGAGCTCACCTTAGCCAAGGTCGGTGATTGTTTCCTTGGCTCGCGCACTTGGAAAGAGTTCGCAGAGAGATTATCTTGCTATCATCACATTCGACCACTATTTTGTTGCGTCGATACTCAAAAGACGCAACAGTTTGGGAGCCTCAGATGTTGAAATATCCGAACCATGTGTAAAAGCGTATCAGACGGGGATGGCGGCGTCCCTTCACCTGGCGGCCGGGAGTAGGGAGCGACTTTGCGAGGATAGGATCATAGTAATCGTGCGGCAGGTTGGCCACCATGGCGCCGAGCAGGGGAACTCCACCCGCAGGCTCCTTATAGAGATGCGCGCACTTGATTTGAGTCAAGGAAAAAAGACGAAAAACACTTCTTTTAGCCTCATCCGAAAAATGACAAATCACATATAATGGAGACTGAAAAGCCAACCAGATGAACTGATAAACAAAAGGCATAACATCTGTCATCAATACAATGTCAACTGACTAAATAACTTGTGGGGAGCACAGGACAGGGGGTCTGTGTGGGAGACAAAGTGAGAAGAGAGAGAATTGGAAACGATTTAAGATGCGCTGGATTAATAACAAAATATCAATATGCCATTTGGAAATTTTGGGAAAAATTGCGAAAAAGCCATTTGGTATTCATATGGTTGATGCCACCAACACTGATGCAAGGTGACATCTGCTCTTCTTTGTCTTCTCTTTTTCAAAATCTTTTCATGTGTTTAGATTTTTATGGCAGCATTGTTGGCATGGTACAATGTTGAGAAATTGCAACTGAGATTTGTTAAAACTTACATAAACCTGAATTCTTTGTCATGAATTCATGAGTCGTCGTCACTGTTTGCGAAGACAACTGACTGCATTGACATTTGTGATCAAAGGGAGCACGACAACCTAGTGAAGAATATAATGAACTCTCATATTCAGAACTGTTTACATTTGCAGGAATCTACAGATTTGGTTGCAAGGTTACTTTTTGAAAATGTCTACAAATAGTCTTACGTTTATTTGCCAAAAGTTGTCTGTTCACATTCATTTCCAAGCTCATACACTGCTGCTTTATTAGACACCCTGGCAAATATCTTAAATCCACATTGCACGGCCTGTCAAATATTATAAAAACGGCCTTGTAACAGGTTTATTTCAGCGTGTAAAGCAAAGCCTGACATCATGTTAGATTTGAGTCAAACATACCANCCTCTCGCTTTTCCCTCCCCTTTTGTACCTACTTGTTCACACAGTCTAATGCACAATAAAGTTGCTGTTCAATGGCTACAACACAGCATATAAACAGTGTATAATGACATCCACGAGAGCTGTAGCCTGTAGACTCAGCATCTCACATGCTCTGTCCAACATGAGATTAAAGTTCTTGGCACAGGGTTCCAGTCACTGTGGGCTGATCCTTTCATGTAACCAAAGAGAGTGTAAAGACTTTCACTGTGGCACGGGGAGACTGGTTCTTATTAATGGATCACACAGTCCAGGACTGGTTTCACCCTCCTGGTTGACCACCCGCAGCCACGCATCAGTACAACACATCACTCAGCCCACCCTCAGTCTGCCTTTGATTCGGCGCTGTTCAGAAATTTGGGTGTTTATGTTCTGTGCAGAATATGGGGTTCCCCACAGATGAGACCGAGCAACATGTCTGTAAATCATGCTTTGTTAGTGCGGTGGAACTCAGTGAAAAGGCTGTCTTGCTGACTTTGATGTGAGTCACACAGAACATGCATATGGGCTACACCCAGACTAGATGATAAACAAATGATCCAAGCGACTGTCTCCTCTCCCGCCTCTGGTGCATCACTATCTACCTACTACGTGGCCGGCAGATGTGAGCTGGCGCCCCGATGACGGCGTCGTGCAGCAGGTGGCTAACCATTAGACGGTCAGGAAGCAGGTCCGATTCCAGAAAATGAAGTGTTTGAACGTCAAGGGGGAAAACACATTTGCTAGGAGGTTGTTTTGATTTTTTTTTTTAATGCAGATGACTGTTTGCGTCTCCATTGCGGGAATTTCACTGGATGACGTTCATGATGGATTATCTGGAAATCCGTCCTCATTACAGGCCGTTTCCGAACTGGATTTTGGTTTGCGTATTTCATTGGCTAATTTATTTCTTTCTCGTAAGAGGTCACAGATAAGAGCATTGATTTGAAGTGACGGGTACATATCTGAGCACTTTTCTCTCCACACTTCTCTTTTCAACTCGCTCCAGATAAAATAAATTAGAAATAAAAACATCTGACTCATGTGTTAGTAATTAAGTGTGACCCTCGCAACAGACGCAGGAACAAGCCAGAAATGTAGAAAATTTCAGAGGGAGGAACTTTGTAAAACCGAGACAGAAACATTCGTAAACAAATGAATACCTGTGACGCAAAGTCACCTACTGAGTGTTCAACTTCAAAGGAAGATGGAAGGTAGTCAGGCGTGACGAAGAATGCACAAGTGGATTTGGGGAAATAGTCCTAGATTAGCAAGGACTTCCCATGGTCCTTTTAAACAAATTTCTACACAGTATTTGAGAATATTTTAGGCAATTATCTATGCAAGACCTCATAATACGCCCCATCGTCACCTCTGGAACTTTCCCATTGATCATTTGGAGGAACTAAATAGATAAAATGTTGGTTTCCTCACACAGGTTTTGAGTTTTCCACTCATCACTGTTCATCGCTTTTCCTTTGAAGAGAAGAAATGCAGCAGAGAGTTAAAGAATTTAAAGTTTAAAGTTTACGGTGGACTACAGGAATGACTACGGACCATCACAACAGAGGTGGTTCCAACCTCTAGACCATTGGGGGGCAAATGTTATACATTCTGGTAAGCAAAAAAAGGTTAGTACAATAGAGAACTGTATAGAAATATTGTGTTATAGTGTTTTATGTGACTGTTATTGTGTTTTTACACTGTCAGATTGACAGCTGGGGCCCAAAGGTTCTCGGATTTGAAAGTACGCAATTCTGAGAGAACTGGAGTTGGAAAGAAAAGGAAAAGAGCAAATAAGACTGTCAGGGTTGTAACGAAGTGATGGACTAGTATGTAAAAGATTAAATTAGCCTTTAATTCTTTTCTATTACAAACATTTTTCTTAGTTTTATTTTTTTTACCTTTTATTTAAGAAAAATAATAAGATCCTTGGCTAATGGCATTTTATTTGTGTAGCCAATTTAATAGAGGAAAACATTAAGCCAATAAGTAACGTGTCGTACACAAGAGTTCCTAAATTACAACCACTAAAATTCAACAATAATAAGGGAGGGTAAAAAAACAACAACAAAGAAATCATACACACATATAAACATACACTGGCCAAACATGAGCTTAAAAGGTCAAGAGAGACTCACCAAAGCGACGACCAAGACGACCTGGACATCACCGCAAAAACCATCTCCCAACAACTGACTGAAGGTCTGACTGTGGTCTGACTGAACTTCAGACAGTGAGAAGGTCATAAATAAACTAGTAACACAAACCATTATGTACTTTAAAGATTATTAGTAGTACTAATACACACACAATGTATTAAACATGTCATAAGAATGGTTTCCTGTAACCTCAATGACACAAAACCCATTCAAAGTGCTTAATCACAACATGGGTAAACGTAATTATTTTGTCATTAGTGCAGTATAAATTCTGATTAGGTAATGCCTGCCATATGTGTGTGTTCATTAGTCAGAGACGCAAAGTCATTTGTAAGACTTAACCCAACACACATGAGTGGACGGAGGGTTCTAAACGCTCACTCCTGTGAATGGAACAGCCAGTGGGAAGTCGAGCCAGTGAATAACTTCCTGTGAAATGAAATGATGTATTGTTTGAGCCCTGCCCACTCCTCTGCCGCGTACAGTACCGGACACGTCCCGCGGCTCTGATCTGGATCGTTAGCAGCATCACTTTAATCAAAAGTCCGGCGCTGCTCTCATAACTCCTTTCAACTGCGCATTCCAGGAAGATGAACTGGAGGCTGCAGCCAGCGGTGGGCACGACTCTCTTTTCAAGCGGACATGTTTGCTGTGCAGATAATTGTTGCTATCCTCTCATTTCCCAAGAAGATGGATTAGGCCATTTCCGAAGAGCCGGGCCCTCAGTCGGGAACATGAATGCACCCTGTTACTGCTTTAAGATGATTTAATCGATAACAGTGACCCCTCTCTGGTAGAATTCTGACCACATGAAAGCATGCGGCGTTCGGGTAATCAAGGGCCCAGAAGGCCAATCCTGCCTTTAAATCAAACGGCGCTCTCTTTGCCCTGGGCCGGGGGACATGGCGGGACACAGAGGCGCACTGTCACTGCTGCTATTTGAACTCCTCTTTAAGGATGTGTGCGCCCGTCCTCCTGACGTCTCACTATGGACTGGAATGGAAGAAGCAGCTCAGGCATTCTAGGATCGCGTCCCAGAGGCAGCTACGTGGACGTGCACACCCACAATGCACAAGAAACTCTATAGCAGACATACATTCGCTATTAACGTCATCGTTGAATGGACGACAGCGGGGCTCTTCCTTGGCCCTCGCTCCACCCTCGGAAAAGCTAACAGACAGACGGACAACGAACAGACACGGGTGAAAAACCAACATTGTAATGAGATAATGGACAAGGTATCACAATACCGTGCACACACAAACACTACGTTGTTGTTCCTTCTCGAGCCGCATCGCCACTGCGACACAGGCACGGGGAGGATTAAATAAAGCTGTCCATACCGAGGTTGACATATTTGAAAAGAAAATTTCATGTTGTGGTCTGGACAAGTATAAGCCATGAAAAACAGGCACCAGGTACGCATTCAGCAGAGCTCCGTATAGGCCGTGGCCAGAATCTGGCAGCTTGCGGCCGCCTCTCCAAATGAGATTTATGACGTGTCTGACCAATATGGACTATAAATACCATGTTCTCATGATAAACTGTGATTTTCCAAATATTCCATTGAATCAATATGGTAAACCAGAGAATTAGATAATACCATCTGTGGGATTTTAATAGCACATTTAGAGCTCAGCAGTGCATGGACAGCACAGATAAATGTAAGCTTAATTTTTGCTGCTGAGATTCCCCGCGGAGTGTTGATTAGTTTTGACAGTAATAGTGTTTTAATTGAAGCCAGCCCCGGCCGCATGCATGTGAGCCTGATGGTATACATGTCTGGCTCACGCATGTACTCAGCAGTTGAGCCTGAAGTGCTGTCCTTTAAAATGTCTGCAGTCGTTGCAACAGTGCCCGACTTTTGGCCCGTAACTCACGTCTGCGTGCGTCCGGCAACCGTCGTCATCCAGGATTTGTAGGTAGTGTGACCAATCGCTGTCTCAGCGAGTTAACAGAATTTATTGCAAAAGTCACAAAATGTGCTGCATAGTAGGAAAAGCTGCGACCATACGCAGCCTCTGAGTAATTTCACTCTGGTCAAAATATGAAGTACTTTATGCGCCTGCACTACAAATTACTTGCTGTCTGCCAAGTTTTAATATCTTAGGTTTTGGATATATAAAGATAATGATCTTATTTTAAAAGTTATTTACTAGTTTACTCATGAAGCCCACTTATTTCTGGATTGAACCGACTTGTTAAAAGATTTTTTTGTCAAGTAAGATTATCTGGTTGCACGGATATAATTATACTAGTATAAACCCATTTACTTCCCCAATTTTAGCGCATTTTTTTAAAAACCAAAGCGTAATTCATAATGCCTCTCATAAACTCACCATTCAGTGTCACGAACACTGATTTTTTTTCACATACAGCTCAATGGTGCTAGCAGCTGTAAAATACTCAAGAGTAGCTATTTAAACTCATAGATTTAATGGATATATTTAATAAAAATAAATCAGTATAATGTTATAACTAAAAGCGAGACTGCATCATGACATGATATAAGAAATGAGCTCATGTATTGCGATAAATGTACATTGAAATAATGGACTTTGTTGTGGAAGACTTAGAATAAGCCACTGATGCCATAAAAGTATCATAGAAACTTAAATTGAGTAGTAGCAAGAGGTATTTTGCTAGAATTTCTTTTTGCAACCACGTTTGTCACCCCCTGGTGGTCAATAGAGAGAACGCAGGCTCGGGGCTCCTCCGCACAAGCATTGTTTTAGAGAGCGGTCAAGACACTTGAGGTGGGGGAGTCCAGGCTTACACAGGAGGAGCTGGTGGGAAAAGAGGCCAGATGTTGAGCAGAATTTCGGGAAGGGGACCAGATTCGCAAAGCCGTGGGCAAGGAGAGGCGTCGGACTGTCGAGGAAGACTTTTGGGCGGGACATGGAAGAAGAAAGACCACCGACTCCACGCCTGGGGAAAGAACGAGCAACATCTCGTCCGCTTTGTACTAGAAGACCAACAGTATGTTCCCATCAGTTTGTTAGATCTGAATCACTAGTCGTCTCTCAAGCAATAGGGAACCGTCTTACAAATGTACATTAAGTGACATACTTTTGCACTTGGATGAAATGTGTGTGGAAGTGAACACACTTTACACAGTTAGAACATGGCAATATCCAATCTGTCATGACACAACAAGGTTTATTCTCCTCAAATATAGAGCGATTGATCATCTTCTAGTGTTGAAAGTAGATTTTTCTAAGTCCCCGCATCTGATGTGAACCCTGCCTATAGTTCACATGCAGTTCACATGCACTTCCAAGAAAGTCACTGCCATGTAATCAATGTCTGTGCGTGTGTCATTTGGGGCTCTTCAAACTCTAAGTTCCCTTCTGGCTTTAATCTGACTTCAGATCTGCCCATCCTAAAAGGTACTTCTTTGTTGTTCCTGCAAGCAGCTGCGGTGACATCATTTGTCTGTGATCACTCGCTATCAGTGTTACTGCGTAGTAGTGGATTGAATGACTGCCACACAATGCTCCATTGTCCCCCAACCTGTGATGTCGGTGCACAGAAAAGTCACGGAGGTGGACCCCTTTGTACATTTCAAGCGTAGGCTTCTATCAGTGTAATTCCTTCTCAGATCTTTTTATCCCCACATTTGCGTGACCATTTAGTCAACCCAGAGCTGTGGAAATCTGAATGATTCTCCGCCTACTTTGTTTTTAAAAGTAGAAAGTCGGATTAATTTATGACACTGCAGCACCAGTTTAAGGGATATAAAAGTTTGGTGTTGTGTGATGAGAGTATTATTCTTGGCATGTGTATGACAATTCTGCCCACCATCTCGGAATTGAAAGATGAAGACTTTTAACTGAATGATTTGCTTGTTGTCTCAATTGGCTTCCTCGGGGTTAAAAAGCTCTGTTGTGTGATCCACCATGTTTATCCTGCGTTTTCCTCAGAAACATCCTGTTTACGCGTCTTCCCACTATTACCCAAATTAACACCTTGAGCACGAATGCTTTTCCCACATCCTCAGATTCACTCTGCATCACCATGAGTCTCATTAATACAGAGTAACCAGCTTGTTTGTTGTGTTGTAGGCACAGCTAAACCCAGACAAGGACTTTACCAAGACCACAAGACACCAGGACCAGGACATTTGGGGTTCAAGACCAAGACATCTGAGACCAAAACAAAACCAAGACTGAATACAAGTACATTTTGCTTAGTGCATCGACAGCTGATTTGATTAATTTCAAGCTTTTTAAGTTTTTTGCTGTCCAACCAAACAGGATTTGCATTTGTCAGGTGAATGTGGCCTCCAAAGTCTACCAATGATTTGAAATGACTGGATGGACTAAAACTTTCCTTGCCTCAGCGTGGCCTAAATGAAGAGACA
>CAESWR010000004.1:506085-521293 GCA_903171835.1 Mullus surmuletus | reverse complement strand
CTCCTTTTGAAGTTTCCAGCTTGATTACCATTTGAGATTGAACAAGATCTGGTGAAAGGTAGAAAAAAAATTGCTGCTGGCAGGTCTCTTCATTACATCTTGAAGTTGGATTAGATGAAGTATCCAGGGCATTTCTGACAGAGCAACTCTTCATTCTCAGTCTGCGTTTAACCCTGTGCGCTCCACTGCATCTGGAGGCCAGCTGCAGCTCATTGTATACAGTGCGGAGTGTGTCTGATACTGATTGGGGTCACTAGAGGGTCTGTCTAATTCAATATACAGCTGATTGACCAACTGGGAGGTCACACGCGTTCCAGCAGGCAGCAGCCAGGAGATGGGACGAAATTTCATTTTGGATGACAAAGTGCACTTGAAGTAGGTTAAGTCGCAGAGACGCGAGGGGGGTTAAAACGATTGAAATGTCAGAATATTAAAGGGTGTTGTGGCAAGATCACAGGCTGCTGAACCTCGATGATATCTTATCATCAGACGTGTCGAAAATACAATAGCTTCAACGCTGTCAATTAAAAGAAAAAAAATTCCCTTTGGTGGGCTGGGGAGGAAAAAAAATGCTTACCCTTGCACTGTGAATAACAAACACGAAGATTAGAGACAGCAAATGCAGGCAAATTGTTTTGTTTTTTTTTGCTAAAAATGGTTTATTGGACAAGGAAGATTACAAACCTGATCCCGTGATGGCAACCATCAACCATCTGATTACACAGGCCAACTCTTAAAAATGAATTACCACATGGAAAGTATTAGCAAACTCAGAGGAGACAAAAAAAAAATACAAATGAAGAAATGTAACAAAATATTCACGGTGGAGAGCTTAAAGCACAAAAACGACATGCACAAGAGTTTAAAAGATGAAATCTTGCATTGTTAGGACAATAAATAGACATGGTATGTATCAGTGGGAGTAATGTATCCAAATATAAACCCTTCTTTGAGACATTTTAATACTGAGCCGTTTCGCAGGTCAATTCGTGAACTACTGGACCGTTTCAGTGTAACAACAATAAGACAAGTGAGACAAAAAGCAGGTGTGCATGTGTATGTGTGTGTGTCTGTGTGTCCTAATTCAAACAAGACGTCCCGCGAGTTCACTTTCTGAAGACGAGAATTTGAGAAAGACCAAGGCACTCAACTTTTACATCATATACTTGTGTACAGCAGAATTGGAGCAATTATCACAAACGTACAGTGCAGAGCAACGTGTTTGGGATTCAGTTGCGAGTTCTTTTAACTGTTAGGAGGTGCGGTAACAGCTTTTTTTTTTTTTTGTGGAGATGCCACAAAATACTTGACATCCATCACCACCTGAGTACTGATCAACAGTACTCTCAATACAAATCCTTAAACTGTTTTTTAATGCATCATTTTTGTCATCAGAAATACACAGTGGTGATGAAATCAGTGTGAAACGCAGAGACCTATTTTCTTTTTGTTTTGTTTTAGTCCTGTTGAGTACCACACCAGCATACTATCCTCTCCCGTTTCACAGTCTAACTAAGTTTAGTTTAAGTCAAAACACACAGGTGATAAGACTAAAAAAACAACTGAGACCAATTGGATGACCGACAGTTGAGAGTATAAGTGACGTACAAACAGAAGCCAGAGCGTGGTTTTTGATAGTAGCTGAATGGTCCCCACATTCATTATTCTAAACACCAGGAGAAACCGCCGGGTTCCGGCGTTCTGTTGTTGTTTTTCTGCCCATAACCCAACGTTTACGCCTTCTCCAGCGACTTGTAGTACTCTTTCAGCACAGCCCAGGCCTTTGGTGCCATGAAGCCGTCGGGGGGGTTCTCTCCCTCGCGGGCCATCTTGCGCATGCGTGTGCCCGAGATGAAATCGTAATCTTGATGGCTGCGATATCAAAGAGACAGAAAGGGTTTGTTACATGTCGAAATAATTCCAATCACCGCTCAGCTGATGGTGAGAGGCCAGCTGCTGCTCTTGGATGAGTTCAAAGAGTACGAGGAGGCAGGTAGCCTCTTTGCCAGCAGTCTGAGCTCGGCGTAAAGCTCATCCCGCCCGCCCGCATGCTGCAGAAGAAGAAGACATGACTTTGTATGGGCACAGAGCGTTTCTGGCAGCAGCTTCATTAGTAATTCCTCCCAAATGTTTAAAAACAAACTCTGCCATCGCTGCCATTGTGCAGTTCGACAGCAACAAAGAAAGAATCCGTGAACATACAATTGTACACAAACGTTTGGCCACCGCTTTGACACAAAACATTCTTCTGGTGGACACGTTTTTCCTATGAAATGCGGTCTTAAGTTTAGGGCAAAAACACAATTTCGGTGAGCATTAATGGCATATGCTGATCAAAAATTAAAAATATATACATGCACAGTATCTGGCGCCAGAACCTTTGGACATAACACAGATTTCCATTTATAAAATGTGACTGCATTCGTGCGCTCCTGAAAATGCTCTTTTGAGACCATATTTACATCTATTCAATTAAGGTAATTTATCCAAATGTTTTTGAAGGGATGCCCGAAGATTTGCATACATCTGTAAGGAGTTTAACAGCACAACATCTGATATTTAAACAAGATGTTTCCTTGAATTTTTGGTTTCTTGCTGCTCAAGTGCAACTGTGAAAATCCAGTTGACGGCGTCATTCCTTTGCAATTGTGATTACTAAAAGCGTGCTTTTCAAAGAAATCAAAAGAAATGGATGTGTGTAAATCCTTGAAATTGAAGAGACATGAAATCTCATTACCTGGAATTTCAAAGCGTGCAGATAACTTCTCTTTTGCTATCAAATTGTTATAGTTTCTGTATTTACGCTTATAAATCTAGCTGTGTGTTATTCAAGTTAAGTCTGTCCAACCTCAACCGAACATGGAAGCCCTGCAGGTATCATCTGTTTTGGTCGTTTTGTGATGAAAAGTTCATTAACATCTGTTAATGAATGGCTGACTGCTGCACCGAGTCAAACTGCCAGCTCATTTAGACCGTCTGAATTACCACTTGGACTTCCATGCTGCTTCTCCGCCGTCACTGGATGAAGGATTGGAAAACCTAAGTGTCAGAAACCTTCTTTTCCGATAATCAGATTTCCCTTGTCCAAACATTTAAAAAAATAATTTAAGGCATTTCTCCGCTCCGCTCCCTTCCTGTTGTTTGACAGATGTCATCTCCCTGCAGAGTGCTGGCACGTGCTCACCTGTACCGAAGCGGTCTATAAATTACTGTCTTGGTTCTGGGACCGTTACGAGGTTGTGCTGGCAGGAATTTACACTAATCTCTCATCTGTGCTTATATTTGGGGATGGGGGAGGGGGCTCATGGTCAAGTCGCCTGCGGAGCAACATTTCGTCTCACTACAACATGACATGTGAAACACAGACAACCTGTGAGGAGGACCTGGCGGTTCACATTGCACGAGGTGAAGCTGCTCCAGGGTAAATTCTTCAGAACACATTTTTATACAGTGTCAAATTAGAAACAGGCCTCTGTGACTTCAGAGTGAAAGGCATTGTGGGTGATTGGGCTTACACATTCATATTCATACTCCATCGGAGATGAGAATTGCTTCGAGTCTCAGTGAAGAACAAATAAAAGCTTTGAAAATCCACTGAATCGTGTCTAAATGTCAATTACATTTTTTCAAAATAAAAATACAGGCATGGTAGTTGGGTGTGGCCTTTCACTGATGTTCCGCATCTGACTGTAATGTGTTTAGTAGAAATGGAAAAGTAAGATGAAGGCCAGTGAGGTGATTTCACATGTTTGAAACATCTACAAACCACTTTTCATCTGATGACAGCAGCCAGTAATTTCTACAGACAGTTACTGGTATTGTTGAAAGAATACAACTCAGTGTTAAATCAAATTGTCTTCATCTCTCCTCCTCCGCTCTTTGAGACACAGCATAAATCATCTTTTTATACCAAAGCAGAAGAAGGGTAAATTTCAGTTCAAATGGCATGCTAACACCGTCGTACATATTTGCGATGGTCTCGCTGCCCGGGGTCGATAAGCTGAATGCTGGTTATAATTTTAACGCCGCTGTTACCTCTTTTTCAAAGAGGTACTAGATGTTCCTGATCAGCTATTCAGTTTGGATTCCACGTCATAAATATGCATAATGGAAAACAAAGCAAGTCCTTTGATTAATCTGGCCATATTTGTTTTTAACCTTCCTGGCCAAATGCAGCTATGGTTGCATAAGCCTACGATGGAGGCTGAGGCAAATCTGGGGGAGAGGCTTCACTTCCGAGATTCTTGTTAGTCATCGTCCGCAGCGTCCGTACACAAACTTTAATCAATGGCAGCTCTGTAATTTTTGACCAACTTCAAAGCTACAAAGTCCTTTGACTGCTTAGCTAAAACAACTGATGTTGTTTTTGGCTTGGCTTGTTGTTGCAGATAAAGGGAAGGGAAATAAATGAAAGGATGTATTTTAAAGGACACACAAGTTTAATAGCCAATTAGTTTCGTTAATTTCCGTTCAGGCTGCTCAGCTCATTTCAAGTGGCACATATGTCAGGTATATAACACGCTACATGCTAACTTGTGAGCTTCACACTTGGGACTCGAGGATGACAGACGAAAAAGACCAAAATAATGAATTCATACACACGAAAGAAAGAAAAAAAGAACTCACTTCTTGGGGTCATAGAAGTCCATTGCTCTTTTGACTTTATTGTAAGCGGCGACCTTGAAGGGTACAATCTCCAGGGTGATGAGGCCGGGGGCCATGGTGAGCACCTTAGCCCCGTGAGTGGGCTCGTACAGGTCCTTTCCCGTGGCGGGATGGGGCATCCCTGCCGGGTCACGACCCACAATGTAGAAGTTGGCACCGGCCACCATTCGAGCTCTGCAGTGCCATTGAACCTGAGAATACACACAAAGTATAAAATACGTAAACGGTCAGTGTCGAGTTTAGGTTACAATTATTCTCCTTATGCTTCCAAATAGGGTTTTATACCTCTCTCTGAAATCAATAACATCTGAGTAAAGTTGTTTCGGTTTGGCTTTGTGAGCCGCCTTCTTCTGTATGTGCAGTAGTTGAGCAACGTCGATGGTGACCGTCTTGAGTGATGTGTCCGCATTGAGCTCCTCGTGTTGGGAACCTCTCATACTTGAATTTTTAGAGTCTCTGGAGTAAGCACTGTGCGATGCATCACTCTTTGCACCGACTGATTCTGAACAACTTAATGGTTGTATGGTTATCACTTTAAATATCTACATGTTTCCCTGCTGTTTTGTCAACTTTAAGAGTTTGGGATCTGCTTGTTCAAGAGAAAAAAATCATTCTCAGTTAAAATACGACCTTCTGAAACTGTAACATTTTCACTTTTTCCTGTGATATACATCACCTTTACTTGACTTGAGCCAGCCAAACTATGACAGCTGCTGCCCTTGGCAATCTGCACTAACCATAAACAGTGAGGCTCTTTTTCTGTTTCTCATTATCAATAATTGCTAAAACTGCACATTACTTCTTGAAAATTACTAATACCGCTGCTATTACGTTTCTGCCCATGCACTTTGCGTGCTTAAGGATTTGAGATTTTCAGATTAGCAAAGGGGTTTGAGCTCAAGGCGGAAGTGACTGCTCAAGAACCTTTTGGCAGGAGAAACAGAGATAGAAATATTTCAGACTGTGTGTGAGAGATGGGCAGGCAGTGGTATATATTGTTTTTAGTGGGGAAACGTGCTCAGAGCTGTGAAACTGACTAAGCCTCCCCCTCACATTAACAAAGTGAATAAATTCACCGCCTGACATCCACCAGCCTCCAATCTGCTCTCAATAATTTCTCCCATAGCTTTCCCATTATCACAAGTGAAGGATTAAAAGATTCCCAGCTACCAGCTAGGATTGTGTATGGCATGAGAACACTAAGCAGAGCGTCTCAAGACAATTGCAAATCCCCTCTCTGTCATTTGTCAATCGCAGTTTTTGTCAACATCACGTACGACAGTCTTCCTTCCTGGGTCTGATGTCATTACTTATTGCTGCAGTCTGATGTTTTCCCTCACTGTCAGTTATGATTACAACACAATGCCTTTTTTCAAGCACAAATCTCCAAATAATGTACATAATTCTTGATGATTGCTACCTCGGTTGGCCCGGCATACATCATGGGTGAGGGGAAGATTGCGACGATGGTAGAATCTGGATTCAGGACGCCCTCCTCCAGCACAGCAGCGTGCTGCTTCATTCGCCAAGGCAGTGGCACGTCATCATCCTTGGTCCAGCCTCCCAGCGGATGGAGCAGCAGCACAGGCCGGCGGTAGCCTCGCTCAATCAGGCGCTTGTGGGTGTCCTGCATCAGGAGAGCGTGTCCGTTGTGGACTGGGTTGCGGAGCTGGAAGGCAAACACAGCATCTGAAGGGAGAGAGAGAGAGCAAGAGAGAGAAAGGAGAAGAAGAGTTTGTTAATCTGAGCAGCTGCGGAAGACAAACAAAAGGCCACAATGTGCCCAGACATAATCAAGCAGCAAACTGCCCTGCCACTGGAACCACAGACAGTAGCACAGGGCTGAATCACATGAAGATATTTTCTCAGTTTCTTCACAAGAAACACATCAACCAAAAAAGTGGAGTCTCAAAAGGCAGACTGACAGCAAATGAGCTCTGGCAGAAAATGAATACACCCCAGTGAGATGGACCAATATGTGTCTCCGTACCTGCATTCATTTCTTTAAATTTCTGCTTGAGCTCCGTGGGTGTCAGTCGGTACTGGTCAAGCCCGTCGTTCCAGTAGATCCTATCCAGAACCTGCAGGTCTCCACCGACCAGCCAGTCCCCACTTTCCATCACCATCTGAAATAGGAGCCGCAGTGATGATGATGACAGTGTACAAAACTCAAACATGATCCAGACTTAGACAATGTGGTCCATAAAAGCTTCACTGTGCTGGAGGCCCGCCAGACCCAAATTCTAATAAAACTGCAGAGTTATTACCCGGCAGCACCAGAGACACACCTGCATAAATCAAAGTCTCAATGTGTCGTTAAACAGTCAACAAAACTCTGGCCTGTCTGCTCCTCTGTATTTGGCCACTTTTTAAAATATCAATAACAGAGTAGAGACAAAATCAGATTGCATTCCACAATAAAACCCACTAATGAGCTCACGACCACATTGGAGGGAATTTTTTCCCCTCATGAGATTAATCTCACAATGTCACCTAAGTACTTGGGATCCAGGCAAAGGCGGCTATTGTTTCAGGCAATGTCTTTCGCCGGCCTCTTGTATGCAACCATAGCTTGGGTTACTGAAAACACGGGCCTGTGCGATGTAAATGTGATACAAAGTGACAATTCTCTACAGGCAAGACAATAAAGGAAATGGCACCGCTAAAGCACAGACAGCTCAAATTAAGGGCTACCGATGGAACCTGATGTGTGTACGTGCTGCAAAAAGCACAGTTGGAGGTCCATTTTTAAAAGTAAAATCTATCAGTGTCACCTATTCTATTGACTGGTAATTAATCAAGTCTTTTTTCAACTAAAAGAATATAATCCTTTAGCCAAATCAAACCAAAATCCATCTGTAAATTGTGAATGTCAAAATATAAAAAAGCAGAACATTTTCGGTGCGAGAGGAGAAGATCGTGTCTATGAAGTGATCAATAACCACTTGGCACCACCGCTCTCAGGATCATGTTATGATTTTCCACACGGCGATGACTCTGACCCAGCTCGCCTGACATGCAACTTAGTTATTTAGACGGGCCACTTCATTTTGGAAAAATGTAATGTCTACACGGATAAATCAAAGGAGCTGGCCTCAGTGTACACATTTGCCCTGTTTAAGCATTATGCGCGCCCCATGACTTTCGGCCTAGCCGAATAAACAAGCACTACACTGTCGTTTCCGAGGGAAGGGGGCTCCTGTCTGACTGACTGACTGACACATAAACAGGAAAAAGTGGATTAACTACATGTAATACGGAGCAGGTTGTTCTGTCTGGGAAAAGAAGGGATGAAAAAAAAAGTTTAAGCTACCAGCTCAGAGGTGTGTTGACAGACTGGCTCCGGCGTGGGGGTTAAACATACACTTGTGTATACATACACATACTCTTTAATGATTGACACCTTAATCACAGCAAGCTGAGCACACACGGTCAGCTGTGAGAAGTTAGAAAGGTTGTGGAAATACAAAGTACCCGGTATGTCCTTAAATCCAGAGTGGAAGAATCAGGTGGTGGTGATGCTGAAGAGCAGCGGCGCCAATTTATGAAAATGGCGGCTTCTAATGCATTTTAGATGTGGGGCTCAGGGAGAAATGGGTCATAGACCATGTCAAACAAAAGAAGACATCAGCTAAAATTAAAAATGACTGCAAAGTCTGCTGAGATACTGAGACAGCTGTTGCCAGAGCCAGAGCTCTTTTAGCAACAAAGGGCTTTCGAAGGAGACAGCGAGATTTACACAGGTCTCAAGGGGGGAAATCACCGGATACCACATAGGTTACCATTTGTTTTCCCCTGTATACAAATGGCACAAATCCTGAAACAAGTGACCTTAAAATGTATCAGATCAGTTCATGTTGACAGCGAGTACTACAAAAATACAGCAACTATATTTATCTGCTACTTCAGACAAGTACACTCAATTGCAGCTTCAATAGCTAATGACACTTTCCGCAGGGAGGGCAGGATCATTTCAGGACGTTATCTCGCCACCGAGTCTACCTGAGCCCCACAGCGGTCGATAGGAGACAGATGGAAACAATTTGCTGGTATATTTGGAGAAGGGCTGGGCGAGCGGAAAGGTGGAAGTTGGCAGGGATTCTGCAGCCTGTTAAGCTGAGCAGCGCAATCTCAAACACATTTGTTGGGGGCTGAGCGAGAGAGAGGCGCTGCATCCAAATATAACACCTGCAAAATGAGGGTGGACCAAAAAGATCAAGTGATTACACTGGGCGCCCTGACAGACTGTGAGAAAAGCTCCACTCTTCCACCTATTCAGTCTTTCCATAAGCAAAGTAAAAAAGCCAACTCGGATCTGTGTTTTATCAGCACCAAATCCAGGGAGGCAGTTTGCTTTCACATGCAGAGTGTTTATCACATAGCACTCTAAGACGGAGTGTCTGAAGCTCGACACATGCAGCTCTGCACTACTATGGTTTGGTTTTTGGATTTTACTGGCGCAAGTTGCAAATTCATTCTTCAAAATGACAGTGTGTTTATAGACCCTCGTGTGTCATCTGACCTTGATGTAGGGATGGTCCTTGCAGGTGGTGCCCCACTGACGAGCACAGCGCTCCTCTTTGCGGTGCTCATAGAACTCAGGGTTGCGAAGGATTGCGACCCTCCTGCCCTCATAAACCAGGGCCATGGCCGTCACGCCATCTAGACGCTCTTTGTCTGCAGAGGACACCGGCAACACCACTGGCACCGACAGGTTGATCACACCACCTAAAACATAGGAGGCAAAGATATGTTGAGGTTATTTAACAAAAGACAGTTAAACTATTGATCTTTTTTTATTATCAATGAATCTACAGATTGATTTTTTTCCTTAGTTAAAGTGACAATAGAAACTTTTCCCATTCATGTTTCTAAGTATAGACATTACTGTTGGCACTGCCGTCACAAAGACTGGATCACTTTCCGCTTTCCACGGCGCCCAGCAACTACCAACAACACAGGATGTGATCAGCAATCAACAGTACTTTGGAAATAAGGGAGAAAAAAGAGCCACACTTGCAGAGGAGGTGAGGTGATTTTATCATTCCACATGATGTAACAGCATAGTTAGGTATTGCTTTACGCAAACAAGTAGCTAAAGTGTCTGGCTGGAAGGGGAGGCGGGGACGCATTGAAAAAGCGCTGAGAGTTGTCAGAACATCATGCCAACGTCGTGCAAAGTGAGGTGTATACTGGTGTCACGTTAATTCAAGGTTATGACACCTCTTTGTATTAAAATCAACAGACAGAAAATGTCATCACCCTCTCCAGTGGCAGCTTAAGCAGACCAGGCAGAGGCAGACGTGTTTCCTTTGTGCTGTAAATGGAGCCCTCTTCTTGGTGGGAGGTCACAGGAAATGCAAAGGTTTACAGGGAAATAACGCAGATGGTGTCATTATTCTATAGCCAAAAAACACCATGTCTAGTGCCACTCTAGCCTTTTGTGGAAAATATCATAACAGTGATTCAGTTTAACACCCCTTCCGGCTTGTGATTCGACATAGCATAGGAAGTCAAATGGGGTAATCTACCACTGCAAGCTACACTGATACTGGACAAAGACTCCAGTCAAAGGCATCAGACATTGTCCAAATTGTAAAATCTTTAACAGACCTCCTATTTTGTACCCTTTATTATATGTTATAATCCACATTACTTAAGAAATGTGGATTGTTTATCTGAACCACCAGCTGTGTCATCCTGAAGGCTGCAAATTCAGTCAGTAGGAGAAAACGACCTTCTTAGGCAATGCTGGATCTTGACCCCTTCTCGTTTTATGATACGAGCAAAGTGCTCTCTTGGTGGCTCAGAGTCTGCCATCCGGGGTTGATGACGGCAAAGATTTCAACATCAAATCGCATCACAACAGATGTGGCGGAGACGTGAAGGGACGCCGACTGTGGCTCCCCTCCTGGTCCTCACTGTCACAGTGTTGCATGGACAGCTGGTTCTAATGAAACGTATAAAAGACTGCCAAAAGGTCCAAGTGAGGGAGACGCTCACTTGCATTTGGGTCTCTGTTTATTTTTTCAGACTATCTGATTAGTGAAACATGCCATTCACTGCTTCCATCCCAGTATTAGTGTGACGATCATGCCTCTCAGAGAGATATAGTTTTTTTTCACCATCAGATCCCTGAAGGGAAATTTAACTGTACAAGTTATGGTGTACAGAAGCCTCTTCTTTGTCCCTCTCCCCTCGGGACAGAAACAGGAAAATAGGATCAAGACTTCTTGAATCAATGCGATACATTTCTGCTTGTGTCAGCCACTTCAGTTTCTCAGGCTGGTTATCTTTCCACACACACTCAACTCCAATCATCTGTGGCTTAGCTCAGTATTTGATGGCTTTATCCTCCAGGGAGGACAGCAGCTGTAATCTTTACCTATCATCATCTGAAAATGAAATATGGACTACATTAATTTTCAAATTATTTTGAGTATTTTTCTGTTTTTTTCTGCGTGTGCACATAACAACATGTTTGGCACCAGAACACACAAATCAGGATTGGGTGGTCAAAAGGGCAATAAAGGAAAATTGACTGTTTCTTGGAATTTCAAACAAAAGATGAGAAATTGCTGTAATTACACAGAGGCTCTCTACACCCAATATGATTCTCATTTTCTACAAAGCACCAAAAAAAAAAAACACACTTAGGCGTTCCTGGGCTGTATTACTTCACCATCATGACACATAACATCATCATTCTTGAAAATCTGCATGTAGATGTACTTCTCTCCGTATTCGGCAACTCCTTCCAAATTGTGCATCACTGCTCTGACAAACCACTTTTTCCGCACATCACCGTACAAAAACTCCTCATTAAGGCATTCAGCAGTGCACAATATACACTCCAGTGTGGGGACCTATGAATACGATTTAATGCTCCATTTACATCAGAGCATTATATATACATATATATATGTACTGGTACATATACTGGTTCAGTAGATAGAGACTCCATGTTGTTGCTTGGTGTGTAATTCATAAGTAAATTACATGACTTCTAGAGTTTGAGGAACACTGATAGTGGCACCAAAGATGTGAAATGTGAGCATCTGAGCCCTGCTGGAAGGAATATGTACTGAACAGAAAGGCACATGCTATCGCTACCCATTTCATTATATGGGCTCTCATCTCCCCCTTGTGTTCTTTTTAAAGTATAGCAAGTTTACCACATTTTTCCCCAAACAGTTAGTTTACCACGGTCTTACCATCCAGCAAACAGTCAAAATGAAGACACTGCAAAAACTCTCTCTCCCTCATAAAGCCATTGAGAGGAGTGGCCCAGCCCTCGGCCAGAACCTGCACCCACTGCATGTCCACCTGAGGGCAACACACAAGTTGTCAATGTAAAACACTGACCAGCATCTTGGCATCTATGTAGTGCAAGTTAAATGATACATGCATTTAAATAGTGTATTTATACAGTTCCAAGGATCCTGTGGTTGAAGTTAAATATTTGTTGAATCAAAAAAGGAAAGTTAGACAGACCTTGCCAATTTGTACAGCTGGCAGAGTCTCCGCATCAGCTTTAGCCAGGTCCAGTTTGTTCTCCTGAACATAGAGCTCTTTCACTTCATAGGAGGCATCAACAGGCACTATATCCTGCAGAGTTAAACAGACCACAAATTAATTATTCAATTAATGTATCTTTATTAATTATAAATGTGGCATTCCCAAACAGGAATACAAGACTCAAGTTTTACTTGTCTGAAGAATTCCTATGATACAGCGTGGAAAAATGTCTTAAATCGATTCTCAGGAGAAGTCCATTTACCCTCTCCTGAAGCAGGTCAATAAGCTGCTGTATGCATTCATTCACACTGCAGGAGTCGGTCTTTAGCACAAGCTCGGGAGCCTCTGGTTTCTCATACTCCGAGTCGATCCCAGTGAAGCCTGAAAAACAGAAAATACCATTTCTTCACTGCCTGAAAGGCAAACACTGACCTTGTCAAAAGAAAAGTAACACAAGTTACTGTGTCAGAGTAAAACAATTTATCTATGAAGGAGATCATGACATTGCAAAGGTCCGAGGGCAAAATTCCCCCTCACTTGCGAGAATGCTGTTAGTTGAAAGCTTAAGCTTACAGAAATAACTCCAGTTGTGGGATCAGTCACATCACAGCATGTGACACAATGTGATAAGAAACTCTTTTTCTTACTGGGATGGATCAGTTTCTATGTCACTGTCAGTAGCGGAAACAGAGAAACTAGTAAAAAGTGTTTTAAAATAATAAAAGTGGATTATGAACAACAATAAAAAAAAACTGCAAAACAAAAGTCAGTTTTGAACATAAATGTTTGTACATAATGTGTTTTCTCTCAATAATCTTAATAACTCATTAAATCATCATGTAACGGAGTAAAAGCCTGGCTATGTACGGCTTATTAGCACTAAAAAAGATGCTCTACCTCTAATTTCTCCTGCTCTGGCTCTCTTGTACAGTCCCTTAACGTCTCTCTGCTCACACACATCCAGCGGGGCATCCACAAACACCTCAAAGAAAGGCAGCCCTGCAGCCTCATGGATCTTCCTGGCATTAAGACGATCCTGGCAGTAAAATAAACAAACAAAAAGTAAGCGAAGGGCATGACTGCAATCAGAGTCGAGTTTAGTTTTAGCAACAATGACATGCAGCAGAGCTGAACAACATAACTATTTATATGAGGGGCATGCAATCAAATATTAAAGAAAGCTGATTATACCGAGCAGAGAGATACATGCTCATACCCAACAGAATTATATTCTCATAAGTACTAATGAATTTTCATTATGCATACATACTCAGATATCCATGTCATATGGGAAATTATTGTTTTTTTCTTTTTTTATAACCTGCTATATAGAATTCGGGTTGTCCAAATGAATGTTACACTGCAGTAAACAACAGCTTGTTTCTTATGAATCATTTTAGCAAATCAAAGATTCTAACAGGGGCAGAATGTTTGGAAATAAGACTCAATAAAGATCATATTACAGACCACCAACCTTAATTACCGTTTGTATCTCGATCAGCTATAAATGCTCTCTTTGGAGAGTCACTCACCCGGCTGTAGGGAGAGATGAAGCTTGCGATGCAGACCAGGCCGGCATCAGCGAAAAGCCGGGCCACCTCAGCAATACGTCTAATGTTCTCCTCGCGGTCCTCTGGGCTGAAGCCGAGGTTCTTGTTCAGGCCCTGTCGGATGTTGTCGCCATCCAAAGTGTAGCATGGGATCCCATGACACACCAGGTACTCCTCTAGAGCCATACTCACAGTGGTCTTCCCAGCACCAGATAAACCTTCACACAGACAAAAACATTTGTGTTACACAACAGCTGTTGAGTGACAGAAAGGTGCCATTTAAGATGAGATTTATTGCAACCTACCACTGAGCCAAACAGTGCATCCTCTGAATCCTCCTCTTGTTCCCACGACTTGCCCGCGCTTGTTCCGGCTTACGTGGTGAGCTTGATAGGTGACATTAGTTGCACGTTGCTTTCCCTGAAATGATTCAGCATTGCTCAATCATCCAATTTCCACGTCAAAGCATTACACAGATTTAGAACACAAGGGCAGACAGCGTGTGGAGATGAATTGATGGCACCTTGGAAGTTTGAATGGGATTCATCTGCCACATCTTCAGAAGTCATTTTATAATACAGCATTATTAAGTATCAGTTCTATTTAGAAAAGAGACTTTGGGAACGTTAGATTTGATGTATGCTGAGAGACTATTGAATGTATCTTCACGTTACACACCAAAATCCTTAGAATGATGAGACTTAGAACTAACTGTTTGACGTTGACGGTAAACAACCGGATGACTGATCAATCAGTTCTAAGTATTTACTTCTAATGTTGTTGTTGGAGTGGTATTCTTTGTGTATGAATGAACCAATCGACATTCCTTATTAAAGATATGACCAAATGATCTTAACTTGGGCAACCAATGTCGTTGTAACGCATAAATCACCTTTAGGAAGTGTTATTCTGGCAACAGAACACACAGTACATCAGCTTTTCATCGCATTACACAGTGTAAGCGGTGCAAATCGTAGATCCTGCACTGTACTTACAGACACGTCCATAAGTAATAAGTAAAAAGCAGAAGTGACTTTAGCCACAGCAGTCCTCGCAGAGACAACACTCAACGCTCTTCAGTGGCTGCATTTACTAAATTACAGGAGAGTTTCGTCCATTGCGAAACATCTTTTCCTCCTCGGATTCAGGCATGAAGCAGTTAACGTCCTCACAGTAACCCCGCTTAGCACTGCGCCGCCTAGCCGCCGCTGCTGCTGCTGCTAACGGGGAGCTAGCTTCATGGATGAGGAACACGTAGAACACCAAGCAGTTAGCGTGTTAGCATGTTAGCTCCGAGGGGCGTCGCGGCGGTGCATCGACGCTACGGAGTCGCCACAGGTTGTCCGGGGAGAAACACTCACCCAGCTCTCCGTCGCGTTGCTGAGCTTCTGCTTCTTGTGCGAGTTTCCGTATGTCTCCATGCTGCTGGCGGCGGCTCCGCGGAGGACTGGGCTGACGTGACTTCAACGTATGCA
>CAESWR010000004.1:402860-420779 GCA_903171835.1 Mullus surmuletus | reverse complement strand
CCAAACGTAATGGTGAAACAGTATTTATCATTATTTAAAGATATTCTAACTTGTGGAAATAGTGACAGCCAATATTCGAATGTAATGAGCAAATATATGCGCAAGAGATGCAATATCCTCATTCCAGGCTTTTAACAACTGTAAGTAAACACAATAAAAGGCGCCATGTGACCCTGAGTCGTCTCTCCACTTCTACGCAGCCCGACACGAGAAACACAGTGAAGCCCCTTTGCTCTTAGCGCGTCCCACTCGTGCTTCAATTGGCGAACAGCACTTGACAGTCTAACGATGACACATTTTAGCTCTTCGTCTGCACAAACAGCGCTGTGTGAAAGCAAAACGCGGCGCCCTCTAATTAGACTTCCTGGATTACATTTCGTGTCTCACCGCTGTGACTTGTGGAAATACTACTCGAACCAGATTTACAAAATAGTATTAGGTCACCTCACCGCTAACTTGAACAAGGCGCGCCCACCCTTGCATCTCTGAACTCTGGGTTGTTTTTTCGGGACCGGAACATCTGTCACAGGCGCTGCTTGTGTATTTTCCGTGTGAATATCAAGACAGCTCAGGGCTGTGAGATTACTGGAAATATTTTGTACCACCATGTCAGGGGTGTATTTGCCAAAGCAGCGGCAGATTGAGCGCCAGGAGTGAGATTTTGACCATTTTCTTTTCCCCCCAATAAATTTAGGAAATTTAGGGGGGGGGCAGCTGTGCTACTGCTGCTCCAGGCCGCTTCACAACATCCACTCTCTGCATCAGCCAAAGGAGCAGACTCGAAATGCTCTCAAACACGCTGCATCTCGCCCTCCAACCACCGACTCTTTGGCTTTTCATTCCCTTTTCCAGTGTCCCCTTCTCGGTTGCTTCCCCTTCTCCTTCTCCTGCCGTCATTTTTCCCCCATTTCTCGATTTTCGCTTCCCCTTTTCTCCTCGGCCCCGGCTGTCCCCAGGGGGTATGAGGCAGGCTGGGAGACTCGCTGTGTGTGCCGCTGTCATGGCCTGAGCTCCCGAGTTGAGGATCCTTTGATGGTGTTGGGGATTATTCATCCTGCTCGTTGGGCCACATACTACTGTCACACAGCAGCACCAGCAGCATCACATCAAATCCAGATACACACACTCATATACACACACACTCATACACACACTGAAATATAACTGCACCCATATTTCCTGCTCAGATTTTTATTTTTTCTACTTTTACTCTGAAATACTTTGATGTGTGAAGTGTCATTGTTGTCAATGCAATCTTTTTTTTTTTCACACATTTTGGGGTTCAGATTTAGGTTCAGATGCAAAACGACGGAGCAAACTTTCTCTTTTTGCCCAAAGACACCTCAAAGCGTTGTGTTCATCAATTATATTGAGTTACTTCTGCAATGGGAGTTATGTCTTCACCAGTTTTTTTTTTGTTTTGTTAGCACCAGTACACAGAGTTGATTTATGAATTCTCAAAAGTAAAATTATAAGCAATCTGTTGCAAAGTTTTTGAGTCATTTGGCCTCTTCTGTAATCTGGATTATCATCTCATTTTGTTGGCTGTGTGGACTTGATTATAAAATGATCTGATGATTAAAAAAAAAAAGTTATACTTGAGAATGCATGAAAGCGGATGAACATAATTTAGTCTTTGCACACACTCTAGAGTGTATATTTAGTATGTTCACTTGGGAATGTTAATATGTTATAGAGATAAACGCTGCGAAGATTGTTACTATCAGATTAGCTAGTCATGAGATGATGATATGAAATCTCATCATCTGTTGAACATTTCTCCACATTTACCTGAGGACTTTCTGGTTGACAAGACGCCTCTTAGATCCACATACAAGATGATGGAAAGTACCCTTGCTGTGTTTTTCATTTTGAATTACTAGTTGTTTGAGTATTCAGTATACATTTTTTCAATTCTTTCCCGACTACTGGGAAGGACTACCCGGGACATTTTTCAGTGTCCTCGAGCGAGACACAGCTCGTCCCTGATTGTTGTCGGCTTCCACCATCAGTGTGCAAATGTGTATTTTGTTCTGAAACCTAAAGGCAGACCAGGTAGCACATTTAGTTTTACCAGTTTACATCTTTAGGATCATTAACCAACTTCGCTGAAACCATCCTTAAATGCTTGAGGTCATATCCTGTGTGAACACCCGACCAAGAAAGAGATGTAATCGATCGGCTGAAGCAAATCAGACTTGATAAAACTGGGATGATCTCTGCCGTTTTTGTGCTAAATGTCTGCTAGTTGAACCCGCCTTGACCTCTGGTCAACGCTGTGTTTGCTGTGTTTGCTGTGTCTGCGTGCGCCGACTACACGGTGGGTCTGCTGGCAAACCGAAGCAGTCCTCATCGTTCCACTCCTGTGTGCCAATCTTTTTTTTTTCCCCTCCCTTTTTTTTTTTGTTCCTCTCTTTCAGGGGGTCCCCAGAGGAATTTGGGAGCATCTCCTTAATGATCCCGAATGGTGCAGCAGTGGCAGTATGTGGGCTGCTGCTGTGTAGGCGATTGGGAGATGGAGCAGCGGAGCTCCACAGCACCTCATTAGGGCCAGGACTCCCGAGCTGGAGCCACATTAAAGAGCAGCCATCCCTTTCAACATGTGCCGGCTGGTCTCCCCTCCGCTTTCCCTGCCGCTGGAGCCGTCTCCCACATTTCACATGCACACCCAATATAAGGAAGAACAAGGAGTGATATTGTGCTTTATGGGGAAGACGGGGACGAGGGAGAGGCACAAGGAAAATGGGATTTCAGTTCATCTCGACTCTTCTGGCATTCGGTTTGGTGTTGGGTCTCTTGATCTTGAGAGACAGCCTGCAACTCTCCTACTTGTTGAAGGAGTTTATAGCCAATCTTCACTAAATGATATGTCTATCTAAAATTACAAAAAAAAAAGTATATACAGCAAACAGTAGGGCTGAGTATTGGCACTCCATACCTTTCAGGTATTGACAGAAACAACCCGGTACCAAATAGTATCAAAACTGTGCCTGTCAAACAATACAAGCATCGGTTGTTTTTGTACCCAGATCTAGAAATAAAGACTTTCTATGGTTTTACTCGCAGCGAATCACCGCAAGTGTAATTTGAGCACTTTCAAAATCGATTTATGTAAAAATCTTTTGAATGGGGAGGAATGGTGACATTTGCACAACTGATTGCTTTCTATTCGCATGATTAATTTTGAATGAAGTAACAAAAAGTATCAAATGAAGTACTCAACTGGTATTGGTATCTCTTTAAGGGTACTGGTATTGAAAATCTTGATACCCATCACTAGCAATCAGTAACGTCCAGACAAAAATAAGAGCAGAGATGGATCTTCCCCATGGCCCGACTCTCAGCGCAGACGCTCCCTCACGTGTGCCAGCCAGGCAGAGATCATATAATCCACTAAAGACCTCCACCTCTTCACACACTTAACAGAAGTGGAGGGATCTCCTCCTCCCACCCTGTGAAGTTTGGCTCTGGAGGCTTGGCAAGGTCAGCCCCGTTGTTATCGTTGTCATATTGATGAAACACTCAGCTAAGCAAACGGGTCGCGGCCCGCCCATATTTCAGCTGACAACCCAGCTCGCCTTTAAAAGCCAGAGATTAAGTTGCTCCCCTTTGCGAGCGTGCAGAAGGAGCAAAAAGGGTGTTTGCCGAGGATTGGTATTCAAATAGATGTGGGAATTTAATTTATTTATTTATCTATTTATTTTGCGTGCATCTGTTTGCTATCTGTGTTTACGACTTTGACGCGCCTCACTGTAAACAAGTAACCATGAGAGGCCCGTTTGGAAGATATGATATAAAACGCACATCTCTTTTAAGTGCTTGAATCAATATCCCTTATAATCATAAACATGAGGGCATTAGAGAGTGATGTTCTTTGGATTGGGAGGACATACACTATGTCATATTAATGCAGTTTAATTCAATTAACTCTTTGCTGGGCGTGCCATAAAAGCCCAGAGGGACATTTTGTTGATGGTATGCAGTGAGCGAAAGAGTGAGAGAGAGTAGGGGGGAAAAAAGCAGGGAGAGAACTGTCTGTTAATACGATGATATGATGAGAAGATCTGGTGCCATAACGAGCAACAAACTGAAAAGTTTTAATTAAGAGTCTGTGATCTTTCACAGATAAAAGTTGGCTACAGTGAGGAGTAGAGAGGCTTCATAACGGGCTGAAAAGGCTTTTTAGATGGAAGTCATAATTTAAGAGTAAGAAAATAAGTCTCACAAAGGATGTACAGTATTTGAAAGATGAAACTCTGTGCAAGCACATTTAAGGGGGAAAACAATCACAGCAAAGAACAAAATAAAAATAAAACACAAAGGAAAGCCAAAAGGTTCTTCCCTCTCCAGTGAGTCCCTGTCACGAGTGACACGAGCAGTTATTTTCCTATTTTCAGAGTATTTCATTTAAATTTCCATTCTGTGTCTTAGAAATGAATATTTGATCTTTTCCCCCTGAACCTGTCACCGATGGGCCTTTGAAGCTGTGAGACACCGCATTGTGTTTGTGACACTGCGGGATATACAGGAGGAAAAGATCAAACTAGTCTGCGGAGCGAGAACATGAAAAGGTAAACACTGTGTCCTGGCGGTTTACCTGTTTAGAGGCCCTCTTTGTTTCAAATGCTCTGACCACAAATGTTTTGGGGGCAACAGTCTTGTACAATGTTGCTATTCTGGAAGTGATTGTCAGCTTTAAACTTTTTGTGCCCCACCACACACACACACACACACACACGCACACACACACACACACACACGGACTGTTTGTTCTGGGAATGCTGATGTCGTTAGCAGAAAAAAAAAAGTTTTTCTTTGGAATTGTCACTATTTAATTGCAGTTTCTGACTTCCCTAAGTGCAGTTCCTTGGTGGCGGCAGCAGCAGCAGCCGCAGCACCGGAGATCTGTGCATTAGCAACTTGTGGAATTCCCCCAGCCCAAGATCAAATGGGGGGTGGGGGGAGATATATGGCCCCTCGCTGCTTTCCAATTAATGCCTCACCTGCGTCTATGATAAGATGAAAAAAGAAGATAAGAGCAGGGATGCGGACAGACAGGCAGGAAGAAAGAGACAGAGTGAGTTTTAAAAGGTGTTTTGGAAAATCTCTGATTTGCTTGCTTGTTGATCGACATAACAAGTGTGGAGGAAATATACTCGAAGGTGTGTAACAAAAATGTTGATTCTATGCTCCAGATTATAGGCCTATGTAAAAATAGAGAGAAACATGATAAGCACGGTCTCATAAAAAAGTGGAAATTGAGCAGCCTAGTTAGTCATAATTGGCTAATTTTGTTTGTAAGGTCATGATAGCACTTAAAGCCTCTTTGGATCCCTTCCTGCAGAAATGCAACATGCAACACAGGCAGCTCTTTTGTGTGCCAGCGAGCACTGATGTGCTTTCTGTTTCCATGCCAACTCACTTTCATCTTTCATCTTTCTTACCAGCTCATCCTACGCTTCAGATGAATTAGGTTTGTTACAAATTCTTTTGAAGTGCACACACACACAACCCCCCCAACCCCAGCACCACCACCACTACCCCACCCCACCCCCTTTACCACCCCACTTCAGCGAAACAAAACAAAAACACTGAGGAGCTACAAATGTAAGCCAGTAATCTTGCTCGTTTCAGCTCCTTGGCTAACCAATGGCACCGCGGACGGGATATTTCCACTTCATTTCAATTTGGAATACGTCCCTCGCTCCCTCTACCTCTTGGCTTCCATTTTCTGCAGTTGTGAGCTGTTCTGCGCCGCACAATTCATTTCCATTATAGAGACAGTCGCTGAGAGGCTTGCATTGAGGGTTAGTAATGATCTTCAATTACACTGATGCCAGTACCTAAGGGGTAAAAGGAAGGTGGGGGTCTCTTAAGGATCAAAGGTTTAGACCTGAAGAGGACTTCTGTGTCCTTGCAGATGCATTTTCTCAAGATGCTCCAGTGAATTCTGCCTCTGGACACAAAAAAAGCAATTTCTACCCCGGGGCTGTGTGTGTCGGTAATAGAGGTGCAGGAGAAATCTGGTAGGCTATTGGCTGCAGCCACGGCCTTTTAGATATCAATGATAAACCCATCAACTTTGCTTTCTGCGGCGTTATTACTTCATTCGGAGCTTAAAGTTAATTATCCCTACCGCACAATAACTCAGATTCAACAATGGATGAAATGGCTGTGTTGAATAGGAAAAGGGTCGCAATAGTGAGCCCACGATCATCACCTGGCCAGGCTATTTAGTTTTTTCTTTCTCTCACGTAATTGTTTTGGCTTCATGACCCACTCTTATAAATATCTTTTCGAGCCACAGCTGGTAGACGTTTTCCTGCAAAAAACAAGCTTGAGTAAACCAATTGTATTCCGACACAAAGTGGCACACAAACAAACCAGTGGACGTAACAGACCATCTTGCAGAGACAGGCGGAGTCCTTTCCAGCTCATTTAAAAAGAGTATAGGTCTGTGCAAAGAAAACAAAAGAATGGAAAATGCGTTTTTTGTGGATATTCTATTACTTTGTGTCAAATGAAACTTCTCATTGATGAAGTGTTGAGTGCAGATGTCAATATGTCACGAAAATGTGGTAATAGAGTTGAAGTTGGAGCCATCAGCATTGTTCCAGTCTTATGACATGAATATTAACCAATTCAGGGATGAAAAATTTGAGACTAAAGATTGCTCCTGATGATGGCTGGCTTCACATTCACAGTACCATTGGAAATTGTATAACAAATCCGCCTTTTCAAAATCAAGTCCTCAGACAACGGGTATCCTCCAAAATCACACAGAACCGAAAAAACCAAAACCCAACTGTGTCCCTACTTAACAATCTGCTTTAAAAGCCTCATGATTTAATACGCGATTAGCAGGAATCCCGACACTTGAAACATGTCCCTCAGAGACTGTTGATTTACAGCTTCATAAAAGATCCTTCAGAGAGAGAATTGAAAGATGAAACCTCAGTGGGTCCAACTCATCAATTTTGCCTTTGAACCACAGGGGAACTTGAGGAAAACAACTGGAATAGCAAAAAAGCCAAAACTCATATTTATTTAATTTATGGTCCTTCAGTGGGGGAAGCCTTTCACCGAAATGTCGAGAAAGTCTCATCGTTCCGCTTCCCACATGAATCACTTTGAGTTCAGGCGTGTCGCATGTTCATATCGATCGCAGAGTCACTGGCACTTGACGTGGCGATTATGGGTTTGAAAGGCCAATGCAACTCTTTTATTATCCAGTGTTATGTCCATTTAAAATAAAAACATTTTTATATACAGCAAACAGTAGGGCTGGGTATCGGTACTCGATACCTTTCACGATACCTTTTACTGACTGAAACAACCCAGTACCAGCAGTTTCAAAACTGCGCCTGCCAAACCTTACCTGCAATCGGTTGTTTTTGCACCCAGATTTAGAAAAAAAAGACTGTTTCTATGGTTTTACTCACAGCCAATCATCGCAAGCGTAATCTGAGCACTTTCAAAATGTATTTGTGTAAAAATGCTTTGAATGGGGAGGAGGGAGTGGTGAAATTTGCACAACTGATTGCTTTCTATTCGCATGATTAGTATTGAATGAAGTAACAAAGAGTATCAAAAGAAGTACTCAGTTGGTATCTGTATCGTTTTAAGGATACTGGTTTCGGTACTGGCATCGAAAATGTTTCAACGCTGCCCAGCCCTAATGCTAGCTTCCGGCACAAAGGCAAATGTATGAATAAGTTACCTTCCATACCATACCATACTATAGGAGATGCAATATATGTTCCCGGTGACATCAAACATGTTTCACACTATTTGGGTGCTCTTTTGAAGTTCTCTCAGCTCAGCAGAGGAAAAAAGGAGTATAAATAACGTGCTATTGGAGTTTTTTCACACTGTGTATCTGGACATGAAGGTTCAGATTTTTCTGCAAACATTGAATGACACAAGTAAGAAGGGGAGAGAGGGAACATTTTCAGGTCATTTTTGGTGGGGACGGTACTTTCAGAAGAAATCTTCATGCTGGTCAAGAGAAATCACAGCACACACTGTATTTACATCAACAGCCTCCCAGGCAGGGACGCTTCAATCTGTTCATCATTGCGAAAAAACGTTGGCAGAGCGGTTTGCATCTTGGCTGTCGCCACTGGAGCCCGCCCGCCTCTCCCGTGATTTATTCGACCCACAATGCATAGCGTTTCAGCCTCTAATTATTTCCCTATCTGCTTTCAAACGCTGACAGTGTATGGACGCGAGTGGCGAAGCACGAGCGTGACAAAGGAGAGATATAAAAACGTCACAGGGATGCCACTCGCCAAGGCACGTCAAAAGGCGCGCACAAAAGGAGGCGCGTGTAAACCAGCGGGGGGAGAAAATAAAAAAAACATGTAGACCACGTTGTCAAACCATCAGCTCATTTAACGCTCGATTATGCCGGGTAGTTTTTGTCGAAAATTAGAGACACTAAAATTCCTTGGTCAGCCTTTCAAAACCCGGGATGCTGTGGTAATTTTCTTGATTGGAACACAATTTTGATGTTCAATTAATTCCAGGCTGATTTGGAATACATTACGGGAAGACTGATTTATTTAGGTTAAGCTTCCATTGGTACCACGTTGAAGAGTAAGGAGGCTTTAAGCAGAATGATATTTCATAGTGCAGAAGTGAAAAATATTCAAGCCCCGCTGAAAAGGCGTTAAAGGAGCATGAAAGGAGCCAAGGGTGATACTATACCCCTACAACATTTGGTTAATTGGAGATTGGTCACGGGCTGTAATATTTGACTGTAATCTGAAAGGCCTGTGAAAGCAGGAGTGTGCAAAGGGAGAGAGAGAGGGACAGAGAGAGAGACAGAGAGAGAGAGAGAGAGAGAGAGAGAGAGAGAGAGAGAGAGAGAGATCAGCACAAGCTGTGAGGAGCAGCCAGCGATAAGATTAAACCCATTCACATCCTGTAATGAAAAATGAGCGGCACTGGTGCTAGCTCCGCCCCCCCGCCCCCCCCCACACCATGCTCTCTTTTATTAATCAGCCTCATTTCGCACGTCGCTGCTCCTCTAGGTTGTTTTCATGTAAATCACCAGAATGAGAGGCTCTGCAACAAATGCAACAATAAAAACTCTCCATTGCGCAACACACGACAACAGCGTCGGATATGTTGTCGAGCACCGGGAGGAATCAGAGGTGGAGAAATAACGGCATAAATATCAGCTCTGGCCTTATTTAGGGCCCGAGCCAGCGCTGCAAGCAGCAGGCGAAGGCCCTCTTGTTTCTCCTTGTTCCTCTGCGTAACCAAACTGACTCATTATGAACTTCAAAGACACAGATAGGAGTTTTAATTAAGAGAAATGCTGCGGAGCTGTGGAGATAAGTAACATCCCCCTCCTCCACTCCACACCCCCCCCGCTTCTCTTACCCGCCTCCACCCCACCGCATCCCCACCCCTCACTGCTCAGACAGCATCATTAAGGGCGGCGTGGAGGGGCTGGCAGTGCGCAGCGGCGGCTCGCCCCGTGAAACCAAAAGCGCCGCATGGCTTCCATGTGGTAATCCACGCATCACGGGCCCTTTGTGCTGATGCGGAGCGACACCGTGCACGTTTCGGCATACACATGCAAACACAAACACAGGGATTATCTGGCATCAGCAGGCGCGGCGGCATCGCCTCTACTGGTGCTAGTGAGTCGGCTGTGCCGCACCTGGAGGAGAACCAGGGGGGCTAAGAAGGCAGAGAGGTGCAACATTTTCTCAAGATATCTGCCATTTTGTCCCGTCCTATTCAGATTATGTAACTCTGCAAAGGTAATTTCTCCTGAAAATAATGCTAATCAATAAATCCCAAAATAATGACATTTTTAAGGAAGGAGATGAAACAGGCCCTAACCACAAAATATTTAAAAGGTTTTTCATTGGTGCCATCACAAACAAGAAGTGCGAAATCAATGCAAACAGCAAAGTCAAGTTTGGAAATAAGAGCAGCACAGCCATCTCAGTACGTTGCTGCTATAGATGAAAATCATTTGCATGTCAATAAAGCATCTTCAGAAATGTTGACGCCCTTTGTATATGCGGTTTTGCAGAAATGTGCAAAATGAAATGGTGCCTGTGTTGCAGTCTTATTTACAGCTCTTTGCTCTAATTAAATACAGCGTCCTGTTTTGCTAATGAAATCTCTTGGTAAACAGAATTGTCTTAAAAATGAAGATACATTCTCAAGGTTGAAAAAAGGTAATGTGTGCGTTAAGATTATGATCTCAAAGATGAATCCTACAGCCGACATTTATAAAATTACAAATGTGTCGTTTATCGATGATGTTCGAAAACGTGCCTCAAGTCATGGAAATTCTTGTGTCGTCAAATCATTTTGGGGGAAAGCTAAGAGCCATCAAACTCGGGAGGGTCTGATAAAAGCCTTTTCAAAACCCCATCAGATACAGTCAAGATGCATTGTCATCAAAGTCAATGATGGGCTGTCTGACTTGCAAAGTTATCACTGAAAAATGATGTATTGTAGTGAATTTTCTGTCGGTGACAAATAAGTTTAATGACAAATAGCCTTTATGGAAGGGAGGTAATGATGAGGAAAATAAACATGTCATGACATTACTTTAAGTGCTTTCTTACACTTAATTAGCCAACAATCAAAACTAATCTTACATCACACTCTCGCATGCCAAGCCAGGTGAGTTGTGCCAATGCTCAGGTGGATGCTTCCCTGCCTGAGTAGACTGGGTGAGCTTCCCGACCGCCCACACACCCCCAGGCCCGCTGTGCAGTGGAGATCAGTAGCAGCAGAGTGAAATCTGCCCCCCTTGGGGGAGGGCCTGATGTCGGAGAGATTAATTGCAGACTACGGAGCAGCAGCATGCTGGGAGCACACATCGCTCGCAGGCTCAAATATATTCATCTGCGTACACGTACACACAAACACACCAACTCAATCTCCCTCTCCCCCTCACAGGCAGGATCCATCAGCATGTTGAATCCCAGATGAACATCAAACCCCCCCAGAGGTGCTGCTCCCTTTGTCTCCAGGTAGCGCTGCCTGGCGTTCTGCCCACCGCCTTCCTGCTTTCATGTGGGCAGGGGAATTATCCCCTCTTTTGTGTATGTGCGCGCGCATGTGGCGGTGTGTATGCTCTGCACCGGAGTGTGACGCCTTCACAGGTACTAGCTTTCATATCTGTTTTCTGCTCTGGCACAGGGCCAACCAGCCAACCTCACAGGTGGCTGTTTTCCCGGAGGCTCCTGAGCAAGGCAGCGCTGCGTCTGAGACTGCAGCCAGCCGACGATTACAAGAACAGTCGAAGGAGGGATGTAACTCGCAGACTGCTACACTCCTTAGTTAGTGGTGAAGGGTTAGGAAGTGGTTTGCCATGTGTGTGAAGTGTATGTGTGTGTGTGTGTGTGTGCATGTACAGTAAATCACTGAGGCTTTTTTCATGTACACAGCGTGCCCCCGAATCCTGTTCTGGACTTTTGCCGTGTGCTCATGCATGGCTGTGTGTGTTTGCGTTTCCCCCATGTTTTGTTTTATTTGTACAAGGAGAAAAATTGAAGGTACAAACCCACAGTTTGCCTCGCTGCTTATTTTGGGGAAACATAACAACTGGTATTTCCCACTCTTCAAAGAAAGCTGCATAATACTTGGTTTTGCTGCCTTCTGAGCGTGCTCTGCGGAGATCCCCACTGTGAATCCAGCTTAAATGCTTTTCCATCCCGCAAACTCCTCTCTGAGCGCAGCGGCTGACTGAACCTTGAAGATGGCTATAGAGTCTCAGCTAACTTTTCACAATAAAGATCATCTGGAGCTTTAGCTTTATCATTTGAGGAGCGTGCTCATATTTGTGTGTGTAAAACCTCGTCATTGGAGGCTTTGGTGCTTTCTATGTCGAAGATTTTTTTTTTTTTGTCAGCCTTTCTCCCCCCCTCTCTCTCTCAATGTGTGTATGCGTGTGTGTTCATGTGGTGACAGTGGCGGTGGAGATGTGTAGGCGGGTGCAGACTCACCACAGTTAATTACTTTATAAACAGGTTCAGGTGATTCATCGGGCCGAGTCAAAAAAGAGAATAAAAAAACTCAGACTACACTGAAAATTGCAGTTTTTGCTAAAATCATTGCATTTTAATTAATGTCTGTCTGTGATTTAAAATTGAAATAAAGTGCTGGATAACTGTTTCAACAAACAACAGCTCCCGGGTTTCTCAAAAGATCAGTCTTTTCTGGTAATGTGTGTGACTCACCACATCTCAGGGATTTTTTTACTGGAATCATAGCGAAGCCAAGCTCGCTCTGACCTGAGCTATCAGTGTAATCAGCACCTATAGGCCTCTGAAGGAGGTTTGTGTGCACTCGTGTGTGTGTGTGTGTGTGTGTGTGTCTGCCTGTAAATGTGAGTACAGCTTTTCCCCTGATGTCCCAGTCCCAAAGCAGTGCAGGTATGTTGATGCTGCAGCAGAATGGGCCTGCAGGATAAGCAGCAGGTGGCCTCCGTCTCTGGTGACAACAGCTGGATCCCGTTTGTTGATACTGGGCCGCGGGAGGAGGAGGAGGAGGAGGAAGAGGAGGAGGAGAGGCCGCACTCAATATTCCCAGCTGCATATATATATGCATATAAAAAACTGCAGCATCTGCTTCTAAAATGGGATAGTGGAAAGTACTTTAATTTCCATTGGACTTCAATATATTTAGACATCCAGGGGAAGGAAATATTGCTTAATATTCAATTTTTCAGGCAATGAAAATATTCGACTGTTAGGATAACATGATGATGAAGGATTTAACTGTCTCATATTATTATGTTGTTGAAAGTAGCTCAACTTTTACCAGCTACATTTTTACAATAATGTTTGTTTGAGTCAATGTAGATTTTCCGGATTGTAATTTAATGTATTGCCATTGTAGATAAAACATTTTGCTGTAAAACTGTTGGATGTCTTTGTCTTTCTACATGAAATCAGACTGGTTTTGACTGTTGGTTGTCAAACTTGTATGCAACTTCCACATTTTGAAACACAAACAAGTGATTCATATCACTACGCTCGGCACATCCTCTTCCTCATGGTTCGGCGGTAACAATAGTTGTGTTGTGAGATTGACAAGCCTGAGTTTCAGGGGTAGAAATCATACGTGTTTATGAAAATAATAGGCAGCTACTTACTGCTGTCTCTGGATGTTTTGATTCATTTTCACCAAGAAACGCAACATTAACCTTGGCAAGGTTCAACACTCTTTGAGGTCCCTTCTGGTTTCTTAGCATAGCATGACAATATTTTCTGAAATCTTGCACGTGTCTGCTTTTGGCTATGCAGTATGAATACTTTCTATGAAACAGAACAGACCACCCATGCCTTTAAAAAAAACAACCAAGAACAAATATAAGCTTTTATTGGGTCTGAGCTTGCATTATTTGGAAAGAAATTGTCAAATAATGCAAAACAGACCCATTTCATGTCTTAGCAACCAAAAGTCCCTTCACCTTCCTCATGATAGTTTATGATGGTTTGATTTAAAGAAAAAAGTCAATTTTAAGATTCCGTAATATATCACATAGGATACGAAAAGCTGGATGCCTCATCACTTCACTGCCTAAAGTCAATATTTCTTCCAAAATAGAAATCCATTCTCCCACCCCCCTAGTTCCCTTTGATGTGTGGGTGTCTGGGTCTTACATCAGACATCAGGGTCAAAGCCTGAAAAGGCAAGTCAATTTACAGACAGACATCAGAGGGAGAGGCTTCTCCTGCACAGGTAGCGCCAAGAGAGCCGCGGCTTCAGACACTCAACCTCCTCATCTGTCAAATCTGAATGGAACAGACAGTTCGGACAGCTCCGGTAAAGCGGCTTCATTGTTGTTTGTTACACGCATTGATTTACGAGCAAGAGCGCAAACAGTTTGGTCCTGCAGCACAGAGTTGACTAAGGTGGTGTGTCCACCGGCAGCCGTAAAGGTTTGTTCGTCGGCACATCAAAGCCGAGAGACCGTGGACTGACAGCCTGTAAACAGCTTCACGGTATTAGCAATTTACCCATGTGCCTTTATCTTCATGGCTCTTAAATATCGCGGAGTTCATTCAGAGAGACATGAGAGAGATGACAGGAAGTGAGAGCTGACTATAGCGAGGCTCTTGGTCCTGAGTGGCTGATTCTGGACTCGATATAGCATAAGATACATTACACAAATAAAGCAATCTTATTTACACGCCTGCGGGTGTATTGGAATTTGAGTTTGACCAAAGTTAGGATTTAACTTTTCTGTTTTGATCTGCATGAGGAGTATTCTAACCACTGTAAGCAGTGAAAAAAAAAATACTTTGAACTGCATTGAAGTCAAACGTAATATATGTCTTTGTATGAGGAGTTGTCAGACATCAAAAAAATGCAGGAGCTAGAAATAATACATCGTTTTCTTTCTTTATTTTTTTTTTTCAAATCAGCTTCAGTAGAATGTTTTAATCTGAACCCTGCAGGAATGAAATGTTTGGGGGAATTAAATACTTTGAGTGTTGAAAAAAAATTAAAAATTCTTGACCAAAGCTTGTTGGAAAATATGAAACACACAGCCATGAAATCAGTGCAATGTTTGGCAAGATCCAATTTCTGTGCACAAGTAGGATCAATTATCTGCCACCAATTAAACATGCTGCATTTGATATTGGTGAATTAATTTCTCCATTTCTCATTTGTTGAGGCACGCAGAATGAGATTGCTCAACATTGTGCATTCACGTCTCCTATTTTCAATAAGCTCTGGTATGAAATTTTAATGTTATAGCTCTTTTTTTCATATGGTTGTCATTCCTGTTGCTTCGAATGGACAAAGCTCTCGTGTAGCAGCGCAAATATGAATTTAATACACGCTTCCTGTCTTATGTGAGGCTCATCGGTTACAGTTAACCTAATACGCTTACATTTTTACTTAAAATCTGACCACTGTGTGATGCAGATTACACTATATTAAGGACAAGAGCAGTGTTTCCACAGGCAGGACCGGGACCTCAAAGATGAAAACAACCACCCCTGCAATATTATGATCCGCGAGGCTCACATCAAATACAAACACGGATGAAAGACAGAGGCAAAGAACCTCCAACACAGCTTCTGTATGTGCCATTACATGCAGCGGCGTTCATTAAGCTGAGTATGTGGAGAGAGATAAAGGCCCCTGTATTGGGGGATTTCCCCCTGCTAGCATATTGTCTGAACTTGACTTCCAGTGTCTTTAAATGCTGTACAAATTCATGGCTGAGGGCGTATTCTCATCAGGCCTCAGATCCTGTCTTCTTTCCACACACAGATGGAAGTTCCTTCTCTTTCTTGCTCTCTATTTTACTAGCATGCTAGTTAAACAGTACATACAGCTATTGAAATATGCCTTTGATAAGGATGCAGAATTGATTTATGGCCGACTTTTATCATCGCTCACTCATAACCTGCTGCCCCCAAGCACACTATCCTGTGGAGAGGTTTTTGGGGAGGAAACCACCTGCTTTGATTTATAACCCCCATGGATTGAAAGTTGCAGTCTGGACTGAAATGTATGAAATCCCTGACATCTTTTCTAAGTTCACTTGCACCGTTGGGCTGCAAGCTGTCCAAACTTTCAGCCCGATGGTCTAAATTATGAGCAACCATGGACTGATTTCTGAACTAATATAAGAGAAAGAGTTAAAAAAAATGCACGTGATGCACAGCAGGGTGGAAAATGGGGGAAAATCGGGACTGAGTAAAAGGCAAGTGTCCTCAAGCTGTCACTGCAGGGCAGGTGAAGAGGACATATGGCTCTCAGGAATAAATCAGCACAATCTCTTCACCATCTGAGGGCACACATGGAGCTGTATCAAGTGGGCAACTTTGGTAAGAAAGTGTGTCAGATATTAAAGGCCCAACATTTCTCACACGGGAAATCTGGCAGCACCACTTGGTAAGCATGACCAACATCTAGATGTGGTGACAGGTAATGAATCAAATGCACAGTGGGTTTTTTCAACAAACAATAAGTTTTTAAAGGCAGATTATACAAGAGAGGCTTGTTGTGATACATTGTGGCTGATTTGCTTCAGATCTATCTTTTTCTAAATAGAAAAACAAACCAATCGTTCAGAAATGTACTGCGTGAAAATACAAACATCAGTGTGTTTTTAATTAGAAACATATGGATTAATTTGCTGTATATGTTTGCATGTCTGTCTGCATGGACCCATAGGCCCTGTTTAAACCTGCATTAACATGCATCTAGGATGATCCAATGACAAGTGGACAGCTCCAAGTGCAGCTGTGAAGCTTAATCTTTTATCATTGTGCTTGTGAATATGTCCTGTAGATGTACATCAAAGGGCCACCACTCATCTGATGTCCCATGTGTAAAGTGATAGTGTGAACTAATTTGTGCGCAACAGCATCATATTATTTTACATCTGGAAATTTCAAAAAAGATCAGAGAAAAAAATGATGAGAGGAAAAAGAGTTAACAACATGCAACATTGGTTTTGCAGCTTGTATGAGGTGGAAACATCATAAACATACGAAAACACTATTATGGTTTGAATGCTGATGCTGTTTTTGGCATTATTAGGCGCTTCTTTTTTTAACTGCTCATTTGTATCAAACATTTTTTCTCTTCAAATGCGTAAAGTACAGAAAATAAAATGGCTTTGTGTAAGATTGGAAGGCGTTTTTTGTTTTGTCTTTATGAAGTCAACAGTTGTTTGCTACATGGGACTTCCTCCAGTGAAGCACTCTGGCAGTAACCTCGACTGGGGCTTCCGATACTCTCGGATCTGCATTTGAAATGCAGTTTTTCTCCTTGGGCTACAGGCCTTCCTCCATTGTTTCACAGCTATCTTGACACCCACTCACCAGAATGGAGGCATGCCGCAATGAACCCTGGGATCTGCGATCCTGCCACCGATAGGCACAGCAGTGCCACAGATTCCATTAAGCTCCAAATTAAAGCAGGCACATCAAAGGGCCTGTGAGGAGGCAGCATGGAGATGTGACAGGGAGAGGGGGAACGAAAATGAGTGAGGGGAGAATAAAGAAAAAAAAAAGAAGCCTCATTTACGCAATCCCCAAACGTGACAGAGGCTAATCCAAATCAATATCTGTGAGTGGTAGAGTGTTGTTACATTGCTAGTGTGGAACATATTAGTGGAAGATGAAAGCATCAAAGTGGTTAGCTAGATGAAATTATGTCTTTTATATCACGAGAAATAATTGGAAAAATCTGGGAGAGCTGGCATACATTTTGCTAACATGCAAATGTTCTTATATCCAACCAACGAACCAACCACGTTTGAACTGGGAGAAGTAGCTTTTTTTGGCTTGAGAGACATTTTAAAGGCAAAGCTTCGGTGAGACCTGACTGACAGCTCAAAGAGGACTGTTTTTCCAGTTTGCAAGCCAAACCAAATAGATACTAAGTGCAATAACATCTAGGCAATCACGCATTGACGTTTCCACCGAAGCTCAGTGTTCGACAGCAGACTGAAACAATGCTTTGAGCTTTGTCTTCAAACTATAAAGTACATTTACTATGCATGCTACCCGTCTAAGAAGTCTCCATTTTTTTCAGTCGGTATCTGAGGGGTTTCATCTGTGCCCTCCGATGGAGAGGGTAGAGTCGGGGTGGACCACTGGGATCATATTGTCTCGAAAGATAATCTCTATTTATTTTTCTGTCCAGGGTGGAAAATTTGCGACAAATCCCCTGGGTTTCTCTAAGTGTTTTATCGCTTCGAGATCCTCCTCGAGATGTGATCACATGTGATTGGGAAGTGGGAAGCACTCTACGTGATACCATCCGCGTAATTCCCATGGCCGACCCAGGAGCTTCTCAAACAACACCCATGGAGCCTTGGAGAAGTCTATAAGCATCTCTGTGGTTTTGAAAAGCCGGAGCAGGGCAAAGAGGTGTATTGGACAGGAGGAGAGGGGACCTGGGAGG
>CAESWR010000004.1:390800-400892 GCA_903171835.1 Mullus surmuletus | reverse complement strand
CCCCCCCCCCCCCCTCCCCGAAAAAATAAATAAGTCACATTCTAATCCACGACACCTCAAGGAGACGAGATGAAGGAAACTCTAACGAGGGCCAAGCAGATGGCTGCAAGAGAGAACCAGAAGAGGGGAATCAGAGAGGAGAAATAAGAGAGACCACATACAGACAAGAGCGGGAACAATGGAGCTCTTTCTTTGGGGCTTGATGAAGAAGGCAAGATGAGAGGCAAGACGATGGATGAGGGTGAAGTGTCGGTGCAGCTTTCGGTATTATGATCCCAGATCCATAGAGACGTTTGAATCACTGTCAGGCATGGATTTGGAAGCGATGCGTCTGCAACCTTGCACATTTTTTGATGTGGCGAACACATGTGCTGGGATTGATGACCGAATTACTCTGCGATCGTGTATGACTACGTCTTTTGCGCGCATGGAGAAATATGTGATGTGTGCGTGTGCGGAGAGAAAAGGGTGGGGCATTGAACAGAGGCCCCTCTAGCCCAGACTTGAAAAGGCATTCTTTCATCATTGCTAATCTCCCAAACATAAACACGAGAGCATCCACGGTCTCTCCCTCTTAGGGCCGAGGGGGTGACCCTCCCATGACTGGAGACGAGGGACCGCATGGGCGCAGGACGCTTGCGTGCTTCTGGATGTCCGATTGTTTGTGTTATGGGAAGCCACTATCGGCTGTATCGCTCCGCATTGATTTGCCAGTGGTTGTTTGTGAACGTGTTTTGGGTGATCTTGTGAGAAAACATGCATGTTTACCACCGGAGAGGAGGTGTGTGTATGTGTGTTCCTTGCTGCTTGTTAAAAAAGAAAAAAAAAAATCACGACTCGTACCAAGGGGCGCGACTTGACATGGAGGGAGTTTCATCCTCAACAACCCGCAATTAGTTATTTTTTCACAACAACCATGTAAACCATAATCGTGTGAGGTTTTTAAAGGGCTTGAATGTGGGAGCAAATAGAAAGAGAGGGAGAAAGAGGGGCGATATCTATCATCAAACCGAGAGGAGGAAACCGAATCACCTGGGAATATCCGTCGAGTTTCGGAGCGTTTGGGAGGGCAGGGATGTGAACAAGTACGACTGGGTGTGCTCCTCTCAATAATAGAGATACTCTCTTAGGCCTGTGTGGCTGACATGACATAAGCTCAGCTGACACCGCACGCATACACATACACCCAGTCTAGAGCGCGCGAACACACACACACACACGCACACACACACCGTGCCCCATGTACAAGCCAAAGCTGTTTTTTGTGGAGCATTTAAAAGATAAGGCCAGAGAGTTAATGCAGACATACTGCCATAATCCAGTTTCCCCCACTCCGCTTCTGACTCTCTACCCCCCAAACCCATCCACACTCTTCTTGAACAGCTTCTCTGTGCTTCAGCTGCATATCTGTGACAGATTAGGGCAGATCACCCAGGATTACCTCCACCAGACACAGCCTCTACATGCTGACCATAGACACCCCCCTTTGCTCACCCATGGGAGAAGCAATAGGAGGGAACCAGATTTACATTTAATATTGAATACTTTAATTCATAGATTGTGTCTTGGAAAGTGTCTGTATTTTCAAAAAACCCCAGAGTATATTTTGTTTAGCCCTCTCCACAATATCTGGGCTGCCAGTGGGGGGTGCATGATGCCCTGATACCTGTCGTTCCTCTGGGATGCTGCTGCCAGAGGAATATATAGGTCAGACTTTGTTTTTATTGCTATTTGCCTTTAATTGCTGGATAAAAAGGTGTGTGTATCCCTCTTACTTGCTAATGACCCCCCTTTGGTACAAACAAGTGCGGCACCTCATACCTTAAGCCAAATATCTGATAGAGAAATCATCACTTTATTGTCTTTGTTCCAGACTCAACAACTTCTTTACTAGGTGGTTTACATTTCAGCATAACCCAGTGGCCAGCTGCGAAACTACACTGAGAAAAAAAAGGGGGGGGGGGGGAGGGAAAGGGGGAGGTGGCGGGGGGGACTAGCATCTCATGGATTTGATGTGCGTGTGAGATAAAGTGTAACTGATATCTTACCACTTTGAATGTTGCTTTTGGGCATTTTAAGGGCAAATTTTTACATTTGAAATGAATTTGAAATGAGGGAAACTTTTGGCCCAACTTTTCAGAGGTTCTTTACTGTTCGAGTCCAGAGAGAATATTTTACCCATTTCCATTAGAAGAGAGCCTGAATAAATTAGCAACACCCTCTCTTCATCTAACTACAGCACTCTGACACAGCAGTGATTTTGTTTATGATCCATAATATATGGATTGAATAAATGCATAATATGTATGTATTAAATACAAATCATTTTTTATGTAACCGTGTTTTTATTATTGTGGATGTTCTTTGTGAAGATTCTTTTTTTTCTCCTCTCAAAATACCTTTTCATATGACATGCCACCAAATTAAATTGATCACAATGGTTTATAGAAAACCTCAGTTTTATTAACATTACAGAACGGCAAATTATTGCACAGGCTGCTCGAATTACAAACACTCGTCCAGAGCTGAAATGCGATTCAACTGCAAAAGAGCCCTCGGTGACTGTTTAATTTGTGCATGGAAACAAAAAGGTGCATACATGTGTGTGCGTGTGTGAGTGGATGGAGCAGGTGTGTGTGAAAGAAGGAAGGGGGTTGGGTGGGGAATGTTGGGGGTGCAGTATAGACTGATGGACCCCACCTGGACTCAGAACAAGCGGGGGACCAACTGGGGACGTGGACTCTACACAGCACACACTACAAAGGCCTGGCGGGGCGAGGTGCACGAACGCCATAACACAGCCAAAGTCCCATTGTTCTATCCTCGTTTCATCTCTCCTCCTTCTCTCCAAATATTTGGAGGAACGCTCTGAATAACATACTGGTACTGAGAATATTGCGCTCTGTATATTGTTGAAAGGAACTTAGGCAGTCTGAGTTTTTCGCTCTTCAAAGACGGCTGCTTTGTTTTGTTTGGGTTTTGTTTGCTCCTGTATTTGAATTGTGTACCGTGATTTCGTGGATATCTCATTGTCCCAGGATTTGAGATTGTTGGACGGAGAATCACCCACTGGCTCATTTATTTTCATTGCATCATGTGACTCATTGTAATTGCAACACACTGGGAATGCAGGCTGAAATGAGGCAAGGAAAAAAAGAAGAAGAAGAAGAAGAAAACAACCCAACAACTGGCTCCTGTTTCCCACTGCCACTACTGGGGAGCTGTTTGCGAGAGAGCTGCTATTCTCATTCATCATTAGTGGTCCGATAAGACTGCTTCTTCACACACTACCGTGGCGCGCATTTCCATACCAGAGCCAATGGGAAGTCAATGATTAAAAATAAAACACCACAGCTTTGCGTCAGAGTTCAAAAACGGAGAGGCGAAAATGCGGAGCTGTGCTATTAATCATGTGATCAATAGGGTGTGAGCGCGGGGCACAGCGAGGCGGCGTTACAGCATCGTCTTGTTTGATGGTCCTTTCCTGGGGACCCCGGTAGTGTTTGGGCCCTGAGGGTGCCCTGCGGCGCTGCCCCATTGCCAGGGCCTGAGTGACAGCTCTAATGAAGCCTGCCATCGTCGGGCAAAGGGACCGCTCATGAGCAGGCACCAAACTTCAATCGGCCTGTGTGACGTCCAATGAGTTTTGATTTCTCAGCAGTGGCGAGGGGGTAAAAAGGAGACCCCTGTGGGAGTCAGGCGGCCCCAGCATGCCTTTGAATATTTCTCCATTTACCGCATGTCAGTTCTCAGCGTTGGAGATGCACAGAGGAGAGATGTGGGGGGTGGGGTGTTGGTGGTGGCGGTGGCGGTAGCGGTGGCGGTGGGCTGTCTGTGGTGAATTTTTCATAAGCAAAAGAGAAAAAAAAGAGCAGGGCCCCACAATCCCTTGGGATTCAGTTTGGATGCTGTGATATAAACGCAGACATTGTCATTCTGTGCAGCTGTCAGTGAGTCAGTTTACAATTACAACTATTTTCTTTTTTCAAGAGAGGTTGCTGTGCAGGGGAGCGTTTAACTACATGTCAGGTAAATTTCACTTTGGTAAGGATGGATGCGGACAGCACGCCCTACTTTAATGCAGAATCTCCCAGCCTGGGAGTCTCCAAGGTGGCCAACCTTGAGGGCTTCAATACAGAAATGTACACTTATGTTGACAAATAATGAATTGGACCATGAAATTGTGTTTTCTGCAAACATTACGGCGCAAACACGTGTAGAGTTACTTTTTGCATGGGGATGAATCTGAAAAGAGTCACCCAAGCAAGACTGGAAAGAATATTCCACAACTAGAGTCCTTAAATATGGATCATAGGGGATAAAATACAAAATCAAAGAAATTAACGTGCTAAAACCTATTGTTAAACGTTAAATGGCACGCAGCTACATCGATACTGTGTTAGTTGCTACTGGAATGAGCTAGCTTAAAGTTCTCGTTAAAGCTCTCACTCCTCTTTAAAGTTTTAGTGAGACTATATTTTCTAATTCCCATGTCTGTGTTGTTTGATGATTGAACCCTGTCATTGCGATCCTGATGAAATGTAAAACCTGTTCGCAGGTCTCTCTTGCAAAAGAGCTCCTGATCTCAATAAGATTTCCTGAATAGATAAAAGCCTAACTAACTGTCGGTGCCCCCCCCCCCACACACACACACACACACACACACACACACACACACACGCGCACGCACGCACATGCACTCCCACACGCACGAACACACACACACCTTCGCCCTCCCTGCCATGGAGGGATGAAGAGCAGTGGAAGCTCAGAAGACTCATCCTCACTTTGTTCTATTATTCACCATCTCTGGCTTCAGAACTCTCTAGGATCTCCATGGGGTTACACTCTCTATCCTGATGGAAAGACTCGTGTGCCGCCGAGAGCCTGTTTACTCCCCGGCCCCGGCCCCCGCGGTCCACCGGAGTATACAACCAGTCCCTTCTCTCCCATGCTCACATCAGAGCCATCAAAAATATATCAAAAACAGACTAGCGCGAGCCATTTGTTAATCTGATGTTCGCTGGCACTTTTTCGAAAATTACTTGCCGAAATCTAAAAGTGAAATTTCCGAAGGTTGCCAGCCCACTTAAAATCCGTGATGACATTCCGGCTAACATCACAGAGACACACTTTCTTCCTTTTGTTCTCTTCCGTCTGCGCAGATCTTTACATCTTTCACGCAGTATGATACAATGCGATCGTCTCCGAATGCTCATTTGTACAAGCATAAATAGTTATTTCAAAGATAAAAGCAAACATGTTTGTTTTTTGTTTGTGTTTTTTCCTCTTCTCAACTCCCTTAAGGCATTTATGAGCACTTTGGTAATAAGGACCAGAGAAGGATTTAGCTGAAGAAGAAGAGCAGCAGAGGATGCTTTGATGTACTCTTAGATTAAGCGAAGTCTACAGCGATGTCTACAAAAATACATGCGGCGTATACACTGAGCTCGGCTAGACAGAATCCTCTCTGCTGGCCCTTCCTCTCCAGTCCCAAACCACCACAGCATGAAAGACAGTCTGTATCTTCCATGGTAGCAGGAGACTTGTATGGACCTTGTCGACAGCTTCAGATAAACAATTCCCAGCAGAAACGCGAACTGGGGAGATTGCTTATTTTTTTCCCCCCGCCGACATGTTTTTCCTCCACCAAAATCAGAAATTTCCCCTAACGACAAAAAAAAAAAACAACAAACTTTTAAAAGTCTCTGCTCAGAGTTGCTTTGATTGTAGATACACTGCTTTGCTTAAAAGAGATTTCGCAACTAGGCGATGCTCAGAAGATGCTCAAGTTTAGCGTCTCTGCCGATGTTTGAGTCAGAGGAAAGAGACAGAGGGAATGATTTCGTAACTTGTTATAAAACAGTCAGCATTTTCAATTTGAGTATAAATTTTAAACATTGCTTTCAGAGCGATGAGCTATTCAGCCACAGGCTACAAAAACGTTTAAATCTACCCTTTTTATATTCTATGTATTCTAATCACTAGGGAACAAACTGACAAGTAAAGGCTTGTTGACCGAAAACACGTGATTTTCAGCAGTAATATATAGTAAGCAGGTTTCAAAATCAGCAAGCCGGCACTTTCTTAAGAAAACATTCCTTGGCACAGTGTGACTGCTACGACTCCCTCACTGCTGTGCGATTTGTATTTGTTTAGGCTGTTAATGAAAGGTTGCATGAATAATTTAACATAAACAAAGCATGTGATTCCAAATTAACTGCAGCTCTGCAAACACGCGGCATGGCCTTCGATTGCTCTTTGGTGACTGCTGATGTGATGCTGACCTCTACTGGCCGGCTCTGCTGCTGACTGTGAGCGTCACATTGATCTCTAAGTGCACTTTGGTTGCTGATTTTATTGTAGTAAGTCAAATTTAATTACAGTTGCAGTTGCATATTATGCAAAAAGCCCTCTTTTTTGCCATATTGAAGTTTTATTTGAAGTTTAATTCATAAACCTATATCTGTAAGGATCACCTAAATCTGTTTGTCAAACATTTGCATATATTTATTTATCTCAAATTTGCTTTTAGGTTTATTGTACACCTCTTTCTTGATGCTCCCCGTCAATGTTAGTGTTTGTGGATAATTCACTTCAGAATGCTGACAATGATGACTATCACAATCCCACACAAAAAAAAACGATAGTATTTTAGACAATCATGGGGTAAAATGTAAATTTTACACATTAAACTTTAAATTCCTCCATCAGTTGAAAACTCAGCAGCTGTTCTCTAATTGCAAACTTTTGTCAGGCAGAGAGCAGAGCCGGCTATAGTCATTTCCTACAATCACGATCACTTCATGATTCACCTTCCTCGCTCTCACACACGAGACACACAACCAATACCCATTGGTGCAAAACCTCAATCCCCATTCCAAGCTAATTTATCCTTTTTTGTTGCCCCACAAGCAAGAGAGGCCTTCTTCCAATTTGCTCTTTACTACACCCACACATCGCACTACCACCCCATCCCTACTCAATTAACACTGCGGGTCCAAGGGTGTGAATTATTTAGTGATGAATTATTAATAAATAATAACAAAGGGGCTCTGGGAAGGCGCGGCATGGTCAATTAGGAGAGAAGGGAAAAGTGAAGGCGAGCAGTGGGGGGTTGGAGGCAGCTGATCGGGACTGTGCCTCATCATTATCACCACCCGTCAGACACAATTACCTCAGCTCCGTGTTCCGCAGTACTTCAAACAACAGCAGCCCATCCCTCCGATTGTGACAGTCTCACACATTCTGTTGCCTCTCTCTCTCTCTCTCTCTCTCTCTGACACACACACACACACACACAAAGCTATAGTGCAATATAATAAAATGGACATTAAAAAAAGATCTAAATCAGCAGGTGTTCAATGATATAAATTAAATAACTAACGTAAAAAAATATCAATATGCATATTCTTGTATGTTTTCTAGTGAAAACCCCATGAAATCAAAGTCATTAGGGTTCATCTGGCGGGAACATCAATATTTGTGCTAGATATACTCCAAATCATCGAGAAACTTACAAAACTGAATCAAATGTGTGTAATGATGAAGTAAATCTTACAGCTATTTTGTAAGATGGGTGAAACCGATGACGATGTATCAGACTGAATTGACAGATTGAATCGTGAGACGTTTCAATAAAAGTGAATATTCTATGATTCAACCATGAGTCATTTTCTGGGAATAGTTGTGATAGTTGTTGGGATAGTTCTGCAAGTTCATACGTGTTGGAGTGATGGTCCTTCAGTGCTGACATTCAAGTCATTGCCAGGGTTGTAACATTTAAACAGCTTTATTACTTTCATGAAGAACTGGTAGTGCGACTTTAAAAATACACACTTGACACAAAGTAGATGCAGGATACTTAAATGAATGTATATATGAGCATTGCAGATTTTTGCCATTCTCTCTGTGAGTTTCAACCCACGTAATGACCTGTTATGGATTTGACTTGAGATGGTTCCACTATAATTTTCCATATCTTTGAAATTCGGGCTGCCGATATTAAAAATTTAGTGTTAACTTCTCTCAGAGCCCCTGTGTCTGTGACAGCCTCAACGCAGGGGGTTGGAGCTTCTGTAATGTGCAGACAGAATTGCCATTTGGTTGCAATATCATCAGAAAAAAAACAACATAAAACTAATAACACTCGAACTACACTCTAGGTAATTTGATGACATTAAAAGTTACAACATAACAAAATATGTAGTTGGCACTAGAACACATGAACTTTTGATAACTTTTATTAATATTCCACTGACTGCTTCAGAGAAATGTAGCAAACTGAATATTGAAGTGGCCCGGTGTTATCTATGGTGAAACAATCCTTCAGAAATAAGTTCATGAGCATGCTAAAAGTCAGTAGTGAGCTTGATGAATGTTGAAACATCACATTAATTAATCCCTGGGTAAATGTGAAACGCTTTATTAGAGACAAGGTTTTCAAAAAGGAAATCTGACATTAATTACCTTAAATAAACTTGTATATTTCTCGAGGTCTGGACATTATTTTGGACAATGTGAGTTCGCAGAATAACATTTCAATACAGAAATGTGCCACACCTGAAAGTATATCTAAAACATGTTTTAATCATTTGCATTACATTTGGAGCCTCCCCCACAATCCTGAAAATATCAGATGTATAATAGTAAATTGGCTGTACTTAAACAGCACTTTTTCTACATTCTCTAATGGCACTCATAGCACTTACAAACTACATTACCTCATTCACACCCATATTCACACATACAAGGAGCCAATCTGCTCATCAAAAGCAATTGGGGGGCTTTGAAGTGTGAGTGTGCATGTGTGCAAGCGTGCATGATATCAACAAATTCATTTTACACTGTTACACTAACTCCTAGTATTTCAGACACTGCTTAGGTGACGCAAAAATATTACTGGAGCCTCTAACACTTTGATACCACAAGATGGCACAATATACTTACATAGTAGAAGTTAACAGCTGCACCTGTTCTCTCATTGCTTGGTTCTCACCATCAATCAAAGAATAATAAAAAAGTAGTCCATATTTTCATCTTATAGATCTGGGGTGGGCGATAATGCTGTCTGAAGGGCCACATTTGGTTTTAAATATTGATCAACGGGCTGGCCAGGTGGTGCGGGAAACCCCCAAATGGGGATTGGGTTTAACTAACAATCGTGCTTAATGGAATATTGTCAGGGGAAATTATTATATCATTAATATTTTGAAGAGCCCGTAAATTGGCCCAAACAGAGACAGTTGATAAAGCATAAAGGATCTTTGGCCCACTTTCCAAGGCTCTGCGGGCTGGATTAAATAGTCCATCGGGCCACATGTGGCCCCCGGGTGTTAGTTTGTCCACCTCTGTTATAGATGCTTCAGTGTACTTTGCAAGATGCATGGAGTGTGCATGACTGACCTTATTACTGTTAATTAATTGTGCACATGATGATGATGTAATGGTGATACAAATGCTCCAGGTGGCAGCCTATTTACACTCAACGGTTTCTGCCATCTAAAATAACAGGTTTACTGGGTTGACACACAAGTGCTCTACAGTATGTCATTAAAACTACAAACTGGCCATCACGCTGTTTGACCCCGCCTGGTGTTTTGACTGTCTGTCCCTGCAAGCCTCTCATTTTGTGGGTTCCCTTCTTCAACATTTCCAATATAAAGCAGTGGAAAGAAGAATGTTTAAGACCTTGTTTAAATTACAACAAAATAATCTCAAATTTAGGGTTAGAATAATACCCTATCATTCTCTGACGTCGACAAAATTGCGAGTCATTCTGTTTCCATACATTCCTTTCAAATGTATTGTTTATAGCTTATATAGTCTAAGAAGAATGGAATCAGGCAAACAAGCAAATCTAAATGTGGTGACATAACTTCACGAGTTATGTCACCTAAAGAAGAATTACTGCCTGCATTCTATTGCTACTGAAAAATTAACTTGCGCTCAAAACTCTGAGCTGGCAGATTTTGCTTATTAAAGTACAGTGTGCCTGAAGCACATACGCCAACTCATAAAAAGAAAAAAAAAACAGAGGGAAAACTTGGCACACTTACCATAAATAACTCAGCAAGGGCGCAGAATGTAGTC
>CAESWR010000004.1:372061-390676 GCA_903171835.1 Mullus surmuletus | reverse complement strand
TAGTATCCAATCTTTTCTTCATAACCTCTCCGTCTTCTCTCTGGGAGTATTGATGACTTGCGGCGGCCTTACTGGATTCAACACCCTGCTCGGTTGAGAGTGGCATGAGGGGAGGAAGACAAATGAACAACTGCTCTTAAGGATTAAGTCGCTGCTCTTTTACATCTCCTTTGTTTGAAGTTCTTCTGAGGAAATAAGTTCTCAATGTCCTATGCTCTTTTTCTGCAACAAATCTCATCGCAATGTTAAAAGTTAAGAATAAAATCTTCAAGCAGCTTTTGTAAATTTAGTTTAGCCACAGCAAGGTCAAGGTCGGTTCTGGCGTAGAAATACTGATGAGATCAGTTGTACAGATCTAAATCAACATGGTTCAGCTTGCAAATTATGTAGGTCGCCAACAAAATGTTCAAATATTAATGAACAGTGGCCGCAGCCTCTAGAATGAATGTTATCTTACATGTCTGCTGCATGATGATTAATCATACTTTGTAATGAGAAGACATTAGCAAATTACTCCACCGACTGCACAGCTGAGGGCTTATTGATCACTGTTGAAGCAAAGGAGTAATGAGTCCAAAGTCGTGAATAAAAGTAGCTTTGGGGAAAAGCTCCTCATCACTTGATCAAACAGATCATATGAATGCAATAATGCAGACACACTCTGTGTAAATTAAAACATTTGTTTGTGCGATGTTCCCTTTGGCAGAAGCTAGAATTTTTTTTTATCCCATTGCTCTATTGTTTAAACACAATTATTTACAAAGGCAGCTGCATATTAACAACATTTCTAAAACTACTGTCTTAAACAAGTACCCTTTTTCACTAAAACTGTTCAGTTACTATTCTGATGACATTTTGAGCTCTAACACCGTAACAAAAGTGACATAGACGTTTTTTGTTGTTACTTTTACTCTTTTGCTTTATATGTGTTTTACCGGTACAGTAACAATACTTTAACATCAGTATTTTGGAAGAACTTGGAAACAGTGGTAAGTAATGAATCCATTATTTTACGTGTTCAGGCAACAGAACTTACCTCAAATTATTGAGGATGTTTTTCCGCTCATTCAAGAAACTTCTTCAATTTCAATCTATTCACCAAGTACGGATATATTCCTCGGCTGCCGCACACTGTAGAAGTAGAAATGCAAGTGCTAATGATTCCACAATGCACAATAACTATCAATAAAAAAGACAAAAGAAAAATTTGACACAATATTGCAGTGATGATTATCTGTGAACAAATGTTGGCCTTTAAGTCACATCTTAGAACATACTGGTACCCGGGCAGTTCTTTTGGAGGGAACCCTGGAGAGCAAGTACCAAAATGGTGCAGCCCCTTCCCATTCCCCTCCTGCTGTCAGGCGTAGGCGTTGGGGTCGGGTCATCAGGCCGCCTGTGCGGGACTGAGATGGTTTGGACTTCTGCCTTTGTGTTTTGTATTAATGTTGCCCTTTTGGCCTATTCTAGGTGATCGGGGGGGGCCTGTGTGGTGGACACTAAGGGGGGTGGTATCACACCTGAGAAACAGGAAGTGACGTCACAGGGTTAAGGGGGTGTTATTGGAAGCGGGAGTATTTAAACTGGTGGTGTGTTTGTGTGTCAGCTCTTAGCTGGAATAAAACTGAACTCATCCGTACCTCTGCCTCGTTCATATTCCACAATACCAAGTAAGAAGTACCATATACTTTTTCCATGTCATATTGAAAAGTAGGGAAGAGCAGGTACCATGTAGATAATGAAATTGTGCCGAGAATACGATTTAGGCATGCAGGTGTTCGAAGTTCCACTTTGAAAAGAGTCTTCGAGAAACTCTAGAAGATGGTGAGACATGCACCAGCTCAGATCACATTTGGTAACTTGTTCCATCAGCCTAAAACCACAAACACGATTAAACTGAACCAGGTCTGCACTGTGTGGTTGCACCAGACATTCCTGAGAGGAGCGCCGTGGCTGTGAGGGAACATAAGCCGACATGACTAACTTCAAGTTGAAGGCTGCAGTCATTCTGAAGGCGAACATTAGTGACTGAAATTTGATTTGGCCACAAGGAGCTAATGGAAGTCGATAAGCAGTGCAGTGACATTTGCCCTTTGTAGGTGATTGAGGACCAGATGGACCACTGCATTGTGGACTAATACTGCGGGGGAAATAAAGGAGTCAGGGCCTAATATAGTCTAAGATGAATGGGAATATATTTCTTTCATTAATATGAGAGCTATAGTAGGACCCCAAATCTATGACTCAGTATTTTTTGACCACTTTTCCCACTCTGTAGTTTTCCATCCAAAGTATGTGAGGTTCCTCAGATCTGGATTCCATGGATTCATCTTAAAGAGCTCCAAGTGTGAGATTACAGTGTGAGGTTTTGCTATTTTATGATCATGAGCTCCTAATACAGTTTAGAATCTATTAAAAGCGGACAAGCTGCTTTTAACATTTTCATTCAGACATCAAAATCCTTTAGTTTACTGTATCTGCCGATAAGCAGTGCTTCTCCAAAGTCGTGTAGTCCTTTCAGAATGGAAGGCTTTTGTCATGTTCATCAATAACAATGTGGGCTTCCGCTAAATAACTAAAAACAATAAAATGCTAACATAGCAAAAAGAAGGTAAATGCATCAGCAAATGATAATGAAATTTGACAATCATTCATTAAAAACACAGAAATGGTTATCACTCCATCTTCGGTGAAGCACTCACAGCTCCCCCTAGTGGCTGAAGCAGTATTGCCAGAAGCTACTGCGCCGCAAAATTGTTTGTTTTGTGGAAATGTTACTATAAAGCGCTCTAAAATACTGTTTCTACCATCAACCCCACGTGATGCAGAACTATTCACAACATTTCTTGAAGCAATGTGCTAGCTACAAGGTAAAATAACAAGCTAATTTAGCAACGGTCATTTATAAGCATAAATTGACGTACCGTCAATTAACCCCGCCATTTTGCTCCTATGTTTGGCGCCAAGAATGCGAGCGCATCCCACTCGCGCATCAACAAACAGTGCGGAAGGGTTCTATTGTAAGTAGTTTTATGAGTATTTCAAGTGGTTTACCTTGGAGCAAGAGGAATTACCGTGGTCAGTGTTGACATGGTGATTATTTAAACGTCACATCAAGTCCTTAAACTCGCAATTGGAGCTCAGGTGGTGTTGTTTAGGTTTCCACCATGGACATCTCGCCACTCCTTCGACTCCATCTTCGGTGAACCACTCACAGCTCCCCCTAGTGGCTGAAGCAGTATTGCCAGAAGCTACTGCGCTGCAAAATTGTTTGTTTTGTGGAAATGTTACTATAAAGCGCTCTAAAATACTGTTTCTACCATCAACCCCACGTGATGCAGAACTATTCACAACATTTCTTGAAGCAATGTGCTAGCTACAAGGTAAAATAACAAGCTAATTTAGCAACGGTCATTTATAAGCATAAATTGACGTACCGTCAATTAACCCCGCCATTTTGCTCCTGTATTTGGCGCCAAGAATGCGCGCGCATCCCACTCGCGCATCAACAAACACCAATGCGGAAGGGTTCTATTGTAAGTAGTTTTATGAGTATTTCAAGTGGTTTACCTTGGAGCAAGAGGAGTTACCGTGGTCAGTGTTTACATGGTGATTAATTAAACGTCACGTCATGTCCTTAAGCTAGCAATTGGAGCTCAGGTGGTGTTGTTTAGGTTTCCAACATGGACATGTTTTCGTAAATTAAAAAACAAATAAAAAAAATAAAAAAATGTTTTCGTGCCGCCCGACCAGCCAGCAGAGGGAGGGAGAAACAAGAAGAGGGAGACAAAAGGGAGCGGAGTCTGGCACAGCCCGCGTTTGTTGTTAGGAGGAAATGGAATGCGGCTGAGACTGGGCTGTTCCTCCCTCCGTCCCTCCCTCCCTCCGCCGCCTCCACACACACACACACAGCAGCCGCCTCTCCGGACCGGAACAGCCGCGGAGCTCCCAGGGCGGCACAGCGGAGCCTTCTCTCCCCCGCGGAATGCTTCACCTACGCGGCTGAAAGTCTGACGATGGCTTCGGTGCGGATGTTCGGCAAAGTTACGGCGAGACTTTTCGCAAGTCTTCCGCCTCTTCGCTGCGCCCTCAAAACTCCTCGTCCGGCTGCGTTTCTTCACAAGGTACGACAAATATGATCGCTCGTGGCTTTATCAAAGTGACGCACGAGCGAGTTGTTATGTTATGTTATGTGCGTGCGTGCGTGTGTGTGTGTGCGCGCGCGTTTCCTGGTTTTGCACGCAACGTTTTCTAACTTCAGACATTTTTATAGGGATGTCTGAGGAGGGCGGGGGCACTTTCACATTATCTGTAACAGCTGCCTGCGTGGTTCCGAAAATATGTGAACTTTTGCCGAATAAACGACACAAGTTCGCGAGTGGGGTTAAAGCTTGCATGTGTTGTGATGGAACGCCTGGAGGTCTGTCAACGTCACTGTTGTTATTATCATTCACAACAAACAACGATGAATAAGTAATCCAGGTGCATTAGTTTGATCCACCAGGGGGTTTGCACAGCCTTGCTTGTCATCACTACTTTATCTCGTCCCCAAACAGTGCTCGTTCACTGACTCCCCCTTGCTCTGTGTTGGGAAGTAGAGGCCGGATATATTCTCGAAAGCAAAAGCTGATCGAAAAGGTGAGATCACAGTGTGTAGCGTCTAGATTGGTGGCTTTGCATATCCTGTGTCGGCATCAGGCATCATCCAATGCTGGTGTGCAGTCTTTTCCTTTGTTTTCACACATTTGAGATTGTGAGTGAAGGTATGAAAGAGACAAAAGTGAACCCGGCATCTTATGAAAGGGTTCATCTCTGTGGACAAACCTCACAGAGGTCAGCTGAACCTTGCCAGATGCTTCCTGCTTCTCCTCTGGCACAGAGGATGATGCCGATCCACGGTCAGAGAGATTGTGGGGGAATGATGAACCTAGATGTGCAAGCCGCCATGAGTCACTCCAGCATGCATGAATGACTAACAGGAGTTATGCTTATTTTTATAAGCAGGCGCATATAACGGAGAAGTTGCAGTTGTTCATCTTTGCGACTGACCTCCGAGGGCAAAGACACTGATGCTGGTGGTTGATTCTTGCCAAAAGTGAGCTAAAGATACTGTGTTTACATTCTGCTACTGCACAATCAAACATATCTAAATCTCTACATCTCTACATCTCTATATCTACATCTAAATGTGTAAAGTGTAAAGCTTATTTCAAACCGGCTGGTACAGAACCTCTAGTAAGATGGTTGTTGATTAGCTCCCAGTATAAATGGGTTGCCTTGCCAGGTCACCGGTTCAATACATTGCCTTTTTAACAGCGCCCCATATTTCACCGAGAGCAGCAGACGTGAATGACGTGTCGAGCTGAGCGAGCAGCCGGTGATTTAGACTTGAGCTATTCTCTCCTCGTTGGTAAGCTGGGGCAGTTCAGAAATTTATGTCATTTTTCCTTCATGAAATTGTAAAATGATCCATTACCCCCTCCGAGAGTTCACAGCCAACGAAGCACTCCCAACATCCGCTGTAATCTGCGCCTCGCCCTTTGGGCATAAGGTCGTCAAGGAAAATGCTTTCACTAGAGAAGCAAGGGGTGTTTAGTTTGGTGCCAGGGAGTGCTGGTGCTGTCAGAGCATTTGCTCTACAACTACGGTCAATAATGTAATACTACACAGGGAGATGCAGTGTGGGTATGCTATGCAGGAGTATTAAAATATTTCTCTCTGATTTAAGAGTACGCTTTGTCCTGCTGCAGTGCCCGTTTCCTGGGTTTACAGTATGTGATAGAGTCTACATGCCTGAATCCTGTCCTTCGTACCTACACACTTCCGTGCTGGCTGACTCATCTGATATTATGGTGTGGAACATTGTTTTCTCAGTGGAAAAATCATCTTCCCAGTGGAATGTGAACAGGAGTAACATGATAGACGCTCCAAATTGAGGTTGTTCAGAATCAATTAAAAGCACTGTTTTACACCGAGGGTACATCTGCATCACCTAACTTGATAGTTATTTTAATTTGTTGTGTCAGTATGTTGTGGCAAGGCGTCAGTTTCGACTTAAGATGAAATTGGATATGTTTGTGTATTAATTCACTGGGAAAATCTATTTCCTGTTTCCCAGAGGAAATCAGTGGAGGCAACATCCGACTGAAGATTATAGCTGATACCAGGCAAAACAGGAATTGTTTGGCGCTGTAGCAGATCGGTGTTGGCAAAATGGTCCTTAGGGAATCAATATCAGTTTCAGCTCTGCATTCAGTATTGGGCGTTTCACAAATGGGGAGGAAAGTTCTACACAGGAGGAAGAGAGGGAAATGGGTAGAAACACATTTAACACAACATATGTTGAGTTGGATTTGGGCCCTTTTTGGCATACAAGCATCCCATAATGAAGACGTAATTGTGCACTGATTACAGAGTGTAAAAAAACAGAGTTAGTGCGTTGCTCCAATCGTGCTGCAAATAAACAGTAAAGCTGTTCCTCTGATATCTCAGCAAATAACTTGCAAAAAAGAAATTATGCAGATTAGATGATAAAGTTACCATGTATGTGCTATTTGGTGAGTTTTTACTTAAAAGAGACCATAATGCAACTCTTCATCCCATAAAGAAACTGCTCTTCTCGCCTGCTACCAGACCAGTACAATGCGTATGTAAAATAGATTTATTGATCTCATTGTCAGTAAATGAATCGGTTTCATTTGGAAAACGTCAGTCCCAAAATTGACATAATTGGAGTTCTTGGGCTCAGAAACCAAACACTAAATGTAGCGCAGCAGTGGTGCTTTAGTGTTACACTATGGAGGTTTTTCATCTCCAGTTTCCGGTTAACACACAAACCCAGCAACCACAGATGAACCAATCCTGACCACCCCCGTGTTCCTCCCCGCATTAATCAGTAACAAGAATTTATCTTATTTTTAACCACAAACGGCACATGAGAATAAAACGCTGCTCACCGATTGTGTGTCTGCACATCTTTTTTAGTCATTACTGGCTTCTGGATCTTAACCTTAACCACTCACTGCTGCATCATTCCCACAGGATAAGTTTCACTTGCTTGTGCAGTGGACTTCTGTTCTGAAAGGTTGTCTGCATTAATATGAGAGCAGCGTCACGAGCGGGGACAGAAAGCAGCAGAATGACATTTGATACTTATATTTTGGATTGGCTCAGGAAATCGCCATCCGGCAAACAAAGCCAAGATGAGTGCAACTTTCTCACCAGAAGGGTCGACGCGCTTGTCTGACAGCTGGCTCCATCTGCTGTGGTGCACCCCTTCATCACCTGAGGTCACATTGCACCATAAGAAAGATGAGGAGGTTTTCACCCCACCATGGAGACAAACATAATTATTCCATGTTTGTCAGGAGGGCATCCACAGAAATAGAATAGACTCCTGGAAGAAACACATGGTCAAAGTCCCCCCCGGGATGCCATTTCCAAATGTGTCACTTAGTAAATGTTCTGAGATGTGGGTAGGCGAATGCTGTCCTTTGAGGAAAATCACTGTGAGGTGAGAGCAATGCAGCCTGGGACATCTGGGAGCTTTGTGGCTAAATAAAACATTTATAGCTCGATTTGATTTGGGCGGCCACTATGAAAGAGTCACCCGAGATCAAGTTGATTCCTAGTGGTGGGGGTCAGGGGCTTAGGGGCTTTGCCTGCTGATCTGAAGTATAGGCAAGGGGTGGGGACAGTTAATGGAGAACTTTAGGACACCTAAACGACTGCAAGGCATCAATGCACTTAACATATTGCACTGGGGGAGAACTGGGTGGTCAGCCTGATCCCATTGCGATGTGGCTGCACCAATTTGCTGCAGGTGTAAATTGAATCGGCTCAAATTTGGCATAATTTGTGTTGGTCGTCTCTAACTTAGTGATGGTTTCTTTCAAGGCTCATTTGCATGCTGATTGCTAAGTGGAAAATACCAAGGAGAGGAAGTCACACCATCGGGTCATTTTTTGGGTCCATAATCCAGCTATGTGTGAGTGAGCTCACTACGTGAGCAAAGAAGCAAAATGATCCAGAAGGGAACAAGTTTTGTCTCAGCGCTTTGCTTTTTAATTCAGGAAAGGACGTTTGTTTTTGCCCTCTGCTCTCGCCGTTTTGGATTTTCTTACACCGTATGAATGCCAAAGGCAGCGGTCCCCCGACTTTTCAGTATTCAACTCCCTCGGATGCTCTCTGCTGTGTTGCGTGGGGGATGCGGCACTTCTGCTGACTTCAGATCGAAGTGTCTGACTGTATGGCACGTCAGTAATAAATATGGTGGTGAATGGAAATTGACTCGGAGTCCTGTTCTCACCAGTGCGGTGTGAATAAATGAAAGTCCTGCCTTTGCCTCTTGTCCTGCATCTTCCACCATGGCAGCTTTCCTAGTAATGTTTTACTTGCACAATAATGTCGGCAGCCTTTTTCCCATTAATATCCTAATAGTTTCTTCTGTGTTTTATTTATTGGTTGTGCCATTAGTTGTGCAAACATTATCAGCATGGTGTCTTCATACCACTTAATTTTTCTCTCCCCCTTTGCTTCATTACCTGATAGGATCGTTAACTGTACAGCAGAAGACAAATACTTCAATGCAAATCTTCTTTCACGGTAGACCGCTGACTGTACTTGTCGGCAACGGAGAGTGATTGAAACTTCCCCCTGGCAGCCTTTGTTTTTCGTCTCCAGCCGTCAGGCCGTTTATCACATTTTCCCTCACACTGCGCCTTGAAGTCGTTCCCGCACAATGCTGCACCTCACTCTGGGATAACCGCACGTGCCTATGCCAGGAAAGCCTATTTTCCATTTCGTGCATCAGGGTGACATCCCGCAGAGCAGTAAGGGGGAACCTTCAGGAGGTCTGGATGCAACAGGCTATTCCTCAGATGTGACAGGATGCATAATGGCGCGGCCTGCTGGGACACTGCAGGGAAAATGAAGGCTGCTCGCGTGTTGCTGCGATAACCCTGATCATTGCTCAAGCAGGAAGTTGTGGTCCGCTCGACTGCGGAGGGGGGAGATGGCAGTTTGTCATCACACCGTTCACTTCTTCCTCCATATCTCCTTCGCCTCTCTTCCTTTCCTCACCGGTGTGGCACAGATAAGAGCCGCATGGCTAAGGGGGTAAATACTGCACGGACGCTTTGGCGAAAACAGTTGGAGGAAATTATAAAGGGATGAGGAGCAGGTGTGCTGCCTCGTCCCCTGCAGCCCTGAACCGGCTCCCGAAAAATACGAGGGACAAAATCTGGGCAGCGACCACCCAGCACTCTGTCCGAAAATTGATTAGTTGAGTCTGGAAGTTAGTTTGTAGAAGCAGACAAATGTTCAGTTGAGGAAACAGTGGTGATGTCTGTTATGATGTGAGAAGGGCGGGGTCTTTTATAGACCAAGCCGGCTTGCGTGATACTTGCTACTTGTGCAGGCCTGCTCGGCTTTGTGTTTAACATCTATGCATGTGTCAGCCTCTCTTTTTATGGGAGGAACTTGAGCAGAACCTCATGAGAAGCGTGTGCGCGTGCATGTATGTGTGTTCCTCAAAATCACACGATGATGGGTTGTCTGGCCTGGAGACTTGTAAGATTCCCAGTTTGAGCTCAGGGTTATGCAAAATTCATTGATGCAATGTACCCTAAAGCGTGGTTGAAGCATTGAAAATATCTTTTTATCTCGGCACTCGTGCGGCTCAGCTGGTAGAGCGTGTGCCACAAGTCGAGGCTGAGACCCTCATGCAGCTGAATGCAGCCACATAGCCTCCCCTGACCTGTGCCTGTCACTTTTTTCCCAAGTATCAGTGCAAAAAAAGTGCTAAAAAAAAATATCCATTGTTTTTTTGTTTTTTTTATAGACTACGTCAAACTATATGTTTTGGTTATTATTTTAATGATGGTTATAGTCGAAAGATCACACTCCTATTTGAAAAACTGATGGAGGCCAAACATTTTTGGCAGCCTCGCTCGACAGACTGAGTCCAGATGTGCCACGTCCGGATCTGTGTTTCTTTCCCAGTGTTTCTGCTCTAGCCCCAAAGACGTCTGAATGTCCAATTACCAGCCACAGACACAGCATCGCTTGCCGTGCGGACTCGGCCGAATGAGTCCCTGAACCACTTCTGGGCTGATGTCACGAAGGAGAAGAGAAACAGCCATTCTTCTCTTTGATTCAGGCAGCAACATCAGTGTCCTCCCCCCTCTCGAAATCTTTTTCCGCCACTAGTTTAGCTCGCTGACAGTCAACGCCTGCCTCCCTCCCTGCCAAACCACCATACGTGACCAGAGGGCTTAAATGAAGCTCTCGTACACTGTGTGAAAATATTTTCTTATTAGCACTAACGATGTGTCTGCCGCATATATATGGCCACAGTTCTGTCACCGGGGCCTACATTATATCACAGAGTTGCCCTTTAATGTTAAATCACTTGCCATTTCTTGTGTTTGTATGAACATTTTAACCTCATATGTGCTGCAATTAAGGGGGGAAAAAGGGTCAATGCAAGTTACTATACAATAATAATCATGCATCAGGCCTCTGCGATGAGAAATTGACTTTTATTCATCCGTCAGCCCCCTCGTGTCATTATCTGTCAGGTGCTCTATATTGACAGCAGAATTGGTGTGTGCATGTTGCATATAAAACGCCTGGAGTCACTCAGCTGTTGAATTGCCTGCAGTCAGTATTCTCACATGTGCACACACACACACACACACACACACACACACATACACACACATACACACAGTAGAAACAAACCGTTTGGTGTGGCACTTAACGCTGGGCCTCAAATCCAGTCTTTTCACATTGGAGCAAATCTTGCGCGACCCTTCCCGTCCTCGACCCAGAGCACTTGGCTAATGTGGATGACATGTCGTCTGCATTATGTTCCTGCGCATCTAATATGCGCGTGTGCGTGTTGTTGGCAGTCAGCGCCCGCACCACTCAGTTTAATGAAGCGCTAAGCGTGCCGCTGTAAGGTCGGCGTATAGTGCTGTTACGGGCTGTTTAACACACGGTAATGTGTTTGCCGTCTGGGGTCAACATTGAGCAGAATAATTATACTCGCTGGGGTTTCAAGGACAGTGTGGCTCAATACTATATGTGGTGCACTGTTAGGTATCCTGGGCTAATGGGGGGTGGGAAAGCAGTTTGGTTGGCTGTCAAATTGTCATCATGGTGGACCCCTTGCCCTGAGTTGCACGAGGTAATGTGTCTGTATTCAATGAGAGTCAAAAACAAGTGTGTAAAACCAATAACGAGAGGCAAGAGTATAGTCTGAAAGCTCCAAGAGGCTCACACTGTCATAGGGCTGCACAATTAATCGGATTTAATCGAAATTGTAATATTTTGCTGCCACAATTGTATGAGCATAATCGTCCAAGATATTGACGTTGAAATGCGTACTTTACCCAACCAAGCACTTCCTTAACTTACAATCAGCCAACTACTAGCGGGTGAACAAGACTGTATGACTCCACACTGATGGCATATTTATTTTTGAAAAATGTCAAAAGTATTAATTCATGTGGAGGTGAAATATAAAGATACTGTTCATAAGCTCATGTATTCAGGTAGCATTTATTCACAATTATGCTACATCATAAGATAGAGGAACTTGCTTTGGCATTATTAAAATGCATATCTCTTATTATTCTATATCTCTTATTATTTTGGACCTTAATGGCAGCCCTACACTGCCATTTATTTTTTTCCTCTTCAACAGTGCTAGCTATTACTCAGTTACCACGGCAATGTTCGAAGTACTACAAGTGGACCCAAGTTTTAACATTGTAGCCTTTCAAAGTACGGTCAAAGTCTTTCAATGTGCTTTTCTCAAGTTTAAAAAAAGTTCTCATTGATATTCCACCTTTAAAAGCCCTGTTTCCACCGCACTGTTCACAGACAGCCGGTTCTTTGATGTGCAGCTCTGTGTAATGGCATCTCGAGCTGTTTTTTTTTGTTTTGTTTTTTGGCTTTTTAAGGTGCTCACTTTTTATGTGATTTGCAGCAGTCGACTGCCTCCAAGTTTTGGAAGGATATCTAGAGTTCCTAGTTAAGCAGATAAATTTGACTTGCTCCCCAACAGCTGTTCATTTACACCCGGTGATTACGGAGTAACATTAACACCTTTGTTAAAACAGTTACACCTTTGTTTTTTTGTTTTTTGCTGTGTCGTCAGATCGTGCTGTGCTGTGCTGTCATGCGTCTCCAGGCTGTATATTTGAATAAACGTTTAGCAAGATACCATATTTAGTGACATGCCAATCAACCCATCCGTCTGTCAGGTTGAGACCAAGAACAATCTTTTTTAAATAGTTGCTCATTTTAGTGAGATTTAGGTTTTACAAATGCACAATTCAAGCAGTGCAGACATCATCTATGATTGCAACAATTGAATTTGACTGAATCTTAAAATTCCTACTGGTGGAGTGCGAGGGACTCCACATCTGGTTTTCCTCTCCTGCATCGCACCTCCTCAAGGCTCATCTGCCATGTCGGCCTTTGAAAGTGGACGACTGCCGGGTCTCCTTTTTAATTTGATATTGATTGGATGAACTCCTTTGCTGGAGGACAAAGGAGCAAGTGAGAGTGACTGCCACATTACAATGTATCAGTCAGAGAAAAACGCGTTCATTTGAGACTCCTTTCACTCTTTGCGAAGTAAGAAATCACTGGAGAGAATTTTAATTTTGATGGTGGAAAGTGTTTCAATGTAGTTTAGGAGCTAAAAGTCGTCTATTGATTAATTACTCACTAATGAAAGAAACTAACCACAAGACTACAGATCCTGACTTTTGCTATTGCCAGTGTTATTGAGTGTTTGGTCGGTTTTAGTCGTTCATTTTAACTCCCCTCAGAACTTTAAGCTATTGGCTCTATGGGATCATTATTTGTGTTTGGTGTCTGGCTTGCCCCGGTGGACAAAGATATTGAGGAGATTATGTGGTTGCAATTAAATTTGCCAGGACCACATTTAAGAAATCATAAGTGGAGAAGAAAGCATTTTATTCCCACTGACCAGGAAAAAGCGCTGTCTGCTGTGGATGTGTGAATGTAGCCTTACAGGGCGATAACCCAAAGGTATTTCATTAAGCGTTTAAAGCTAAAATGTAATGAAAAGGTGCACATTAGCAAAAACGAGACGCTTGAATCAGCAGAATGTGGACATCGGCTCCATCAGATTGCACCCCATTAAGCAGGGGAATTAAATGGATTTCAAAAAGCCAGAAACGGCGGTCTCATATTAGTGTGAAAGCACTCTCCAAGCACTGCCAATTGCCAGAATAGATCCAACATAATTGGTACTACCTGTTCGCAGCTTGCGCCAAGTGTCAGTTTTGTCAACATTCCCTTCTCTTGAGGATTGGCCGGCTTGGTTTACCCTCCGTGACAGTTTACCAAGGGAGGGATGCGATCCTAAACTTCTCTTTTCCTGTTTTTCCAGAGTCAACAGTGGCAGCCACTGCTTGGGACCGCTCAAGCGGTTTTCTGTAGTACACTACCGCCTTCCAGTGGTAAGAAGCTTTTACTACACCTGCATGGAATTAAAGTGCTTCTAATGTAAAATGTGCGTTCTCTCATTTTTTCTGCTTAACTCTTTCGTTTTTTTGGCTGTAGATGTGACTTTGAAGTACAAATACAGTCGGTTGGTTCTGGAGGTCCCGTTGCCATCTAGGAACGAGAAGTGTGTCTTCTTCCTCAGACCCATGCTGATGAGTGTAGGAGACCTCATCGCTGATCTGCAGAGGGAAGACCCCGGAGCCACCGCCTCTGTGTTCTCCATGGGTGGGACAATCACTGCTTTTGGAGCATACCTATAGGCCAAACACAATCCTTAGGTGTTGTTCGTCTGGTTCGACCCATTTTTGTGCCCGTCTGGTTTGTCAAGATTGTCATGATAGAAGTGAAACCTGAAGCTGCACACAGTAGTTTTGGCTTGACACCCGAGAATTGTAGCTATATTGCCATAAAACTCTTTATTTGCCTTCACCAAGTAATTTTCTTTTTAATTTGGAGCAGTTATTTTAAATGCGTTTTTATTGCCAATTGAAAGAGGCATTCAAAGTGATTTCTTAATTTCAACCGGAGATTTCATTTGCACTACTGCCATTTCATTTGACAGATGTCTTAACGCCTGCTGAAAGTTTCAAGATTTTTTTTAAGTCTAAAGGTATAAGAAGTGACCTTTTTCTTGGACTTTGGGCACAGATTATTATCTACATCCTTTGGTCACTCAAGTGTAGCTTGCAGCCCAGAGATGCAGACCAACTGTAAATGACACTCATTTGAACATACCTGAAGGGTAGTGACAGTGGCAATGTGTATTTTTAGCACTCCTTTGTGACCCACAATGTTCCTGTCCCGCAATTTACATAGGGTGTGTTGCGTTACTGTAAGTAATCACTCTGTCTATCTGCGTGCCAAGAATGCAGCCCATGCAGGCTCGCTGATTATGGGACTGGAAACTAAAGAGTAGAGTCAGTGCAAATCATTTACGCTGTGCAGCAAGTAGTTTGTGTTATTAAAAACGTGAAATCTAAAACTTCCCCCATGTGAGCAGTTTTTCCCATGATGAGTAAATCTCCTTGGGCTCCACATCATTGACTTACTCTCAGGCAATTGCGGTCTGTTTAGTATTGTATTATTTTCATGAGTTTTGGTCTGTTACATTTTCTTGATTTAGAGCGAGGCGAAGAACGGAGAACCCCTCGGAGAGCTATAGAGAGGAACGTGGTTGTCTTTATTATAGCACTGACTAGCACATTTATTTGTCTCCTGACAGATGGAGAGCGTGTTGCCAACACCACACTGATAGACACTCTGCTGGACAAGGACTTCCAGCTCATCATCAATGACACGATCTACAACATCCACTCTCCGGAAAAGGGTACACAAACACAATTCTACCAAGAGATCTTCTAAATTCCTGCCTGTCAATTGCACTTATACCTAGAGTCTGACTCCTCTCACATTGTCTCTCTCTCATTTGCATTGGTTTTGCGGCGCCCTGCCACAGTGTGCACGTCCAGTGAGCACGCCATCGAGATGGAGGACATGAAGCACGTGGTGCACCTGCTGCACACGGCTCTTCATTTGCCCGAGCACCATCTGCTGCAAGAGCGTCAGCTGCTGGAGAGACTGGACAGCCTCAAGCAGGAACTGTCACCTCTGGAAAAGGTGCACAAACATCCTGTGACTGATGCAATAGACGGATGTCTTCTACGCATAGCAGTTCACAGACAATAACTTTTTTTTTTAATTATTATTATTACTTGGCAGGTGAAAGCACAGCTGTCCCGTACAGCCAGCTTCCACTCGTCCAGATACGTGTGGACTGGTATGGCCCTGTTGTCAGTTCAGGGTGGTGCTCTGGCCTGGCTGACTTGGTGGGTCTACTCATGGGACGTCATGGAGCCCGTCACTTACTTCATCACCTACGCCACCAGCATGGGAGCCTTCGCCTATTATATTCTTACAAAGCAGGCAAGCATAGACTTAAAGTCAAGCTCAACACACTTGCTTTTGTTCCCATATGAATCATAAGAAATCGTTAATCTGCTCTTTTATTCATTTTAGGATTATGTATATCCGGCTGCTAAAGACAGAGAGTTCCTGCATTACTTCTACAAGGGGGCCAGCAAGAAGAAGTTTGATGTGGAAAGATACAACAAATTAAAGGATGAACTGGACCAGGTCTGTTTGTTCTCCCTCGACAATTCGTCACTAGCGTCTCAGAAATGAACAGAATCTACTTTACTCCCATGATGAAAAACTACACAAATGTAGCAAATAGTTCAGTCCTTTCTTCATCAGAGAAAATGATACATATGATTACTGTGTGTCAGGTGGAGGAGGACCTGAAGCGCCTGAGGTATCCCACTCAACTCCAGCTACCACTTGAACAGATCCAGCCAAAGCCATGAAGGAAGCCATCAAGGGTCATCGCTCATTCTCACATCCCCCCCAGGAGAAAAAATACAGCAGCATTTTTTTTCTGATTTATTTTGATAATGGCACAGTTGTAGTCAGGAATTCATTTCATTTGGTGTTTTGTTTACAATCTTGATAATGATGCCAATTTTATCTTTACGACAAGTATGAACACTGCAGAGTATTGAAATAAAATTGTATTTCCTGAGCATTGTGTTTTATTATCTAAATCAGAAAGTTTCACAAAGTTGATTTAGAAGATAAAGATTTGAGGTACAGGTGAAAAACATTAGACAGCGTACATCTTTTATAAAAACTATCACTATGCTGAACAAAACAGAAATGCCAGATTTTATGGTACACCAACCACAAAAATACAGGATGAATGTATGCTGGTAGCTTTTTTTTTTTTTTCTGAGTCATTTGTCATTTGACTAACAAGTGTTTTAGGTCCACAGTACATTTAAAAAAAAAAAACTAAAGACACCCATCCTCCCTGAGGTGCTGTCCACACTGGTATTTGTTGTTGTTTGTGGGTGCAAATATGCATTTTTAAAATGAGTACTGTAAACTGCTGCAACAGAAGGGCAGCACAAACATGAATTCCCTTTTTGGTCGGTTTGGTCAGGTTTGAAGACAAACAGCATGCGTATGTGGCACCTGAATAATCTTGTGACAGCTATTTGAGTGTAGAGTGTATGCTGAACTAATATTTGCATTGAACGGTAATGAACCCAGATACTTCAATGCGTCAACCCAATTGTCATGATGTTCCACCACTGTCTGGGTTTAATCTAATTTAAAAGAGAAGTCAATGCAGAGAGGAAAAGAAAAGCACCGAGTGGCAGTGGTTGAGCTAAATAACAGGAATACCTTCCCTTTAATGCAATTAATTTTGGTCCACTTTAAAAAGCACCTATTTTGCATACATGAGAAAATATGGAACCCTGTGCCCAATAATTGATTCTTTAGAAGAATTTAAGTCAACATCAATCTGTACTTTTTTACTAATCTCATTTCCACACCTTCATAACAGGTAGATAGCAAGATAGATCGAGCAGTAAGCACTGACTAAATACATGTTACTTGGCACTTAACCTTTTAGGTATTTTTTCTGATATCAGTCAGTTTGTTGAGCCAATATATTAAGTCAATATCTTATTCACATTAAACACTAAATTAAGAGAGGCGTCCTATGATAAGTTTACCTACATGCAGCTGATCAGCAAAAAAAGAAGAAACTTGATAACTGTTCAACAGTTTTGAATTGCACAATGTTTGAGAGTTCTGATGATTGCCTGAAGCAAGAACAGACTTCAGTAGGTGCGAAGACTGGCATTTCTTGTTATTTAACAACCACCACCATTTTGTAGACTGATTCAAAGAAACAGAGGATAAGAGAATACCCACCAAAAAAAAAAAAGAGTGAATGTGAGACCGGCTCATTACTTTTTTGGTCGGAAGTAAAGTTTCTTGGTTAGCATTGAAGCAAAGCAGGGCACTTGCTTCTTCCCAATGGCACTCCTTTCTTTACAAGCCAAAACACTCCTCATTGACACTTTCCTGTTGACCAGCGTAAGGAGCTCAGTGAATTCGAGGGAGTCGCCATACTTGTGAAGCAGGTCACATAGGTCCTGGATGTACCAGGAGCCGTTAAAAGTATCCCGATGGGAATAGTAACCTTGAGACACAGAAAACAGAGCAGTGATTATACTGTAGATGTTTAGAGGTCTGCAAGAGGAATATTATGAAGGCGAGTAATGTCCTGGATACGTCAGTCTCCCATTTAAAAGCAAATAGTTCACCTTCTGCCACGGAGTAGCACATGATGAAATCGGCCCCAGCGGGAAGGGTGTGGACCGCGCTGGCGTCAACCACAACTTCCCGGGTCTTCTGCTCGCTGTCCACAGCATCGCAAGCAGTCACGGGGTCGTCGTGCTTGTCTCCTCGGCATGCCTAATGACGCAAACATCCACAAAATGTGTCATAAATAGCGGCACGTTGTTTTCGACACCAACTTCCACATGTTCTTGCCCGTGCGCACCTGCAGCACGAAGATCTTCGGCTTTCCGACCAGGCTCTGGCACTTGTTTCCTTTGAACAGCGACGTGATTTCCTGGATGCTGATCTTGCCGTCGTAGGCGTAGACCTGGTCGTTCTCACCGTGGCTCAGGAAGATGAGCAGGAAGCAGTCTGCATCTGAGTGGTTGGCTTCGGCAGCTGGTGGTGCAACATTTATAGGTCAAACAACTCAACTTTAATCTATACTGTAGGACAAGCAAATCATATTTTGGACCCTCACACTTCTCTTGGCATACTGACACCATAATAGTTTGAAAATCAAACCACGCTAGTTCATCACTTCCGGTGTGACTGTTTACCTTGATGGATTTTCTCCAAGACTTCCTGCTGTTTGTAGTTATCATAAACCCTCACATCAAAGTTTAGCTGCTTCAGCCTAGAAAGACATGGAATGAGTTTTGATTCAATACAGACTGACACTGCAATGCAAAGCAGTTATTCCAATGCAAAGTTGCGATACCTTCTCTCCAGGTTGTCGCGGTCAGCGTTTGTCCCATGCCGGTCGTTCATCCCCAAGCGCCAGAAGAAGCGCTCCTGGTTGAAGATGAGTGCCAAGCCTCGTTGCTTGTTGTCCATCCTGTACTCCTCGTGGGGGTCCAAAGCAATCTGGCTGCT
>CAESWR010000004.1:344600-354812 GCA_903171835.1 Mullus surmuletus | reverse complement strand
CCCCCCCCCCCCCCCCCCCCAGCGCACACAAGCTGACCATTTACAAGACATTTCCTCTGTAATAAAATTCCTGAAAGAAAAACCACTTCCCAGAAATCTTAAAAGCAAGATTCATTAAAATAAAATCACTCATATGAGGGGAAGTGAGTAAAATGATCATTAAGCGTCAAAAGAACACGGTCATTAAGTATGTTTACTAAATATATGAAATATTGTTATTGAATTACAATATTGAGGGAGTTTATCGGCTAACTAAGTAAACAACTAAAAAGCGTTTAATAGGGGCATTTAAGATTAGTGCATCGTGCAGCTGGCGAAGAGGATAGCTGAGGGGTCACTAAACACAACATCGCCCCCTGCTGGACAGGTACTGTTACACAAGCGCGTCTGAGGGCGAGGGGAAGCGGCTGCACGAAAATACGTCGTTGTTCCAACCGTCAAGGATAGACTAATTTAACGGAAAGTCTGAGAGAACCATGTATAATCGCCAATTATTCTTGCTTATTATCAGTCTTGTATCTTATTTCTGCTCTTTTACCGTCGAATTTCTTTTCTAATACTAGCTAATTGATAACGATCAAACAGGGAAAGTGTTCCATTTTTTTTTTAGCCCCAGACAGTCTTTGACTCAGTTAATAATAATAATAATAATAATAATAATAAACAACAACAACAATAATAATAATAATCATAATAATGATAATAATAATAATAATAATAATAATAATAATAATAATAATAATAATAATAATAATAATAATATAATATAATTAACCTTGCACCTATTGGGTATGAAAATATAGTAAAAACGCATAAAACAACATAATAGAACGTCTCGCAAGCAGTCATATTACTCAGCCGAGCATCTTTTATTTTGAAGTCCATTACCACGGTACTCGTCGAGAACCTACATTACCCACAATCCCCCGCGCGCCACTCTCACAGAAACATGGCGTCGTCGCAGGCGCCGACAGACCCAAACACAAACATCCCAGAATATGAATACACCGACGTAAACACTAAACCTTTTCACATCGGCTCGTTCAGAAACGAGTGGCTCAGCAGACTGAAGCCGAGCGACTTCTCCTACGAGCAGGACGACGAGGACACGTTCCACGCTAACTTCGCCAAGGAGATGGGAGTGGGTGAGGACACGATGAGCGAGCTGAGAGCCGTCTGCAGGTAGCGACCCACGTCCCCTCCACGCTCAGACAGCGAGGAGAGCAATGATGGCCTATCACTTTGGGGGTCTTACTTATTCTCTGATGTGTTTCTCACGCTCCATGAGAGACCCCAGGAAGAGTTGCATTTATCTTTTTGTGTGATCTCACAAATCTGCCTTCTGTATTTTTAGAGGGCAATACAGCTTCTTACTTTTAAGCTTTACCTGCTATTTTTTTTTTGGTATCTGCTATACTCCTTAATTGTCTTTGATCTTTATATTTGTAATGCTTTTATGTTTATGCAAAAGGAACTATATACTGTCATGTAATAATGTACATGATACTGACATGGGAGTCCACTGTTTAATGATGTTTAAATACTCGACCAATATTTGTGTCTCAAAATATTTGCAGGTGCATTACTAGCATTTATACTAGCATTTATATCTCTTGTATTTGTGGAACATATCTCTCCAGAGTATTTTAAGTGTCCTAATGATGTAAATTATTGTGTATTCCTTTGCAAGTGTCGATTCACTCCGCTGCTATCCGGAGGACGAGAGGCCTGACACTGACGTCGTGCCCCCGGACCCCACGCTGAGAACACTTATGTACGACTACATAATACTACATAATACCCTGAATGCAGAGAACGTGTCACGTTACCTACCAGCTGATTCAAATGTTGTGACTTGTCTCAACAGGGAAAGGAAAAAGAAGCAGGACTACAAAGCGACACTAAAAATCAGCAAGAACAGACACGACCTCTATGCGGATGAGATGGTGAGAAGGCCAGATGTGACTAATCACCATGTGACGTCAGCTCATGCCACCACGTTTCCAGTTACGCCAAAATCATCATCGTCAAATGTTCACAATAAGCTGCAAATTGTTTTTGTGATTTCCAGGAACGACTAAGTTATGGACGCACGCAGCAGGCAGAGTGTGACAGAATCCCAGAGGGCGAAGTCATTCTAACAGTCAATGTCTACTACCCAGCCAATTTTGAAAAAGTCAGTGCCCACTCCCCTTGGGGGTCTGCCAGGACTCCCAGCTGTATATAGTCTCTTTTTTTAATGATTTTAACTGGGCATTTCAATCCATTTCCTTGCAGTTCACCCATGTCCGGCCTCACATAACCCTGCTGATGACGGGCTCTCACAGCTTGGCCGACCTCAGAGATGCCATATGCTGCGTCAGTGACTTACAAGTGTGCGGAGAGTTCAGCAACACGCCAAATATGGCACCGGATTTCATTAGCAAAGTGAGCACAACGCATGTGTTTGTATTCATGAAACCTTTTACATCACATCAGTTCAGATCACAGTTGCTTTGTCGCGCTGTGAATCAATGCTAAGGCTAAATGTGACTGATCCCCTCGCTTTAAAAAAAGTAACACCATTGTGAAGGAATGTCACTTGGTTGACATTTAAAAGAATTTGGAGAGGAGATCAACTCACCAAACCTTTCATTCTGTTTCAGGATCATTTCAAGTCAGCATTCTTTTTCTTCGAAGGTGTTTTCTATAATGATATGCGATTCCCTGAGTGCGAAGACATCAGCATGTAAGTTTTACATCCTGGTTGCTGATTGTTGAATGATCAGTTTGCTATCTAATGACTATATATAAAAAAAGTGGGACTGCTTTCGTTTTTTTTAGTAGTTTTAGTTTGATTCAACCTCAAGGTTCGAGAACAGGAGATTTTGCAGTTGTACAGATTGGAAAGGCCTCGTAGCTCTGTAGTTACTGGTGTTGTGTGTGTGCTGAACACCTGAATTTGCTTCATTGCTTTCATTTGTCACAAAGGAAGGGTTGTAAAAGGCCTATTTTTAAGAGCTGTGCATCAGATAGAAATATTTGATTTGAATTTACAAATCTCCAGGACATTAATGACATTGGTTAAAAGCGCCTTGACCGGACACGCGTTATTGGGTAATGAGACCATACTTTTGGAGTTGTTGCACAGCTAGCTAGTTACGGGTGTGTTTCATACTGTCAAATGATGAGTGTCTGGGATGTTATTTCAACATCAATAACAACTCTTGAATTTCCTACCATTTTTAAAGTCTAATCAAGAATGCTCAGATCCAGAGCTCCTTTCCATTCACAATCATAAGCACATTCACTAAAGTAATCATGCTCATCAACAGACTAGGGCAGAAGGGCTTCAGAGCTCATGACCTGTGACTAAATGGAATTGCTGAGTGTCAGTGTCCAGAGATATGCTTTTGTGACATGCTGCCCGTGTGTCTCCATAGGACGACGATTAATTGGGCAAAAAGCCACAACTTCCCACCATATCGCCAAGCCAAGATGGAGGACACGAGGTTCGTGGATCTGACAGTAAAAGTGGGCTTTCCGTACCTGTATTGTCACCAAGGAGACTGCGAACATCTCGTCATCATCACGGATGTCAGGTGACTGCTGATTTGTGATACGATTCAACCTAATTTCCAAACCTACTGTGCCTTTTGTCATGAACTGGCTACAGCAAGTAGGGAAAACACACGGTGCTTTCGCTAAATCAAAGGTAATTTATTAAAGTAATGTTTTAAGGAAAAACATTTATCAATTCAGCAACCCAAACAAAGAAAAAAAAAAGACATTCAGCCAAGAGGAGAGAGAGAGAGTGAGGAACTGAGCAGGTCAGCCCACCTTTCCAGGTGAATTGCTTTTGCTGATCACCTCTGCAATCTGCAAAAAGGAGAGAGAGAGAAAAAAGGAAAACAGGAGGAAAGGCCATGCACATGCACGCGAGATCATCACACTTTTGACGAAAAGGTTATTTAAACCTCTGCGATGTCCTAAAGGGTAAACATCTGGTTTACACTGTGATTTGATAGTGATCAAATTAATTGCCTGCTCAAGTACCTTCTTTGTGATACTAGGAAATCCCAAAGGTTATACTTTACCTCAAGGCCAGAAGCTTTTTCAGAGGAACTTAACTGACCTCAAGGTTCCTAAAATACACCTAGCTTTCACTATCTTTTTTTGGTTCTTTTGATGTTGAAGCACAAGATGGTGGTTACCATCCACAGCAGTGCCATTTTTGCACGATGTTTCCTGACCTGTAAAGGAGGTGGAAGCTTCCTTTTGTCAGAGGCTGACAACAGCATCTTACATATTACCCTGATTTATTATACTTTGTATTGCTAATGCAATACAATAAACCCCGCCTCAAAGAATAGTAACATTTAAAAACAAATTGTGTATTGTATGAATATATATATATGTATATAAATAAATCCAGTGGTCTGTTTAATGCCTGGTCACTTTTTAACATAAAGTGGTGCATCTCTCAAACTGTACGCATGTTTTGAATTCAATTTCATTCGCATAGCATCATAATTTATATAAAACCGCTCTCTTCCTGTTGCCTTGCTGTCCCTAAGACAGTTCTCTGGTTTCACTTGAAATATAAGAATATATTATAATATAAAAAATAACTTAATTCAAGTGCTAATCCATGCTACAATTCAGGGTCATTTCAGGTGATTGCAACAAATCATGAATTAAGTTTTTGTCTCATGTTAACATTCTCCTGTGGAAAGTGTTGCCAATAAACCCTAGATCACACTGCTAACCTCGATGAACCATACCATTGTGCAACAATTGCACACGGTGGTTTGATTTGCCACACTGCCTAATATTGTCTCCCCTCAGTCTTTTGAGAATCAGCACTCTTTCACTCTCATATTATTCGTAAAACCATTTGAAATAAAGCACCTTGTTGTCGCACACAATTGGACCGCTCTCACAAGACCGCGCGTAATGAGCATCTCAGAGGGTTTGGAAAAGATCTGATTTCATCGTGCTCGAAGATGCGTAAACGTCAGCAAGCTGCCACTTGGCGTAAGCAGGGCGACCACAGATGAAAGGTCCTTCTCGCTGTAAACGGTCTCTTTATGAAAGTGCCTCCCTCCTCTCTCTCTGTTCACACACACCGCAGGCTGACCCACAAGAACGACTGCTTGGATAAGAAGCTGTACCCCCTCCTCACGCACAAACACAGGATGGTGACACAGAAGTGTGCTGTTTGTCACGTCTTCATTGCCAGGTTGGTAAAAATGTGTATGTATGATGGCACACATGGCAAAGTTTTTTTTTTTTTTTTAAACAAACTCACATAACCGAGTTGACACTTGCCATTTCCAGGTGGTTTACGACCAATGACCATTTCGCTCCCAGCGAACCGTGTCTCTTCTGTGAAAAATGTTTCACCATGCTACACTACGATGCTGACGGCAACAAGCTGGGTGATTTCCTTGCCTTCCCCTACGTCGATCGTGGTGCCTTCAACTGAACAATTTTTGCATTCAACTGCTCTATTTATTTTGTATATCTGAATATGTATATACATTTTTTGAAAAGACATTGTTTTTATACAAGGATGCCCTAGGAATTTTCTTTGTGAAATAAAACTGCAACATTTGCATGATTAAAGTTTAGTGACTAGAGGTCGTGTTCATCAGGGTCCATCAACAGAACTACCACCACTTTTGAAAGTACAACCTTTGAGCAGGACCCAGGAGGAAACTAAACCTTAAGCAAATCTGGCATCATGGCGAGATCTGCTCTTTCAGAGTGACTGGTATTTCAATGAGATTTGTTGGTGCAGGTGTCAAGTTGTGTGATCAGATCCAGACCTTTTCCTCCAGAAGTATCACAGGGACTTTGCAGATATGTGCTCTACACAAAAACCTTGCAGTAAATTTATGAATGCTTGCTGGTTTGATTTGGAAACATGGATGAATAATTATTGTCTGTGTGGTTAGTGGGAGAAGCAATCTTATGACTTAAATGAATTCAAAGAGGTTCAGTGTGTTTCAAGGCCTCTTTAACAACAACCTTTAACGGTTAAGCTGAATACATCCATCCTATCCATGATGAGGTTTTCCCCCCAATTTTTGTGCCTTAGATGAATACGTACCTGTACTAACAAGCAAGCAGATTCCGCATATAATTTGATATGATACACAGGACCACACAACATATGACACGTACTACTTTATTACTGGATGGTAAAACAGGTCAGATAGGCACAAAAATACTCTTATTTACATCTCACATGTTAAAAGAAAAACTTAAAAAAAGGGACACATGGTACAAGGTTGAAAAAAATAATTTTCTTGGCAACAAAGGTTCCATCTGAGTCGAATACTCATCTAGAAAGTGTGTTAATACAGCCACTATTAGACAAGATAAAGGTGCTCCTAACAGCTAATCTGAACTGCTTCTTCAAACTGCCGACTTTGTAAATGTCAAAAACAATATTTCAAGGAAAAAGAAATCAGAACAATCGAAAGCCATCTAATGAAGAATAAGAGCAAAGGTACTAACACGAATGTGAGAACGTACTCGCTTCATAGTGCTGCAGATCTAAAAACTGTTCCTCTTCACTCATTATTCAAATGCAAATAAGTGGTGACGCATAGGCACGCAAGTGGCCCAAAGGTTACGGTTACATGAGTAAAAAAATAAAAGTATGCCGTCAGTCATAATCTTGGGGTTTGACATACTAAGACCTTTGAGCAGCAACACCGTCGACAAGGACTGTCAGTGAACTGGAAACCAGTGATAATCGTCAGTCAACAACATCAAAATAGAAAGCAACCCAGCAGGAGAGCCCCTTCTTTGAAATCCAGCAGCAAATATCGTCTCTTCAGGTGTCAAGTGAAATCAAGTGGCCTCTTCCTGAGCTTTGGGGATACTGCAGTCAATGAAAAGAAAATTAAATTAATGTCCCGCATCAATGCACCAAAACTTGACATGGACTTAGCAAATTTGTATATTTTAATCATTTATTTATTGCCAAAAGCAGACCACTCTAATTTTAAATGAATAATGACAAAATATATTCTTTGATTTAGGGTTGCCTGTGGTCGATCACTCCACATAAAGTAGGACCATTTATTTTTCTTGTGAATGAAAGGAAAAAGACAAGGTGTGCGTATCAACAGTGACGCAATTATATGTTGTGGTCAAGAGAAGTCGGCTGTTTTATCCATAGGTTTTTGCATCCCCCTCCCCATTACTTCAAACACGGTGGGAAGTTTGCATTGATTGAACTACCTGTGACTCTCCTCTGCCGAAGCGTCTTCGTGTGGCTTCTCTCTCCCCATTTCTTGTTTCTTGTCTTCTGGGCTGGTATCTCCATTCGTCATCTTGTCTGAGCAGTTCAGAGACACACACACTCTGTCAGACAGAACATTGCTATGCAACCTAGGACACCACAGAGCAGGCAACGCACTGGAGCATGTGATAACACATGCCGAGCTCCCGACCTGACGGAAATTAACAGGATTTTCCGTCCATTCGGCATGCCTTGCTCCAGAAAGGAAGCTTTTCAATGAGGCGGCCATTTTGGTGGAAGTACAGTACGCAAGTGACTAGAGGATGTGGCTGCCAATTGCAGTCAGAGTTGTTACCGAGAACACTGACCACAGAGGTCCTGTGACATCCTTCTTTAAAGGACTACTTTTCACTAAGTGGATTCACACAGCTCCGGTGCCTGCAGTGGTTTTTGGTATGCGTGACTCAGTGGGTCCGAACTGGTTTCCCAGCAGACACGTTATGATGCAATTCTACTGACCAAACCCACACTGGTGGCATTTAGCTCACTATTACAACACAGTGATAGTCAACGTGTTTCGCACAGAGCCTGCAGGGCAAAAAGCTGGATCAAAACTGCCACTCACACTGTTAGGGATGAGAATCTTTTACTATCTCACGATTAAAATCGATTTTGGGGCTACGATTGATTGATTCATAATGATTTGTGCTGGAATCTATAAATGTGCAAATGATTCTCATGAGCTACTCCAGTCTGCTTTGCAAGAGAGAATGACAAATGGAGACATTAAAGTGTCGTTTTCATATTTATGACGTTATATTTGTTTTAGTGCTGTCAAACAATTCACATTTTTAATCAGATCAATCACAGGGTTGCTGTGGATTAATTTCAATTAATCACATTTAAATATTCATTTTTAATCTAAATTAATCACGTTTCATTTGGCATGTGTAAACAGACTTGAGAAAGAAGGGAATATACTAAAGAGCTTATCGCTGACACCTGCACAACACTTAAAACTATTTTGTTTGAGCGTACTTTCATCGTTGTTTTGGAATTAAATTTCTCTCATCTGCAGAGACCGAGAATCAAGTGAAACAAAAGATGTCATCATCTCATACTGATGTGCAGATATCCTTGTGCATCCATTAGTCAGGTAATAGTTCTACTTCTATATCTGAATACTTGTTTTATCAGGAGTGCAAAGGGATGTTCTCTTTCTGCTTTCTAGGTTAAATTACAAAGGGGATTAATGGTCCCTTGAAACAGCCACACCAGCATGCGACTGCACGTATGTGTGGGCAAAATGTCTTACGATAAACTGAAAGTAGCAGCTTGATGAGATAACTGGAGCATCCTCATTTGTCGATAGAAATCTCTTCCCTGATAATTATGTTCAAACTTTTCTTTAAACTTTTAAATTTCCCGGCTAATAGGAGTTTTGGTGTGACTTTGGTCTGATGGTGATGCGGTCAGTTTTCAAAGGTAGCCACATTTGTCTCCGTTTATCAACGCCTGGCTGTGTGTGTATGTGTGTGTGTCAATGATTCGCCTGGTACCTGTGTTGTTTTCCCTGGCTTGTTCCGCTTTCTTCAGTGTTCCTTTCTTGGCCTCCTCGTGCTGCCGCTGCTCAGCCAAGGACTTGTTGAGCACCTGGCTGAGCACGCACTCGCCCTCTCCGACCAGGAACATGCTCTTGAACTTGTTGTACAACATGGTGGCCTTGTCCATGATGTCCTGGCTGGCTTTGAATCTGCGAATCTGCATCACAGTCACACACGTCATTGTTGAAAACCTCCACAAAGAGGCACACATTTTTTCTAAACTCAAATCTTTCTCGTGCCAAGTGACTGGACCTTTTTCAGCGTCGCAATGAGGTCACTGTGCTTCTGCAGGTGTTGAGTTGTGACCTGAAGGGCACCAATTTCATCCAACGCCTCCAAGCATTTTTTCACATCCTGCAGAGATTTAAAGAAAGAAATGTGTGCATGCCTTCTGTTAGCGGGTCATGTTGCTGCACAGTAAATATTTAATTTTATTGTATATATTATATAATTTATTGTATATATTATATTAATATTGTATTGGACAGTAAATATTCAAACTGCTGCAGAAACTATTTTGTCAGTTCAATGCAATCAACCTGGACCTGGACCTGTGCTTCAAATATGAAACAGTCAACCTGTGACTCATTTGTCTCAGGCTAATGTTGTGGTGAAACTTTAACACTCAGAAAAAGTTTGGGGTCGTCCCTTGTACACTACTGACGCAAAGTTTCCCTTTTAATTTCTCAAAGTATAAATGCAACACTCCATTAAAACATCTGGACCACTTTATTTGGAATTTAATGTTCCTTAATGGAATACAGGGGAACTTCTTTTATCCATAGTGCCAGTGTGGAATGTTTGTGTTGCATCGGAGTCCAGAGCCTCTTTTCCGCTCGGTTGACAAAGCCGTGGTGCTTTAACGCGATCGCGACTCCAACCAATGATGGTTGGGCGAAGTATGTTGAGAATGATAAAATGCTCCACTGCACTTTTCTCTCTGTTGCCTCTTTATCTCTATAAATCGCAGCTTGGGTGCCTTAATTCCTGCATTTCTTCTCCGGGAAAAGTCTACCACATTGTGCATCCACACCACTCTTATGGCGAATGCAAACAAATTGAAACCAGCGTGAGCCAGCTTAGACCGACCCAGCGTTGCACCGCCAGAGGAAAAGAAATGTCGAACCTACTGGATGATCTGCAAGTTGCAAGATAATGAAAGCAACGACAGAGATAAAACAGTCACAAATGAAGTATTTTGCATGTTTGTCGTCAGTTTACAATGACATCGGTGAGGAACAGAGACTAGTCTATCGATATACGATCTGATGCATTTATGATCCAGTTTCAATAACTTACAGGGTTGTCGATTTTCAGTGAAATCTTGATTTCACTGTGCAGCCTCTGGAGTTTTAAGTCAGTCGACACTTC
>CAESWR010000004.1:269503-286652 GCA_903171835.1 Mullus surmuletus | reverse complement strand
AAACACCGGGCCAGTAAGTCGGTATCAAGTTGCCCCGCTGGCTAGCTGACAGTTTGTGTGCGTCAAGGCCACGGCCCTGTATTTTCTGCCTTGTAGCACACCAAAGTAAAATCGCTTGTCAGGCCGAGGTGTCTGTGAGCTGACAAGATGCCCCAGTGACATTTCAGCTCGAAAGAGCAAGTGTCTTGCAACCGAGTGGTCAAATATCAGAGAATAGGTCAAGCAGGGCGGAGCTGAGTGCTATCCGGAAGGCCAGTCTCTACCAAACGCCAAACGCCCCCTTGACTTTGACAAGTGGGACTGCTGGGGGGTCAGAGAGGGCAGCGGAGGGGCGTCTGTGCGACGGAACAAAGTGATGTTCTGTTGGGCATGGCCAGACAGTGTGCACCTTATTGGCTTCAAAAGGGAAAAGACATTGACATTGATTAATCTTCTTAACCCTCTTGAACATGAAGAGAGTGGTGGGGAGCATAGACTTTTGGGGGTGGTGGTGGTGGTGGTGGGGGTCTTGGCAGCCCCATAAGATGGGCCACTCCAGTGGTTTGTACGGAGCATGGCCCCCTGAAATGTACTCTGACATTCATTAGAATATCTTTGACACCTATCATGGGGGAGCCTGCCGGGCTGCAGCAGGCGAGCAGCATCTCCAGTGATCTCAGTCACCTCATGAATCGTTCGCGTTGGGTCGTGTGAGTCAGATCACGCCTTGATAAACGCTGGAAGCTAATCAGGGGAGGACAAGTAAAAACTTTACATGCGAAAATCATGCGGGTAATTTTTACCCACAGACACAGGGACAGTCAAACGTTGGCACCGAAGCATATTGATGCGCGGGTTTTTGAATACAACAACAGCACTTCAGAAGAGTGCACGAATCTGCGTGTGCAGTGCAGCGGTGTTAGAAATGCAGAAAGGCCTCTATCTTTAGCTTATGCCTTTGTGTTTTTCCGCTGTTTTTCTGTTTTGTTGAATTTTAATGCAAACAGGAAGCGAGCAAGAGAGAGCGATAGAGAAAGAGAGAGAGCATGTGTCAAAGTCTTGACAGCCATCAAGGCAATACGGCGGTGCTGACATAAATATTTAACACTGAGGGGCAACCTACAGCATGTCATGTCACGGCCGTGATTAGGGTGAACGGTGACCCCCTCTCATATAACATGGTTTCATGTTGGAGAGTGTGTGTGTGTGTGTGTGTGTGGGAGGAAGGAGGTGTCAGCGCTTCATAGGCTCCCTATCAGAGGACGGACGATGCTCCCTTTAACCCTCATTTCCATAAAGCCATTCCTTTGGAACAGTGTTCCCCGCAGCTCTCGACTCCCTACCTGCTTATTCTCCACCTCCAGGTGCTGCAGAATTCTTGCAGAACGAGCTGCCTCCGAATCTACAAGATCGGGCCTGTTTGGTGAGTGTGTTTATGTTTGTCATCCCACTTGACACCAGACCTCTTAAGAGCCTGATGGTGTTGGCCCGGGGAGGAGAGCTGTTTATCATTCAGCCAACATCATTTGCTTGTTTTTCATCGATTGGTTCAAAAATGTTTTTCCAATGTTATGTCATTGTTTGCAAGCCGTCAAGGGTGAGCCCCCCTGTGAATAATTCCAACCTTAATTGGAAAGAAATCCATACATGGAACTTCACTTGCACACATCAAAGTACCTTGAAAAAACAATTACAAAGCATAGATAGGTAATCAATGGCTAAGCCTTGCCATGAAATGTCACCAGATGAAAGTGATATGCCCCTATATGCTTAGCATTTAGTGTATAAAACTACGATTAAAATGGTATTTGTTCCATGAGGCCACTTGAAAAAAATAATACTTTTTAAAAATCACTTGAACAGTCACTATCTTACAGCACTGTCTCTCTTACTCCTTAACCTTCCAGTTCTAAAAAAGTATTTCTAAACACGCTGTAAATCTTGTCATTATCAATTTAAGACTTGTGCGAATGATAGAAGCAACTGACAAAATCATGTGCAATTATACATTATCAAAACACACCTTCAACTTGATAGACAGACTGAGAAAAGGAGAGAAAAAGTAATTACCCCCCCNCCAAACCCTTCTAATGCAACAGGCTGCTGCTGAATAATCTTAGAATTTATTCAAGGTTTATTGGGGTCAGGGCACCAGCCTGTAAGTTAACACGTTCGTCATACTAATATGTTAACCTCCTGTATTGATTTGTTGCACTGGTTGCCCAACAAGAAATTGAGTAATGCTAATAACCTAAAAAGAGAAAAAGAAAGAAGTGTTTTTTTGTTTGTTTTTTTACTACAATTACCAAAGGATCTTAAAAACCTTGAAAGATAAGGAATAGGCTCAAGGCTGAGGTAACCTTTGATGCTCAAATAAAAAAGTTTATATGTCAGTTTATCTCTGTAATGAGGGTGGAATTAATCTTTCCATAGAAATGGAGTCTGTATTAGAAAGACATACAAACAAACAAAAAATCATTGCCTGACAACAGATTTGTGGATTGATTTTTTTTCTTCCATTGAAGTAGGACAGAATCACTTGACACTATATAATTTAGCTTCAGCACTTGGGAGTTTACTCCTTTTCCAGTAGGCTGAGCTGATAGCTCTTCCGGTAGATGACATATTACACCAGTCCTGTGGTCATGCCCAGGCTCCATCTCTCCAGTTCTTTGTTCAGTCACAAATCATTCTGTGGGCTCCCTTAAGTGCATCTGTGTTTGTTAAGTGCCCAGACCATAGACCGTGGTGTTAATCCAATTTGCCCTTAACATTTTTTTTTTCGCCAGTTGCCATGTGGTCGTGTGGCTAAAGGAGAAGGTTGCGACACACCTGGGAGAGAAAGAAGTAACACTCCCAAGGTGCCGCGAAGGGGGGGTGAGCTTGAAGCAAACAACTCGAGAGGGGGGCGGAGATGGACTGTGAGTGCTGCTACCTGCCCCCTGTAGTCCCTTACACACACAGACACACACATCGTCACATATAGTGAGACAAAAGTCTCTGATTAAAATTTAATGTGAAGCCTTTTTAGGCCAGCCCTATTGTCTTTCCCATTAAAGTCTCGGGGATACTTGGATCTCTCTGGTGAATGGTGACAATAGAAGGCCCTGATATACTTTCCTCCCCACCTCTCTAGCAAGGAGACGGAAGTGGGATGTTATTATTATTTCATGCCTCAGAAGAGTCCAGTGTTCACTTTAGGGCTTGGTCACAGCAGTGGAGCATCCTGCTCAGGGGATGCTCTGAGAGGTGCTCTGAGTGCACACACCATTGTTCACTTCAGGTTGTGTGCCATTTTGTTACATGCCCCCCGAGCGGAAGAGGAGCGTTGTTATTTCAGCCTTGTTTCGCATGGTAAGACAAGAAAAGCATTTAGTGCTTCAGAGGAGGTCAAAGGTGACAGCCAACGTAATGGACAAGCAAACTGTAAAGTCCCGCTCACGAGCCACTGACCTGCAGAATAAATGAGTAAAACAAAATATGTAACAAATTACAGCAGCTGTCTGAGGAAAACATTTAAAGATGTGTCGGCTCGAGCAGAGGCCACAAACAGGTGGAGGCCACACTGACATATCACAGGTGTGGTAAACAAATACTTAATAAGTCTGCAAAAGTGAATCGTTTTTTATATATATATTGATATTATTGATCCGATAATTTGTTGAATTCATAAACTATCATCATATATATTCTTTCAGATATATATATATATATATATATGTAAATATATATGTATGTGTATATATATACACGAATATGTTAAAGAGAATTAAAAATCTGACTACTCACCATACATTAAGTCCTACTATTATCACATCCAAATAAACCAGATTGTATTTGCTGCATTGGAAAAAACTGCAGTGTGACGCAGGGTCAAACAAGGCTGTCGCACATCTTATGACAAGAAACATCAAAATCTGCAGACAAAGAAATGTCTCAGAATGCAGACTGATGAATGAAATCTCATCTACAGTCTCATCTGTTTATTTTCATGACCCCCCCCCCCACAAATAAGATAGTGATGTTCAACCTTATTTCAGTATCATGTGACTGGAAATCACGCGTACTATTCCTTCATTCCTTCATCGACCCCCACCCCCCACTTTAAAAAAAAACAGAAATAAAAACACGGGCCCAAGCTCCGGAACGTCTGATAAAAGTTTAATGATGTTTACATTTGATTACTTGTGAGGCAATGGAGGGCTCATTAGACCACCACCCCTGTAATTGAATTCCTGGAATATGTACCGTGCACTATGGGGGAAAGGGCATTGTCAGGTGGAAATGCTGCTGTTCTATTGATGTTATTAGAAATCGCAAAATCATCTGGGACAAATGATTTCACATAGATGGACATTGATATTATTGATCTGATAAGTTGTTTGAATTCAAAAACTCTCATCATATATATTCTTTCAGATATACAGATGATATGAGAGGTACATTTTCGATCATTCAGAGCATTACTGACATCATGGGCTGAGTACGTTGGGCACATTGACGCTAAAAATAAAATCTCGCTCTCTGGAGGGGAGACAGCATCCAAAGTGGAAAAAAAACATCATAAGCGACACAGGTTTACCTCTCTTGTTACGCGAGGCACCATTACCTTTACAGAACTCAGGCTTTCAGTGCTGTTTGTTACACGAGAGGCTGAAGCACAGGTTAAAGAGAAGAGCTGTTGGAGTGCATTTGAATCACTGAGTGGATGTGAGAATAATTTTCACTTTTGTTATCATTGCAAGAAGGAAAGACTGAATTTTCCACAATTTGACGCCGTTAGGATCGCCGTGATAATGGAAAGATTGGCTTATCGGCAGATGAGGAATCAGAAAAACCAAATCTGCTCAGCTGACTGATTATTAAACTAATCCTCCGATTTCTGAGACTTTTTACCAAACTCTTGAAGAACTTCTCTGTCAATATGATCCTGTTTTCACTCATATAATTGCTGAAAAATACCTGCCAAAATATTTTCCTAAAAAGAATAAACACTGCAATGACTCCTGTGTCTGGACATTTTCATTTGACTCTAACACAGATCGCACGTACACACCGAACCACTGTGGCAGTTTTAATTGCAGAGCAGAAAAAAAAGAATCGTCGTCTAAAGGCATATGAGACCGAACCTTTACTATAAATGTTGACTGATGAATTTATGTATGTATTCCTCTGTTCCAACCTTTCAGCGGCTGTTGTTGAGGGAGTCGGGATTGTTAGACGTGTGTGCATTCTCAAGACATCTGAGGGTATAATTAATGAAAAATAGACTAACTGTGACCTTTGAGCGGCGTGATTGACACAGATAGACAGTTACACTCTTTTAACCTTCCAAAATGTCAAGATGAACCTAAACTCTGTGGCTGGGCCCACTGACACCTGTCCTCCCTCCTTTCCCGGGGCTGCACGCCATAGTCTGAGCCTCCTTATGTTTACTATCACAATATTGATTTGCTTGTGAAGAGACTGTGGTACCCATTAAATATTCACAGCTTGTCCCCCCCCCCACCCCCTTCACCATCACTTTATTCTAAAAAGCAATTTGTCTCCTTGACTCTTTATAAGCCATGTTCTGCTTACAAGTTGTAGAAACATGAAGGCAAATCCTTTCCACCATTAATTTTTAAATCTCTATTCTTTTGAATCTCTAAATCCCTTTATCTCCTTTGGCAGTTAGCTCATTTTGTCTGGAGCACTGCTTCAAATAATAATGCGAGAGGAGCCCCCTCACACTTACAGTTCTGATAACTATCACTGTCTGCGCTGTTACTCTTGCTCTGAGGTAGTTCATAGGAGGGACTATCCCTTGTAATTGATTCATACGATCATGCTATGATTTTTCCACAGTGAAAATATCAAAGACTCAAGATATCACAGCCACAGTCAACTTCATCCGCACTTCTGTCAAGCAACTCAAAGTTTCCTCATATTGATTTCAGAGGGTGGCAAAACTTTTCTCTCTGCTCGTTATTTGCTGTTTTGTTTCAACAGAACATTGTTGAAAAATGGCGGAAAAATAGCTGAGGCAGATTAAAGCACCATTTTTTGGGGGGGGGCTCCCCCTCCCCTCCACCCCATTCTTAATTCTGTTGCTCCCACTAGAGCAGAGACTGAAGTCTTTGCTGCCGTCAGAGTGATTAGGTGTGGCTGCGGAGGCCAGCTTCCTACCCCCGTCTTGAGCAGGTTCTAATTTCTTGTGAGTAGCTGAAAGGATGTGTTTGCGTTTATTTGCGCCTTTTATGTCGAAAAAACTTCAAAGGCGCCCCTCTCCTCTTCACCGATCATCAATGACAGATAGCACACCCTGGGAGCAGGAGGGAATCACTATCTTTCTTTATTTATTTGCTCTGGATCTAAAGATGAAATACGCCACACACACCCCCTCCCCACAAAAAAAAAGGCGCGTGGAACCGATACTGAGGACTGCAGGTGAGGGGCGTCCGTTAATATGTTAATGTAATCCTCCTGTTAGGTGTCTCCAATCCCCCCAAGATGGGCAGTAATCAGTTTGTTCCTGTCGGCTGGCTTTCTGGGAGGGAAAGGCGGCACTAATCAGAAGTGGCATAGCTCTCGCAGATGCCAGGCAAAGGGGAGGGGAGCAAGATGACACCTCATGGATTTATTACCTCCCCACCTCCATCCTGCGCCGGGTGAATCCTTCATAAAATGGGCAAAATAAATAAAGGTTCCCACCAACTTAACCAATCATGGCAAATGCAGGTATTGAAATTCAGAATCGAGACACATCCCCAAGGCTGTTTTTCCCTTTGCTTTATATACCGGATGAATGAATTACTCTCAATTTATTGTTACATTCTCTCTGCCGTGATTCTTTTCTGTTCCTCTGGTCATATTTGAGCACATGATCCAGCACCAATATCAAAGAAAATAATAATATGATTAGTTGAAATGCCAGTGACTCTTTTGATTAATCAATTACTCTTAACTCATGCAAAAAAATTGCAGTTTTCTTTTTTTTCCCTTTTTAGAGGCCTCACCCGGAGCTTGTTTTTTAAAACCAGAAGATTTCATACTGCAAAAAACTTGAGACGTGTAAATTGAGATCCTGGTGCTGTTATTTTTGACAAAATTTGAAGAATTATTCATTTACTTACCTTAATGTGCTAAGCGGCTGTAATTAATTTAGTTGAAGTTAATTTTGACTCAAGATATTCATATCATCAGGGGTGCAGCGATTGCGGGCTCCGTGAAAACATGTTCAGAGTATTTTTTAATTATTTAAAAAAAGCAGGATTTCAGCAAATAGTGACACATTATTAATTACAAAATAATTAAATAGAAAACTAATAACTAATGGATAATGCGAAAAAGTCTAGTCATCCTAAATTCTATGGGTAATGTCGGATGACATGAATTGATATAAATTCCTGAAAGAAGTCAGGTCCTTTTTTTTTTTTTTTTAAATGATCCGATTAAAAAGAAAGTCACCAAAGCAAGAATGCTATTGCATCCATCTTCACCCTTTAAATGCCACCCCTTTACATACAAAGTCACAACATATTTTGAGCTCTTGGCAATTTCTATATCTGCGGCTCTTTTTGAAAATAAAGTCCGTAAATGTGTTTATGCTAAATGATGAAGCCCAGACTCTGTGGTTCCTTTGTTAGGTGATGCCCTTGATTAGTGTTGCCATTGAGCCTCACATTAAGGCTGTGACCTTTTGATGTAACTAAACTGGCCTTTTCACCCACAGACGTTCACCTTTGACCCCCAACACTATAAACGTTGTGAATTTTGTATTGATTACGTATTGTCTTAACAATGTTTAAGCCCTTTTCATTTGCTGAAATACATTTCCAGTGTTATTGAATATGTATCATCCTTGTAGATTCTTTAATTTGAAGTCAGTAACGTGTGACATCCTGAGATATAGAAAAATTCATTCATCTTTTAACACTGTAATGATATGTGGAAAATTATGAAACACTTTTATTAAACATTGCCTTTTTCATTTCATCCGTTGGTAAATCTGTCGCTATATCCGTGAGTCTGTGGACATGCAGTGAACAGAGTATACATCTGAGCAGGATGCATTTGTGTGCGTGCGTGCGTCCGTGTGTGTGTGTGTGTGTGTGTTTGCAGGGCGCGTCACAGGACAGGGTGGTAAAGGTCAGTGCGATGAGTTCAGGAATGACAGGAAACAATGAACCTTCCCGGGTCCAGTAAATTAACCCATGTCACGAGCTGCTCATTCCTCCTGATCAATACTGAACACTTTGCTTTCAGAAAATGAGGGTCATCCTCCTTGGGCCCCAGCCTCCCTGGGGATGGACAGGAACGCTGATAAAACAATCACCATAAAGAGGTTCCAGACTCACAGCTAAAAAGGGAGTGCTGGAGTCTCCCCCAGTGTCAGCGTGCGTGCTAAGAGCCGCTTGCTTCGCTCTGACAGCGGCACGGTCGATAAAGTGGATTTGAGATATAAATGTTTCCCAGAGCCCTCTCCATCACTTGGAGACATCTGCAGGCTGGGGCACAATGACACAAAGAGAGGCTCCATGCTACCGTCTCTGTCACCCACCCTCCGACAGAGCAGACTGTTCAGAAAGCAAGTCCCCCAGAGGAGTGTGTGCCGCGCTACAAGTACGGCTCTATCTCTTTCTGCCTCGGTACTTACTTTTATCTTTTGCTGAATTTCCCGAAGTAACTGAAGAGCCGAAAAAGTCCCTGGAGAGAAATGTGCTCGGGAGCCACAGGAGTTAGATAAAATGTCTCGGATGCTGGAGAAGTTTACACAGCAACTCAAGTGGCAACAGCAGTTTTACCCTGGAACTCTTTCTTCTTCAGCCACGCTATTGCTTTACTTCAAGGCGTCCAGCAGGCCAGAATATACTCTTGTGATGGGTGGTTTTGAAATAGAGTGCAGGCATTCACTATCCACAGAGGATTGCTCCTAAAAAAAGTTTTAACTAGTGCCATGGATCACTTTTTTTTGAATCTGTCAATATGTCTCTAATGTCACCACTGAAGTGTGGATTTAAGTCTGCATCATGTCTGACTTTTTGTTTTCACACCAGAAGATGATGTACAGAAAACTGGGCATTTGACCTTGCTGCAGATTTCCATTAAAAATGGAAAGTTCATCGATTGTCACTGCTTCTCTAAATTTCCAACAAAACAATGGACACGTGGGTTAAGCCCGTATTTCATAGTTAAGCTTAAGTATAAATATAAATATAGATAATAAATGAATAAATAAATAAGTTAACTGATTCTTGTTAAGAATTCACAATTCTGAATGTTTTTTTCAATTGGAATTATTCATGCAAGGCGGTAGTTATACCGTTCAATGAGTGATACTCGTAAGATATTCTAGCACCCATAACTTCTAAACTCTTGTTAGCACAAGCCCTTCCAAAGCATCAAGATTAATATTTCAGTTGCAGGACTTTGTTTGTCTACATGTGTACGGGTTTTAGCATGTTACCATTCAGAGGAGTCCGGTCTCCAATAGGGTGCAGACAGTTTGTTGAAAAGGATGCATGAGATGATTTCTCAACAAAATATTTGGGATTTGTGTGTCTCATTCACATACTATAAGGCAACCTTGCATAATACTGTGTATTTATGACAGAATTGCTGCACTCTGCTGCAGCGGTATGCTGATATTACAAGTGTCCTGCAGTGAAAATTGAGCCCCAAATATCACATGTCAAATTCCATTATCTTGACATCCAGTTGCAAACTTGTGATTAGTCTGATGTTGCTGACATTAAAGTTTATAGAGGAAATTCATGCAAAGTTAGAGCTGAGCTGGCTAGAATCTAAGATGTTCACTGTGCAGAGGATGGCATAGTAATTTCACTGGAATTTGTCATGTGCTGTAAGGGTGTAAGGAATGCATTTTTTGCTTTTGTACATCTAACAATCCTTTTGGTTATAATGAGCTCACTTGGACTCCTTTTGATGCTTTGTTTCTTGTTTTAACTCAACCCTCCTCTGTGTTGCTCCTCCTCTTTTCATTTTTGCTGTTGACATCACAAGAATATGCTTTCACAATTTTTTCCCCTCAATCTGGTAACCTTGCATCAGCGGAGTTTTTCTGCCGTCGTCCCCGCTCGCAGCCTGCACACACAAACCTGTAGAGACGAGACACACACATACACTCAGCCACCGATGCCTCCTGACCTCAGCTTGCGGTCGCTGCTGGCTGCCCAGAGCATATTAAAGGCTTAGATAAAGGGAGCTGGAAACTGGTTGGGGCTGGCCCATCGGCCCGGAGAAAGTGCTTGGAGCAGCAGATGCAGTGGCGGCTGAGGGAGCCCTTTTTCCATTAGGAGTCATTTCCAGGTCCACCCTCAGCCGGTGACAAAGTGGTCTCCGCGTCTTCATTTTCTGCTGATCCCGTGTGAGCCAGAGGGAGGGAGGGACTGTCATCAGTTACTGCTGCCGCCGCCCCCTAATTGCAGCCAACTGTCGATGCGTGCATTTGGTCCTTTTTCAGGCCTACATTATTTATTGGGAGAAAAATATTGTATTGATTTTGGATGGCATGGTGAGGTATAAGTGAAGTTGCTAAAGAGCTGACAAGACACTCTATAAACTTTTATAACAGTGTCATTGCCGTACTTCGCCCACATAAAATTAACACGCCTGAATATAATGTAGAATGGAGAATGACTGCATTGCAGGGAATCACAAATGTGGATCATCTGTACTGCTGCCAGATTTCTCTTCAGCCCTTCCAGTCTTCACAGCAATGCTGGTGGCTAAGTCATTTATTCTTGACCTCCTGTTGAACAAAAGCAAAATAAAAAATAAAAAAAGGAAGTAAAAATAGCAAACACTGACTAACACTTAAAAGCAGCATCCGTACACTGTACAGTCACAATAAGCATCTATAGCAAGAGGAAGCCTCGGAGAAATATGTCAGTGTTTCTCGAGCAGCACAGAAGTAAAAAAGCAATGACAGCCCAGTGAGTCACATATAGATGCTGGAATGTTTTACTGTATGTTGACATCTGAGAACCTTCGTCAGTCATCTTTTGTTAGAAAAAAAAAAAGAATCCAAAAAACGGGTAAAAGGTCATCCAATTGCTTGTGTTATTTTAGTTTACACACGGCATCGTTACCTAAATAACCGCCCGCCAAGTCTTCCCCAAGCACCGTGAGTGCATCTGAAATTTTTTGGCCCATTTTTAGAAGGGCTTAAGCTCACAAAGACCGGAGAAATAATACATTTTCAACTGTGCTGTGATTTTTTTTGTGCTCCCTTTAGTAGTTGCTTTATAAAAGTGATGCCCAGGTTAGGAGTTTCAGCAAAAGGATGAGAAAAACATTTCTAGGGAAAGATAAATGCTCATGTGAATGTTGCCTTAGTCCACACAGGTGGGACGGGCTAACAAAACAGCAAAAATGGAGATTAATGCTCGTCAAAGTGGGAGTACGCTTGACTTTGGCTCAGCCATCGAGCAGTTCATTCCCGATGTGTCATAAGATTTAATGGCGAATCCATCACTTTTACTTTTCCTTATCTCTTGTCATGCCATGTAGGGCGTCCATCAGTTACTCCTGCTCGCCTGTTCTCTCAGACTGGTGCCGTGAGATCGACCTTAGAGCCAAATTACGTTCTGATTATGCCGCGGTGTCGCCATCATATCACAAGCACGGCTGTCACATTTATGCTCGCTGAGATCATCGGTAAACTCCTCAGCTTTGCACCTTAGCCTCTACGCGATGTTGCATTGCAGCTCACAAACCCATGCATACCATCTAATTCCCTCTGGTTAGGTCACATAATAGAAATATGTTCATGATCATTTTCCAGCGCGGTGACCTCATTACCTATAAAGACTTGTAGTAGATGTGTGAGCACATTAGAGCTGTTTAGTGGTGAAGGGGCAACAAGGTACAAGACCTTATTTTGGCACCAGCTGCGGGCACGCTGGGAGTCCGACGAGCAAAGCAAACAGCCAAAACGCTGCTCTGCATACTGAAGATCGCTCCAGGTCCATAATGAAACACATGCATGTGTAGAGTGACACACATAATCCAACTCTAATCTTTTCAGACGTTTTAACGAGGCTGACAAGTCACATAAAATCAAAGGAGCCTGACTATAAAATACTACATATAATAGTTAGCACAGCTTTGTTGGAGGGAAAAAAGACGAGAAATCACATTGTTACCAAAAACACAACTGTTTGCCAAACTACCACTTTCTTTTGTTTTACAATAGGTTTTCAAATAAAACAAGGCTGGCTTTCACAGGCAAAATGGGGGTGGGGGGTGGGGGGGCAAGGGCTTTGTAAACCTCTCTCCCTCCCTTCCCCTCTTTCAATAAAGACCTTGTGCCTAGCATACCTGCAATGTTTGATTCCATGTAATTGAAACAAGGCGAGAGCGGGTCCTTGCCAGCACATGGCCTCACCATTTAAGGTAATGTTTGCGCTGCTAAAGCGGCTAATGAATCCAAGTCTTGGGAGCTGGCACGGCGACTCTGCTCACAAGGGCCTGAAAGCGCCTCAGGATGCTGTCCCCTTCCCTTCCACACAGCTGTGAAAAGTTTAAAAAGCCCGACCCCATAACATGAAACGGTGAGGGCGAATACAACTACAATTAAAAAGGGGGGAAAAAATATTACTTTGGCAACCTGAGGTCATTATCCGCAGTTTATTGCCATTTGTACAGTGCTTTTATTTTGCTTTATATGAGGAGGATTGGCCTTTAATTGCAGCGTTTGCTTGTTTTTCCTTGCAGTGTTTCTAATTTCTGAATGCTTGTATGCGTCAAGGGGGAAAAAGCCTGTGTACCTTCAATGACCCCATGAGTTTCCCTGACAAAATGATGTATCCTATCCCAGACCTCTATGCCTCTGTGATTCTCCTCCAAGATCATGAGAAACGGACCATGTTAAGAGGGATACATTGGTATTAGTTTCATTTGGGGACAGACCGAAAAGAAAGGAGGTGTTTCTTCTACATCCAAGCGCTGCAGACAATTGGTTTGACAAATATCTCTGTATCAGAGACCATTCTGGATGGAGCAACAGACAGGAGTATTTAGATTTTCTATGGTCTATTGGTACAGTGTGTGAAGAATAACTGGAATTCCACAGATTGTATAAATGCAGGATGGCCAAGAGCAGCAGACCTACATTTTGAGTCTAACTTATTTTTACCAGCTTCTCTGCGACGAATTGTAACACAACACAGACCAAGTCCACACGATACCCGACCGCATCCAGCCAGCAGTGCAACAATTACATCTGTCCCAGGAATTAAGAACACATTTGAGACCACAAGCCACAAATACATTTCAGAGGAAATACTACTTTTCAGCTACACTACCTTTCTTGTGTGGCTCGGTCTATTGAGCCTTCTGAGAGAGGATCTTAATCCACTAACTAGACCAGAGAGCACCCTAACTGGCCTAATCCAGAGGCTCTCTGGGGCTCTCACAGGTACTGATTGACTGATTGGCGGAGATGGATGCTATCTGGTGTTGTGCAGCTCCATTGGGCATTTAAACAACATTAACGTTGCTGGATAGGCCGAGAGAAGGAGAGCATTATAAACTATGAATGATGGTCTCCTGACAAATCAGTATGTGTCATGACAAATGCACATTTTATGACACTCTCCAGTTGCTTCTGTCAGCAGGGATGACAAATGTAGCTACTCTGTTTGTATGTGGTCGGATGATGCATGAATGTCGAGTGGAGCTCTCAGTAGCTGGTAATTTGGCAGAATGCTGAAAGTGTTGTACAATGGCTGAGTTAGACCCTTTTCCAGCCTGTCATGGTCTCTGCTCCAAGCCCCCATGGATAACGACATAAAAAAACCCAACTTTCTATTCCAGCAAGGTGATTACTGTTATTGAAGCCTAAAGTGATTTAAATATTTTTATGTGCAAACATAAATAAAATCATACTGTTTGTTTTGATAAAATATTAAAATAAAATCTACATTTTCATGGTCAAAAATTAGTGTAGATAAGAAATTGTACAAAAAGCACTTAAATTACACTAGCCTTTAACTATGGTAAAATTGTATTGTTATGTTCTCTTCTTACAATCTTCAAGACCTTGCCTTTGATTGATTGATTTATTGAATCTATATCTGGAGTTTTGACCACAACCAACAGCATCCCAACAGTTGACATGCACAAGCACCAGTTTTAAACATTACAAACATTACATTATAAATTCAAACTGTGGCAGAACTTGAAAAAAGATGAAGAAAGAAAAGCTTGTCTTTCAAAAAAATGAAATTGTTTGTACATGAAAGTCATCTAAAGCTTACGTGCCATGCCAAGCACAGCAATAAACATCAAAACAAATTTAGTTTAATCATCCATAAATAAGTTTAACCAAACTGACAACTATTTTATTCGCACACACACATATCACAACAGCAAAATGTGTTTTACATACAGCATACGTAACATATTCACAGACTTTGAACCACATTTAATATAGGTGGGATTATATCCAAAACATTTCTTCCACCCAGTGTTTTGTTTCCTCGCTAAATATACCCCATGCTTAGAACTCCTTGGAAAAGTGCATTCTCACTGGAGTGTATTCTCTCTCTCTCTCAGAGCTTAAGTCTGAGAAGCGCCACTGACGTTATTAGATTGGTTCTCATAGCACATTATACCAGCCTTCCCTTCCCCTTTTCGGGCCAAAGCTGCAAAAACAACATCTGATATGATGCATTTTAAATCCTAAAAGTCACGGTATCGGACTGCGTTAAAACAACAATTCAGACAATAAAAAGGAACATGTATTGCTGCAGCATAATTAAGCCAAGTGATATCGGAGTGTATTTGAATTATACCCACCCTCTCCCATAGCTAAATGATAATCATCACAAAGATTCACACGCCCATTTGCTAATAGATATGTTGAAGTTATTAAAGTAATCAGCAGCAAAGGAAATCTATTTGCAATTGATTGTGGAATATGCTGATTGAGGCATGGTATTATTTGGAGGTTGAGTCCAGTGTGGGAGTGATCATTAAGCGATCGTCCAAATGAATGGGAATTATCCTTATTCTGAAGAGGGGGCTTACAGAAGTGAGGGCTTCTCACTGAAAACAGACCTTAATTAAGAGCTCCCCCAATCTTATCATCTAAGAATCACTAAGAGTCTCCTCTCGGACTAGAGTTACCTGCATGCCGTCATAAGTAAATTAAATAAGTCTGCACTTCAGGCCTGAAGAAAGAGGTATTTTTTATTTTCTTTACTCCAAGTTGCCATATAAGATTCAGCCTCTAGATTGTGTGTATGCAAACTTCTCATAGTGATTAAAAGACCTTTAGAAATATATATAAATATATCTACATGCACCCTTTTCTATTGCCTTTATCAGAGTGAAAATCGATGATGATTAGCTTCGTAATATGATTATGTGCATCTGGAATTGATGTTTACTCTTAAACCTGTCGATGCAAGTTAGGTATGAAACCATGCATGATCCTCCACACTAAATCACATTAATACCTAATCATCCGGAGTAAGAGGGGAAATTCAATTGGTGACAAAGTCAACTAAAATTATTGGTTGCTTTTCCAATTTTCTATTTAACTTTAATCGCATGTTGGTGAACATATATAGAAAAACCCAGATGCTAAAATGTATAATAGAAAATATAAGATTATTGCCATAATTGCTTCATATTTGCACAACAAAATACTGCAGTAACAGAATTATTATCATCTGTATTAAGAAATGTATATCAATTTGCTTTCATGGTCTATTGAAGTGTTTGCGCTTCTGATTTTTAATTCTTAAGGATTTTCACATTTTTAGATCATGAAACAGTATGGGCAAAAAAATATACAAAGCTTTTACAACGTGTAAAAGGATTGCGGAGAGCATTTAATTTTAATTACTCATGAAAGTCAGTTCAAGACCTTTTTAACATCAAAATCACCCCATAAAAAAAGATCTTGAAATAAGTTGTTCACCACATTTTTTTCCTTTGAATATAAAATACATCTGAGCCGTTGCTGCCTTGTTTTCATCATCTCTACTGTACAAACCGTGCTGAAGAAACCACACCAGAAAAGGGTACAATAGCCTTTCAGATCTGCTTCACATTACTGTACCAACGAACGCAGATGCCTTTTAAAATTCATAGGAAGTCCAGAGCAAAATACTTAGGAAAGAAAAAAGAAAAGAAAAAAAACTGCGAGTGTAGGCATACAGTCCAGTCTAATGAGATCTGTTATTCTGGCCCATTTTATACCCACCTAATCACACGCTCAAATAGATTCTGTGAAACTCCATCTCCCTTTGAAGACACTCCTACCACTCATGTGATCTGATTAGTATTTTACATGGGATACCAGCCCAGGCCAATTATGAGAGCTGACCAGAATGTTCCAGTCATTTGATGGGGTGGAGATTCACTGAAGTGGAATCATAATTTCGGGCAGTTAAAGACAGACCCCTGGATCAGTGACTCCCATAATGCAATGGGAATAGGGTGGCCCAATTAGTGGCTGCCCAAGAGCGCTTTCAATCTAACCTTGCTTTGTCTGCTCAATCCTGGATGGGAGTGTCTTAATCTTTTGTTACCTCTGACAGCTCTATTTTTCATTCCTCTATATCTTTCTAAAAAAATACTAATACATTTCTGCCACTTGCAACTTTATAAAATATTTGATTTTTATGTTTTGTCCTGACATTAAATAACAGAATTCTTGTATGTTGCGATACTAAAATGCCCCGTTATCTAAGAGTGCGTTGATATATATTTTACAGAAATTTTGAAGGTATATATTGCATTTCTTCCTCCTTCTTTAATGGTTTTATTTATCTGTGAATAAGGACGAAAGATTCCAGACCATCCCAGAGCAATTTTGCTGAAGTTTCCTCTGTTCCCTGTGGAGAGGACAGCCAGGGATCGTGGGTCCAGAAGAGGGTGCCATAGATCAGAGACCAAACACACGCCTCCTTCCCTTTCTGCCTTCTTTTCTATTAGCCGCCGCGGCGACACACTCACACACACACATTCTCACACACAGACACAGCGATGCACTGATCGCAACTAGCAGCACGCTTCCAGGTAGTTCCCTTCTTCAGTGGAGTTCATAACTGTCAGCTGCTAATTCAGTACAGTAGAGCAATGTTAATTATCATCCAGTCAGGCTTGGAGAGAGGGAGGTAGGGAGGTGGGGGGATGGGGGGGGGGGGGGGGG
>CAESWR010000004.1:252534-268247 GCA_903171835.1 Mullus surmuletus | reverse complement strand
GGGGGGGCATATAGCACATATCGCATCACATTGATTTGGTCCATTTGGTGGACTGAACATGAACCCAATAATCAGATCTTGCTTAAGCACGCGCTTCCTCAGTAATTGACTCTCGCGTATTGATTAAGATGTTGATGTGTCCCAGTCCTGCTCCTGTGCTAATGCAACTGAGAATGAGTCTGACCCCCTCACTCCCCTCACACACTGACACCGGCGGCTGACACGCGGACAACGTGAAACACACGCATACACGCATGAACGGGCGCACGCAGACACAGCGTAAGGAGCACACACACGCACACGAGCAGCCGGAACAAGGCTGTCATTGGGCTCAGTCTAATAGATAAAGCTGTCATGCCGATGCTGCAGTGTCTCGCAGGGCCAGCAGACCAAATTAGCCGGTCAATAATTTATGTAGAATACGCAAAGAGAAAGAAACGCAGACAGTAAAGTGAACACTGGGTGGAAATGGCAACAACATACAAATTACTGGTGGCTTTGATTGTTTCAGAAAGGTCAGGTGCTTCTGCCTGTGTTAATTTGTCATTATTCCCTTCCTTCTAATAGGGGCTTGTTAAAAGCAAAGCATTTAAACAGAAAAGAGGTCCATGAAACATGTATTTAAGACGCAAAGTTGTACATCTGCGAGTATTGTACTTTCACGTGTGGCTACAAATGAGTGAGTTCATGAAAAAAAACCAATACATAGTAGGCCTTTTACGGTTTGAGCCTTTATAATGACACTTAAATCCCTTAAAGACAAAGTGAATTAGACAACAGAACGTAGAAATGTACAGAATAAATAGATATAATATTTGCTTTATGAGTCGCAGCATTTTCAAATCACAGCATAAGTAAATGTTATTTTGGCACTATGAAATAAGCACTGATATGTGGCAATGCTCATCCTGTTGAAATCGTTTACTTTGGCCAAACCACACTACAATGATTGCAGATGAGAGAGAAAATGCATTCAGAGGTTAAACACGTGCGCGACCTCAGTTGATGAGCAAGAAAACATCCTTTTAGAATTCAAAACAGTTCTTTTTTGGAAAATGTGAAAGGAAAGCTACAACCAGACTTTTTGTATTAACCTAATTTCCAACATCAGTTTTTTCACAAAACTTTTCGTGTCATGTTTGTGTTAAGGCTGAGAGTTTCAAATCTGCAAACTAAAAATTGAAATAATCAGCATGCTGGCTTAATTGTAAATTAATTGTACAATTACTCCACGTAGGTTGAGCAGTTGTTGATGGAGCACAGATGTGTAGAAATGAAATTTGTAATTGAAAGTGCAGCACATGTTTCATCTCACCAAGTTAGTCTGGCAATCCAATTAATAAAGAGGTCACTGATACTGGTAGGGAACACTGGTCTGGTGTACGGAATACAATATTGATAACAAAACCAGAATAACTGTGTTTACTCATCACAGTGCTCACATATTGACTAGACTGTTGCCAGTATCATATAAAATCTACCTCCATGACTATAAGACTTGCAATATATGTGGCAGAACTTTTGATGTGACATTTTCACCCATATGAGTTTTATGCATCGTTCTTGAATATATTACTGTTACTCCAACATAGCGTGCAGAAATATTCTGTAGCGTTGCCCTTTAGAATTAACTGATCTCCCATATGGCCATTTCGCAGAATTCTTGAATGACAGAAGCATTGTATTTTAGTGTGAATGTTATTGTTATCTTTTTTTTAATTATTATTTTACTTTATTTTGTGTTAGACAGCAAAGTTGATTCTTGTTCTCCATCACCTTTGAGGAGCAGACACTCATACAGATATTCACCCTCACAAATGCAGCTGCTCAGACTTAACTATTCAACGATGCAAGGTTACGGTGGCAAAGCGTATGAGCACTCTTGTTTGATATTAACCCTTATCTTGTTGGGACTGCAAGTCCCATGACAAGGAAAAAAATGTTGCCAAGGATCTGGTAAAAAAAAAAAAAAAGGAATGGTTGTCTGTTTGTGTCTTTTGAAAAGCAGAATGCAAGTGTGCACTTCTGCGTGTGTGTGGCCTTCAGGCCTCTCCTAGCCTGCTCCCGCCCCGATGGGAGAGCTGCCTGTAGCGAGGTGAACCATCACTCTGAACCACCCACCCCCTCCCTCCTTTCTCCCTTACTCCTCCATCTCTCCCAGGAGTGGACCAACACCTCTCCGCTGGCCAGAGGGAAGACCAGCGCCTCTCTTGGGCCTCCTTCCATGTCTCCAATCAGCCTGCGCTGCCATGGCCCTAGGGCTGCTGCAATGTGATAATCTCTGCCTTTTGCGTTATGCATTGCCCTGATGAATTCATCTTGTGACCACCTGGCACTCGCTGTTAGGAATTCAACTGTTGTTTTTGCAGCAGAGGCTGGGGCGAACGCTGTGAGGGACTGTTTTCTGACTGTCAGAGAGACCCTCTTCTCCGCCCTCCCCCCTTCTCTTCATCTCTCCTCCTCCAACATCGGCAGAATGTTTTAACCTCTCGGAAGACCCTGGCGTATCTGCTGTTGTGGTGGCAGAAGTGGGATTCTTCACCTCAGCAGGACCTGTGTGGGAAAAAGCCCCGCTTGGTATTTAAAAACGGAAGGGCTTTTTGCTGTAAGACAAATTGAAACGCAGGAGGCTAGAGAGGAATGTGGCTGTCAGAGTCAACAGCTGCTAGTTTTTCGCTGTGAATAATCACTGAGGTTGACCCATGGAAGCTGAGGATTGTGTAACATAGATTTCACAAAATTAAAGGTCAATGCAAACATATGGTGAAGCTTTTGCCCTGTAACTTTTGACTTTCTTCAAAGCTGCTTTTGTGACCTCAATTAAATTATGGAAATAGAAACTTGAGGCAGACAGAATCACTGTTGTGTTTCAGTGCCGGGTTTTATAATACAGGTTCAATCGAAATAATGAATTAATAGATGCATTTTTCATAAACCTTCAGCAAAAAATGTGCGCCCCGATGCTGAAGAGTCCAAATTTGAATATGGTCTCACATGTGCTGTCTGTAGTCACACTGCACTTGAAATAGCTTGTGGCTCAAAACATTAGAATTTCATATTTTCCTTTTGGTTGCTTCTCTGTGTGCATGCAAGAGAGTGTGAGAGAAAGAAAGTGTTTATAAGCAAGAGTGTCCACGTCCTTGGCATCACACCAAATCTATAATTTACACTTTTACATAATTGGACTTCGCCTTTGCTGCTTATTGATTGTGCATCCTTGTCTTCTCATTTTCTCCAAGTGACAGAGCTGCATGGGTAAATATTTTAACAAAGCATTTGGTTGAAAAACCAAGATTTGTCCCGTTTCTCTGAACAAGACACACCATAAGAGACCACCAGGTGTTGGCATTGGTTTTGCAGAACCCAGGCACGTGTCAGTTGTTTTGATCTATTCTACTCATGTTTCAGCCGGGCCGGGTCGGGACACTAAGCAGAGCCACTGTGCACACAAACGGGACATTTTTCAACCCCCCCAAAATTTCCACAAAATGAAAAATAATCAAATGGAGTTTTGCCTTGTTAATTATGTCTCATTATGTTGTAGCATGGGCATGATAAATTGTTATGTGCACCAGGCAGGCTTGCCAGGAAAATCTGATAAGAGAAATATTTACCCCAAGAGTTCTGCCAGTAAACCACCAGTGATGGATGTGCAAAAGACAGAATGTAACAATAATTTGTCAGACTAAGCTCCAAAAACTGTGATGAAATTTCCTGTTAAGATTTCAATTTCAAGTGGTTTGATTTGCTGCATATAATATAATAAAAGTTTACTTCATCTTCTGCATTTGAATTACCTTGTCGATTGTTAATGACATAAAAAAGTACTTACTGTCCAGCCATCATGTTCTAAATATTGTGCCGAACACAGCAACAAAACCAAAGGACAAAGCAAAACAAATTTTTCTTTGTTCTGGAAAACATTTGACATGTAGGCAAAAAAAAAAGTTGCAACGGGCAGGTTTTGAATAAGGTTGAAGTCCCTGGTTTTGTAGTCTCAGCACTAAGTCATCTAAGACTTCGACAAGTACAATACATCTTAGGGCCAAAGTTCCAAGATGAAATATTAATCAGAAGAGGTAGCTTGCCAGGCCGCTGTCACTCTCCTATCATCCACAGGACTTTGGACTTGTTAGCTAGGTAGCTACAGGCGAGGCCCCATGGCTGGAACTCTATCAGCAGCTGCTGAGTGGGCAGGTGTCTTTGTGTCAGGCCTCTCACTTGTTTTCCTGGACTAACTGTTTGTATGGCTCTGCCTCTGATCATGAAGGGTAACCTTAATCGTGGTGGGTGAAGCCAATCTTTGTGAGCTGTCATTAAAACGTCCCCCATGGGCATGGTAGTGCGGTTGTAATTTTGCACTCAGGGCTATTGAAGTCGCCATCTAAAGAATCGCTCTTCTTCTCTTTTTTCTTTTCAACAAGCTGGCTCCAAATCTCTCCCATCTTAATCCTTGGAACAGTGTTTGATTGAACATGACAGCGCTGTAACTAAACTTGAAAGGGGCTCTGAATACATGCTGCTGTTGTGGCTTTCTTTAGAAGTATCATCAGCTACTTTTTCAGGAAGTTTGAGGAGCCCAAATTGGCTCAAATCCTTGATGTTGAAAATCTGCTCTTTTATTGTTCGCTTAATGCTGAAACACATACTGTACATGATTCAGTGCACCAAGCACCACCATTTTTTTTTTAGTCGCAGTCACTCCACAGAAGCTGCGGAATTCTGCATGGACGGGTGTGCCTTAATGTTCCATTGCTGAGATACTTTTTATTTTTATGCCTCTCATTTTTTTTTCCGGACAGATGTAAGAATGCAATGAACAAAGTGGCAAAAACAAAAGTAGAAGTGTAGCAAACTGTGATGGACTCGGGGCAATTTTACTTAATTGGCCCCCGATTGGTTCTCTTAAAGCTTGTCCACTCTCCTCCCAGTTCAGAGTGACTTGGCTGAGAATCAGGACTGGAGTGATGCCATTGCTCCTGGCATCTGGTGAACTTTGACTGAGCATGGGCTTGCATGGTTTCTCCTTAACCAACCCACAAACCACTGTGACTGCTTCCTTATTGCTACCCAGTTCACGGTTAGAGCTGCAAACATTCACCATGGACAGACTTGCAATCGTTATTAAAGTTACTAAACCTTAAAATACCAGCCTCAAAAACATTTTAAGGGACCTGTAATAGAAAGAATTGCTCTTTAACTCCTGCTCTGAAATGACTCTTTTTTTTACCCGTAGCTTTTAACGGTTTCGATCTCACTTCTCGTTTGGAATTTTAAATACAAGCTCAAACATGTTGTGGGGCTAAGTATTTTCAAAACAGTTTGGATTGTATGAAAAGGGGCAAAGCATTGCTGCAGCTCACACACAAGTGTGAAACATTACAGGATTACAGCCATTCAGTGTGTGGATCCTCAGATTGGATTCAATGGTCACATCATGACATGTTAGTGAAGCAAACGTAGCTGTAAAATGAAGGATATGGAATTTTTTTTACATTAATCACGTGTGTCTCGTTTTACTACAACAAATATTCCTTTTGCCAAAGAAAGAACTTTTTCATTTTAGTTTGTCTTTGAGATCTTTTAACTACCATTTAACTGCTTGCATTTTAACATAGCCACTGTGGTTGTGTGTTGACAGCTGCAGTAGCAATAACAGTCATAACTATGTCAAATTAGAATAAATCATTGCCTCGGAATAATCCCCCCGCCCCCCCATCAAATAGTGTTACAATAGTGTGTCACTGCTTACCCTTTGTGCCAGCAGAGGCAGTGTCGCTCGGAAAAATTACTCAACTCAACTCATACAAGCTTAAATTCCCACCAAACATGATTAAGTGAAGGATCCGTGAAATGTCCTATAGTTTCAAATTCACTTTGCCAAAATACTGTAGATTATTGGAGTTAAATTACATTACCAGCATACATTTCAAATCACGTTTGAGTGTGTATGTGTGTTATTAGATGAGAAAAGAACAGTCCCAGTGTGCTGCTGACTTCTAATCACCCGCTATGTTGTGTGTTCTCATTTAGGGTCTTCCTCCTGCTCCTCGATGCTGCTGCAGACTAATAAGCTTGTCCTGTAATCACGTTAGCCGCCCTGTCGGCCCCAGCCAGGGGACCTAATTGGGACAGAGCCTCGGACAAAGTGAAAATTAATAACTTTTGTCAAGCTCCTGGCGCATTGTCTTATGAAGCAGTGCAGGTCAATTAGAAAGCGTGATACGATAAGGTCCAAGCAGCAGAGGAGATCTGACTCAATTAGGACAGGGACTGGACTGGTGAGCCCGCAGTCGGAGAAGAAGATAGAGAGCGATTTCATCCCTAAACTGCAGGTTAATGTGCTGCAGAAATGGACTGTTGGTTGCATTTAAATGTCTTTTGTAAGTTAAGGGGACATGGCATCATACAGGTTCACTGGAGACATTCACTATCTGGAAACATTTTTCTATCTCTGCACCAAACAAGATGTAATGATTTTAAGCAGCTGCCTTACTCAGTGTGAGTGTAAGTGTGTGTGTGTACGCACATGGGTATGTGAGTGTTTGTAAAAGAGCTTGTGGAGCTGTCACTTAGATAGACTGTTCCCATGCAAGCAGTACAAGCCCCCGAAGCATGTATCAGTGATGCGCATCAAAGGAATTTATAGTTATAATAGATGGGCAGATGCCAAACTGGAAAACTCTTGATGTGTTGTCTTCCCTCTTTTATTCCGCACCCCCCTGTAAATGGTGTGTGGGATCAAGTCCAGGAAGAATGTCAGCAAGTGAGTGGCCAAGCCTACTGGACTCACCGGCTTCCTTTCCTCTTTACACCAGCGTCATTAATGGCTTGCGTGCCGCTGAGCCTTATCATACAGCACGATATAGAAATGTTGGAAAGAGTCAAACCTGTTTCCGAGCGTGCGTGCCTGCTGTCTCACGCGGCGGGCCCCTTCCTCCCTCTACATGTGCTAATGATTCACAATATCTCAGGACCGCCACAACACGTGTAATTTAATTATCAGCTTTACTTTGTGTCAATAGTGCCTGCAAAATACAACCTGGCTCGGCGGCCGCCAAGAACTGCCGATAGTTTTCTCTGGAGAGGAAGAACACACTTATCTTAGATTCAACATATTGTCCCCGTGCTTCCTCTCTTCCCGCTACCTGCCTCCCTTGTTGCTTCCTCTTGCGCAGATACACATCTTAAACCATTTGCAGTTTGCACTGAATGTGACACAATTTACCACATTGTTGTCGTGCACATAATAACTGTCGCCGGAGTCATTAGGTAGTACGGTGAGATGTGCTCCTCTTTCCTCTTGCGGTACCTTTTGCTCATGTGGGGCCGTTTATTGACACAAGAAGCCTTGATATAGCGTGGCTGATGGGATCTAGGAGAGCAATTCCATGGAAATTTGATCAGCGCTACACTTACACTTGGGAACCGTGTCATTTATGATGTCAGTCAGGGTCATAGTTGTGGCTATGGATACTTTTTTTATCCGACGATGGGTGTGGTCACATAATGATGATGCACTTTCCATTGTCTATTGACCAGAAAACACCTCTTCTCCATAGATAGATCTGCTCCTATGTAATTATACCTTTACATGGTTGAGAGTCATGTTCAAGTCGATACGTTTGCATTATCTGAACGTCTGGAAAATGTCTGGAGCAACTCTAAGTAATTAGAAGTCACTTGAAACCAATTGAATTAAAGGATGACTTGATTAGAGCCTGGAGGTTAATGGCCAGCATGATACTACAAAAAGCTATTTAGCTATAACTAAAGAATTATTAAAATTAAGACACATTTTCACACAGATGTCCAGTAGGATAAAATGATCAGATATCCCCAAATACCATGCATTTAATATGCAGTGATAAAGCTTTCTAAAAATGTTTGAATAGAGAAAATATGCAGGTCAAGTTATCATTAGTGGCCAGGGAGGCTGGATTAGTCAACAGAACACTGTTATGTGTCCAAGTTATAGTTTTCTTGTTTCCAATTTTGAGTTACCATTGTTGTTGTTTTTTTAAATACCACCTTAGCTGTGAGCCTCAAACAATGATGTCTCTCTTCACAAAACCAGATTGAATTTCTTGCTAAACAATAGCATGTCCTATGAGAGATAAGAATTATGAATACATTTGTTTTGTTTTTTTCAACTAAGATGCTGTTCAGTGGTCTGGATGTCAGATCTGAAACTCAGTTGTGTAACAACCAGAAACTTTAACCACTTGAACACATTTTTTTTTCATATTCTAGAGGACTGGGATTTAAGTGGAATAATAAAAAGAACTAAAACACGGATACTTTTGTTTTTTTCAATTCTCCAACACTTCCACATCTGTTTAACACAGGACCATCAATCTGCACTCAGCAAACAGACGTTAACTTCTTCAGTTCCTCTACCCACAAACTAGTGTGGAATGGCACTTAACACACCATCCAAGCCAATATGAAAACACAGGGAGAGTGTATTGGGTGAAGCCATGTGGCCAGAATGGGATTCAAATCATGATTCAAAAAGACATGGTTTTGCATTTAACTTTCCACTCAGGAGAGGAAACAGTTGTGAGTTGAATTGAACTTCACCAACTTGAAATTTTCTAAGCTGAGACGAACTGTGCCACTCTGAGGTCAAAATTAAAATGCATTGATTTGACCTCAATGATTCGCTATTCCGGGTTGTGAAATGCACAAGGTGTTGTTGTGAAAGCCTGACAAAACCACAGATGACCTCTGGCCAGCAGTCCCAACGCCTGACACGCTGCCGCAGTACATGGTCATATAATGTGATACTGTACGCATCACACTGTAACATGAGGCAGATCTCTCAATCTGTACTTTTCAACCATCCCAATTGTTCGCAATTCAATCTTGGGCTACATCTGTGTGTAACCTAGTAAGGAGTCCCTCCTGCCACCGCATTATTGTTCTCAACACTGTTCCTTTCCCGTTGAAGTTTCAGCTCCACTTCCACACAGGTAATGCAGATAAATGGGGATTTAATGCTATTCACAGTGCCATCCTACATTCCCTCGCTTTGTCATCAGCTTGGCTCCCCTTTAAATGCATTTCTCGGCCTTAAGCAGCACTTTATTGTGGCGTGTTATTTTGTCCAATTGGATTAAACGGACAATAACTAGGAATCCATTTGAACCTGATCCTTGCTCAGGCTTCCTGGGCCAACTCCATTAACTGTCATACTTGTCCAGAAGCCCTCCAAAGCAATGGCCAAATGTGTAAGTTGATGCATCATCAATAACCATGCAGGGAGAATTGCACAGTCTTTAAAAAGTAAAACCTTATATTTTATGTCTTTCCACTGAGGCAGCAGATCAAATCAGCTACAGTGCAGGCCCCGCTCTAATATGTTTAAACACTGATGAGACGCAACTCTACACTCCCCCCCGAATGGGACCACGGCACTCTTGCTCTCAATGTCTCAGTGTAAAGTGGTCTCATCCATGAAGTTATGAGCGTAGACGGAGACACTGGTGCTAGTTTACCCACATTAGAGACTCCTTAGCAGGGCTTCCGAGACCCCCTCCCCCCTTTTCTCACATCTCCATCATCAAATACTTTTCAATGGAGTGGTCTCCCTCACGGAGCTTTGAGAGGGGAGAGGCAGGAACTTTGGGCGTGTGAATCCCCACGGTGCGCGCTCCTCTCTGGGCCGGTTTCTGTGGATTTCCCCCCGCCGCCTGTTGGGACTCTCTCTTGATGCTGAAGTGTAAGAGGACACCAATGCCCTGAGCAGCCTCTCAGATTTATTGAAACTTCATGTCCCGTCCCGGTAGCGCATTTGTCAGGAGACCTAATTTACACCGGCCCTTAAGACTAATTGCAAATTTGCGAAAAAATGCTGATGTCGTTGGAACTGAAGAGGGGGCTTTTTTGCCCCTCCCTATGTGTCCCTTGCCATGCATTTGCTAATGCGTTTCATCTGTAGAGCATAAAGTAGACAGTGTTTCTTTACTGTGTGTGTACAAGTGCGTGTGCGAGGGAGAGGGTGCGTGGTAGAGAAAACGCTCCAAGATAAACCCCCGTTGGGACTACTAACAAACAGGAAATCGTGACAAAAACACAAACAGTATTTACTATTTAATTCAATTCTGGGAGACCAATGCCCTCCCATCTACCCTATCAAGTTATCAAGGCCAGAAACAAACCCCAAGACACCGGGCCACATGGCACTGTCTATTCTTGGCAGCCGGCAGACACCACATGACAATTAGCAGTACAATTATCCCAGCCACTGGGTAGCTCTATGTGCAGATGGCAATTGCTCCTAATGAGGGGACCTGTATAAGGCTGAAGATATGCATACACAGACATCCATGACAAAAATAAGCATTTTTTCTGCATAAAATCATATATTTCTGCATGATAGCAACACATACAAGTTTCAATCTTTAAAAAAAAAAAAAGGTCGCACCACTACACATAGTTTCATGGTAATGTCTTGAACGAAAGAGAAATTCCTGAGGTTTTTGCAGAAATTCCCCATAAATGCATAATGTTTCAGACAGTTAAGTCTGAGAAGAACGAGGGTCTGTTGTTAAATACAGATCATGGTTTCGCCCTGACCATTAGACTTCATTCATACGTCTTCCAACAATAATGTTTATATCTTTAAAAGGGTGTGAAGTATTTTGGGCTAAATGGCGGAGTTGTGGCGCTCTGTAGACGTGAGCACTCCAGGCAGATGTGAATGTGGAGCACATGCTGGCTGATTTGAGGGGATAATATGCAACCACATGACTCAATCAGAAGATCTCCGCCCTTCATCAGGGTTTTGACACATTCAACATACTTTGTGGCCGCGTTCACATGCAAGTATTTAGAAACTGACAGATTCTTGTCATGAAGAGCATGTTTCAGGAAATCTCTGCGTGTGTACACACTTCTGAAAATATGAGGGATGGTTTCCAGTGATTATTTATTTATTCTACTTCTCACATCGATTCAGCTGGTCTCAAAAATTGTCCTACAGCCACACATACAGTACACATGCAAAAAGGGGGGGGGGGGGNNNAACCTCTTCCTTTTTCTTATTGTGATTTGGCACTTTTTCAGCAGCAACACACACGCATAGGGAGAAAAAACCTGTTTAGGGTTTGAAGGTTCGAGCAATTATCTGATTATGAAAAACATTACATGTCAAAAAGAACAACAACATGTAATTGGCTTGGTGTGTTGGAGCTGCAGAGGGCCAGATGTAGAGATGTGTGCATGCCTGTCAATGTAATGGCTAACAGCTTGACCACACAGTCCATAAGGCCTGCACCAGGAGGGCTCAAACAGCAATAAAATCCATCACTAGCATTTGTTAGTGCTAGACACTCCAATTTGATTGGTAAAATTCACACTCTAATGGGCTTATAAAGGATTTCTTGGGCCCAGAACAATGAGCTGGAGGGCTAGAGCAGTGCCAGGTCATGGACACCCAGCGATTCACAACATCCCCCCCTTCTGGGCATGCTTAGTTTCCTCCACATCCACCAGTTACCCTCTGCAGCTCTGTTTAAAAGCCAGTCGGGATGTTCCAAAGGTATTTAATAGTAGTGGTGGTGGAGGTGTGGGGAGGGGGATTTCTGGACCTCCCACACTCAGGTTCAACCACAGAGCCATGGCTTTTCTGTTTTTGCCCCACCCCATCTCTTCCTCCTCACTCTTTCTCTGTCTCTCTCCCCCAACCATATGTGTAACTGTAGGGGAAAGAGGGGAGGGGGAAAAAGGCGCTCTTTAACCAGAGGCACCTTTCTCTTGCACCTTGCCCAGTTGCTCCCTTTCTGGTGAAGACAGCGCAGAGGGATAGTGAGCCCACACATAGGGAACACATTTACCCAGGCAAAGGGCCAGAGCATTGCATTCCCATGGACCTGCTCAGGGAAAGAACTGCAGACCAGATTTTACACGTAAATATTCGGAATTGAATGTGGCACATCCCCCACTCCTCTCTCTCTCTCCCTTTTTTTTTGCTTTGTCCTTTTTCTCTTCCCTACGTTTCTCACGTCTCATCCCCGTCACTCAAATCAGGCTTCCATGTTTTGACTGACCATGTTGGCCACGGTGGCCAAGACAGGAGTAAAACAAAAGCAGAGAGGGCCTTTGGATGCATTTGATTTTGATTTGCGTTGCATCAGGAATGCAGACATACATTTTATGCCTGTTGCTCACAAAAGGCAGCCAACTTTACCTCATGGCTCAGATATTCCGGGGTAGGCAGGAGGAGAACATGTTCACCACTCCCTCTGTGAAACCATACATTCTGTATGTAATTGTTTATTTGTGCATGTGTCCATTGAACTGTCATCAGTGACTTAAGGCTTCAGGCCTTGTTGTGTTTTGCGAATGCGTGTTATGCCTCTTTGAGGGTAGTCAAAATTTCCCTTTGAGGTCTGCAGAACTGATACTGATCTTTATTTTTATAACTGCCACTAATCAATGCCCGGTTCCAACTCTGTGCACATGCGACCACATTTGTTTTACGCCGCTTGCCTAAAACTTTCCATCAGCACCTTTGCTTCAGCGGCTGCCTGTCTGCTGTTTGTTGTGCCTGTCACTCTCATATAAAGCAATCTTGTGTTTAATATAAAAGTGATCGGCCAGAGGAAGGGATAATCTTGAAGTTCAGCCTTTACTGCATTTATGTGTCTGTTTATAATCGCAATTTAGCATTGTGTTTATTTGATCTCAATCACACTGTGTGCGTTTGGTTCTCTTTCCCAGTGGTGGAGATGGTGGCAGTGGTGGGATTATGGAGTGGGTGTTTGCTCCCTTTCAACAGTCTCTCCACATGGCCTCCTGCCTCCTTTGTCTTTTTATAGCCTCCTTCTGGGAGAAGCTGCACTCTCCCCGAATGCAACACAAGCCAAAACACCTCTCAGTTCCTTCGCCAGAGCCTGTTACCCAGGGAATACTGCTATTCCTCCCCTACTTTTCTAAGCACACCTTCTCTCATCTCTCAACCCCCACCACCACCTCCTCTCTCCTTCTCTCTCCAACCTGGGCCGGACACACTTTTTTTTTTAGGAGCATGAGGGTGATATGGGAATCATAGTGTTACACTTGAAACTGAATCCTTGGGTTTCCAGGATGGCAAGCTGAACCTTATGTGTTCCTGAATTATTACTGTCACCTTTCAGTCATATTCATTTCATCACCTTCGATTTGCAGTGGAAAGAATGCGGATCGTTCTCCGCGCTATGAAATCATTTGGACAACTTTGCTGATTTATTATAAAAGTATGCTGACCATTGTGTGCTGTATTTTACACTCTACCACATGCCATTATATGTTGTCAGCTCTCCATCAGAGTTTTCCTCCAAAAATCACTTTTACAGATATTATAGAACTATGGTTTCAAGGCCATTTCGATGGGGAAGAAACATACCAACGGTATTGCCAGTGCCAGTGGAGTTCATTGTTTTACATCAATAGTACCACACCTCATGATACTCTGCATTGATTTCCCACTTTAGGCAGACTGGTTGGTTTTTCATTCATTATAGTACACAACTAGAAGTGCAGTCGAAGAGCGCAGCCCTCCAACAAAAAAAAAGAAAAAAAAAGGATGTGTTAAATATATCTGCCCAAATATCTAATTTACTCTTCCTTCCTGCTGTACTACTTCAACATATATTTTTTTCAATCAACCCAGTAGTTTTTGCACAATCCTGCAGAAAGAAAAACAAACAAACATACAAGAGGTAATGAGAGCCAAATTGGACATCATTGGTAGATTTCCTTGTAAAATTGAAGTTAGTCCTTGGAAGTTTTTAAACTTAAGCAGCATGGACAGGAATCATTGCTTTCCCTCTATAAATCAGGACAAAAGACAATTTATCACAAAGGTTGCAGATCAATCAAACAACAAGACAATGGCATGTGGCGTAAAACCATTTGCTTTATTTGATCGGGTAATAACGTAAAGTTAATGAGTCAGGAAGTCTTTTTTCCCTCAATCAGGCCTCATTCGCCACACAAGCCGCTGCCCATTTCACGTGTCTTCAGTTTAGATAACTTATTGCCCTTTTCTCAGCGTGCTGCCAGAATTTCACACCTAAGCTCATATCCCGGATTCCTCCCTGTCTCTGTCCCTCACCGCACCCACACTCACATTTCCTGTGTGGCATCAGACGTGCTGGCATGCCACTGCACTGACGGGGTCGTTTGTCTTCGGACCGCCGCAGCATATGGAGGGGGCTGGCACTGCACAGATGTCCACTAAGTGCTGATGAAGGGAGTGAGGAATGGATGGGGCTGGGGCTAAGAGGATCTTTACCGGTGCTGCTGGAGCCTGGTACTGCTCTACCCTGCTGGTCTTATTAACTTTACTGTACCGAGGAGGGGGGCCGCAAGGATATTCAATAAAGTATGTGTTTCCAGATATCTAGGAAAGTGAGCGAGCATGTGTTTGCTCTCTCGCTCTCCCTCAGTGCGTCTATCTTCCTCCCTCGAACTATAGCATGGGTGTGTGTGCGCGGGCCGGTGGGTGCTGTCTGGTGGAGCTCCAGTGCGTCGAGGAGAAGGAGGGTGTGGATTAAAGTCGTAGGTAGAGCAGAGAGAGCCTGAAAAGAATAATTTGCAGCTTAAGGCCAATAGCTTCAAAGTCATGAATCCTCATGGGTGAGCCAGCCAGGCTCTGAACCTGTCAATGGTAACTTACTCCTCGGATAGCACGCCAAAGACTTCAATAATGACATCACCCAGGCATGGGGGTAGGGGATCGGAGCTGGGCCGGGGTAAGGGAGAGCGGAGAGACAGACCAGCTTTCAGGGGTGCGAGCGAGGCCCTTCAGAGCACTTTGAAGTCCCGCTTGACGAGGGCTTTGCAGCTGCCTGATACCGGCCATGTTGTTTTCTGCATGGATTGGCCACAGAAGCCACCAGGGTGGCTTATCAGATTTATTGAGGCTTAGCGGTTGACGTACAGAGTGTGTATGTGTGATGGAGTGTGTGCGGAGGAGGAGCCGGGTGAATAGGGAAAGGGTCATCCCTTTAACAATCCGCTCGTCCCAGTTAATTTAGACGGCACCCTCGGGTCCGACAGCGAGGAGGCACCACCCCTCGCTGGAGGCACAGCGAAGCACATATATCTTCTCACACAAATCTTTTTTCTTTTCATTTAATAATGCTGTTGTGGTCATCGTTGTGAGGTGGAATTAAATTTGACAGAGCAGTATTTATGTGCTCATGTAGACCTACTGTATTGTATACTAAAGGCAACAAGATCAAATTCTGTTCCGCCTAATACCACAGTCTGCCTGCGTTCAATTGGTAAGTTTACCGCAGCTAATAGGATGTGGATATGTTACCTTGAATCGCGGTGCTCTTGGAGAAGAAAGTCCGCGCCGCAATCTCGTCTTGTCAGATTTCCCAAGCTAAGGTTTCAGACACACACTTCAAAGTCGCCCTAATGAGTGGAAAAACATCGCAGGCTCCTGCACGACATTAAAGAGTGCCATTTTTGTGTGTGTGTGTGCGCGCCGCTGCATTATATTTCACAAGCCCTCTCTTCCAAATGTTAGCAACTCATTTTCACCTCCAGCACAAACAAACAGTGAAGTATCGCCTATTGTAGCCAGTATCAAAGGCAGCATTTGTTAACAATAAAATGCTGGTTTGAAAAAGCTCCAGTGCAGATTTTTGTACTCAAATGCCGGCCAACATTTTTTCATGCCACAGAAATAAAAATAAAAAAAAGGGAGGGGGGGG
>CAESWR010000004.1:221248-243103 GCA_903171835.1 Mullus surmuletus | reverse complement strand
AAAAAAAAAAAAAAAAAAAAAAAAAAAAAAAAAATCAATAGAAATACAGAGAATGATATCAGTGTAGGAGCCTAAAAGAGCATGCCGGCAACCTCTGAATATCTAACAAGTAGATAAAACAAGTCACATGATATTCTTTTTTTTTTCCTAGGACTCAGTTTAAAATGTGTCTTTGAAGCTAACATAAATGAGTCAAGCTAGTAAGATGCTACCTCTTTCTTGCCTATAGCTGGAAGTATTGTACTGGACTGTAACATAAAACCATAAGAGAGAGAAAAAAGAAGCAAACAACCATCAACACAACTCTTTTACACCAAAAGCCTCTTGGGACATTATTTACAAATTAAGCTATCATGCTTTTGTAAGGGGTTTCATTTAAAAGCTATCATTACACAAATACAACAAGAAGATTTTATTTTTATTTATTTTTTCTCAATACTATCATTTCTGCAGGCAAAGTCACAAATAATAGAATAGATTCTTTGGAGACGCACATGAAAAACAGAAAGGGGAGGAGTCTTGAAAGGAAAGATGGAGGGTTTTATGAGAAAAACAAACAAACAAACGAACAAACAATCAAACAAACTGGAGTTTTGTTATAAAGCAAACTCCATGCTCCAAGGGTGTCATCTTGTTCTTCCAAAGAGGAAAAAGTCAAAGTTCACAATAATAAATTGTATTTAGAGTCAATGGATTTCATAGAGGGACATAAAAATGCCTTGCAATGACTTACAGAGGATGGGCAGGGGGCATACAGGCATTTGGCCTGCATTTGATGGCCCTGGGCTTGGGTTAAATGCTAATCTGAGGAGAAATCTGGGTGAGGAATGATGGAAGGAGTGGGCAGACTGACAGGAGAATAGAATAGCAAGTCATTATTTAGTCTATTATTGTGGAGAAGGGCATGTTTTTATGGAGATTTGGGTTTTGAGAGTGTCGGTTACGGCTGCGCACAGAGCTGAACACCATGTTGCAACCGGGGATTTTGCACTTGTGCATTTCGCGCAGGTGCACAGTCTTGTAGTGCACGCGCAAGGTCCCTTTGTTGCTGTACATTTTGTGGCAGATGTTGCAGAGGATCCCACTGCTGCCACCATTGCTGCCCCCAGTGGACGAAAGGAGGAATGGCGATGAGGACGATTCAAACCCCTCGCCTTGTCGTCTTATTTCTCCAGTCTCTCTCCGATGCCTCCCTTCGGCCCGTCCCTCGGCACGCCGGGAGCAGTCCTCCCCCTCGCTGTTGCCCTCCTCCTCCTCTTCTTCTCCCTCCTCCTCCTCCTCCAGATCATCCAACAGGATGCCTTCATCGCTACCCTCGTCTGACTCGTGCGAGGAGTGGACGCTGCCGCTGGATTGAACACTGGATGTGGTGCTCAGGTCCAACACCATGTAGTCGTCTGGCTGGCCCCGGGAGAAGCCGTTGGTGTGGTGGTTTTTCAGGTCTTGGTTTAGAGGGTGGTGGGAATACTCATTGCGCGTGGGGGAACGGGCGTCGTGGTGCAGGCCGGTGGGCCCAAGGTTGGTGCCTCCGAGGCCCATCCCGGCCATAGGGTCCAAGCCCATGTGGTGCCCAGCATAGATCTTGGCCAGTATCTCGGCTCGAAGGTCCTTGGGCAGTGGCGTGAGTTGGGGGTCCAGGACAATGTCGTCCAGCTCTTTGGTCAGCAGTTTGCGGTGCAGGTTAATGTTGGAGCTGTGCCTGATGAGAAGAGACAATCACAGTTATTGATAGGAGCCACCCCTGTACAGAAAGCATGTTCATCAGTCATGTATTTTCTGTTTTCCTTGGCTATCCAAAATGTCTATAAATATCCAAGATCCAAAAAGAGCTACATGTGTAATTATCATTACCATCGGTCACAGAGAGAAAGAAATCCACCCTGCAGCTCTCCTCAGAAACATAGCACAGAGAGAGCGCATCCTGCTCGTGTTTACTGCTGTCAGCATGTCTGCACTGCACAGGCCTCAAATCCAATAGACTCTGACTCAATTAAATACTCCACCATATTGAATGGGAGTTTATCAATTGATTCGAGCTGTGGTAATGTGATAATCGAGGGGAACTGGATAGCATATTAGCACTAGGCCCTGACAGCATTATCGCATTCGTTCCCTATTGGAGGTGGCTTAATCGAGCACCTCAATGAACATGTCTTTATGTAGCTCTGGATTTAATTAAGATGGGCATTTTTTCTCGAACACAAAGCAAACTGTATCACACGATGTGCTACAGCTGATGAAAGAAACCAAGTAACAAGTGCCATGCGGAAGCCAGGGTACAATTAGTGAGGTTTTCGGTTAGCACACAAAGCCATGCTAGAGGATGCAAGGTGAAATGATCCTTAAAATACTAATTCAATGCTTTTTCTCTCCGATTTCACAGTTGCCAAGTCTGACTTAAAAGAAAAGGTGGACCAACACCGCACATGTCATAATAAAACTGATTAACACAGAAAGGAAACTTAAGCAAAACGTATGTCATATGCGACATACGCGGCGACCACTTCTCAGCACTCAAATCAAATAATATGTGCAATCACGCAGTGCCTTTTAATGTGAAGGGTATCCATGCAGGGAGGGCACATGTGTGTGTATATCGAAACAAAAGAATTGAATACAACCAAAAAAAAAGACAAAAAAAAGAAAAGAAAGGGTCATCCTTATCAGGATGGGCAAAAATGGAGTCACAATGGATAGTAGAGCTTACCAGCAGTGGCAGGGTTGATGCAGTCAAAAAGGGTCCCTTTCCTTTAATTATTTACTTCCCTATCCGACATTGTCCTGCAAGAGGTAAAAATACATTCATTTGAGGGACCCTTTTCTGTGAACCAGGCAACCAGGAGCCCGTCCACTCGAGCATCGTCAGCATTGAGGAGAGAGAGCGTGGCAAATCGATTGGCTGTGGCTGTCACTGCATGTGTGTGTGTGTGTGTTTGTACGTGCTGGTGTCTGTTATTAAGTGTGTGTGAAAAACAGAAAATATACTACTTCCATACAGCGGGCCTTCCATCAAAAAGGCTATATAAATCCTTTGTTCTTTTTTATCCTTTGATAGTAAAGTTGCACCCATATGTTGTTAGCTTATGGCTAAAATATGGGAGTCATGATTTAAAGTCTGTGGCGCTGTATCCCACTTTAGTCAAACACATGTGCGGACACTTGGCGCTGAGAGGCCGAGTCAATGTTTTCGGGACAGCGGTATTCCATATTTTAAATTTAGGGCAAGATTTGCAACCAACTGGCAGGCTTTGATTTCAGAGAAGCCATAGATTTGCTCAGTCAAGCCTGAAGTTCAGGATGCTGTTGATGATGCTCAGGTAGGCGGGTCCTTTGCAACATGTTTCCATCTCAATAATACCTTCTCACTGCTAATAAGCTCTAATCACTATCTCAGCTTTCAGATATTTAATTCAAACATGCTAAATGTCATGCAGTAAGTAGTCTGCGCTGGAGCTACAGTAGCCATTCTATATAGTCAAAAATGCACAGGACATCATTAGACTGCTGAAATATCTCATGAGCAATATTCACATTTACTATGATTCTTTTCATCCATTGCATATGCTGATAACAAAATAAAAGGAAGAATAATCAGCAAAATTCTTTTCAGATATCATTTGTTATTGTAACCCATTTGTTGACAATGTCCTCTTACTCTAAATAATCTAAGCAAATCAGCACAATACACACAGTGGGCATAATGCAATTAACCCATCATTTATCAGGTTTAGACTTCCTTCCATTCTTCCACCTCCAGCACTTCAGTGCGCTTTAGTCTCCACACCCCCACCACCACCAACCCAACTCCTTAGTCGACCTGCCCGCCCCCACCCTCCCCTTCTCCATCTCCACCTCCCTGTTGGCCAGTAATGTGGCTGGCAAACCAATTTGACGGTCTCATCTTCGCCCAAAAGATGGGGGAGGCCTCCAGAGAGCCCATTTTTGAGTGTGCAGAGGAGGCAGAGCAAGAGTGTGTGCCTGTCCCAACCCGGTGTTAATCATCTTTAAGTTCATCTGATGGCCCTTGCCCTTGTTTTTGTCAGAGCGTGTATGCGCGTGTGTGCATGTGCGTGCGCATGTACTCTAAATGGCTTAAAATGTGCAAATGAGATGGAGGACTGGATGGTATTAAACTGACACCAGTGGTTCTTTGTCTTGCCTGTCATTTAGGGTGTGTTATGAGGTTTTGGGTGTAAGTGGGAGGACAAGAGTTTTCGTAACATTTATCACTCTCTGTCACTGCTACGTCTGCTTTGTGCTGTTTCAGTTTACTTTAACAACAAAGGCTGTGCTGATTTGAGAATCTTCAAATAAATGAGAGGGTGGATATTAAATATGGATTAAATATCCCATTAAAACATTTGCATGAGCAAGTTATATTTTGTAATTACTTGGAATTAGTTGCAGCATCAGATTTAACTAGTATTCTGCTTATGGAAGAGAATGTTATTCAGTTTATTCATCATAAGGAAACTGTCAATGATACACCAAAGGGATGAAATATTTCATGTTTGTGTCTTTTAATCATCCGGTTTTCAATTGCTTGAGTGGCTTTTGCTAACATATTCTCTCTATGAGCAGCATGCCCTTTGCAAGAGGCGGTATAGTAATACAATATAATAAGAGACAAACAGAGAGTTGACTGTGAAGCAGTGGAGCCGGGCCCACATGCTGTGAGGGGACTGAGGGAAAAGACAGAGAGAGGCAGGAGAGGGGAGGAAAGAGACTCTCCGAGATAATTAACCTTCACTCTTTCCATTTGCAGCGGCCCATGCGGGGAAGGCGGGACGCACGTCGCCGCAACATAGGAATGTAGAAAAGACGGGACATCTAGCTCGATAGTGACATGAAAGGAGCATGTTAAAATGTGGAAGGTTCGGGGGGAAAAAAAGAAAAAAGGCTTGATATGCTGATCAAAATTAGATAAGTGAAGAAACTCTTGGCAGCATTTTAAAAAATATGATTAATTGGTTTAATAATGGCAATGATTACTGGTACATGCACCGCTCCGCCAGTTAATCATGCGGCCTCTTCTGCCGACGCCGCTCGCACCCCACAATAAATATGCGATCATTTAGCTCCGTGAAGCACACGGCTACGAGGCTTGGAGAAAACATCCCACTGTGGAAGCTCACACTCTTGTGTTGCTCTCTGTTTTACACTCAAAGATACACACATTACATATTTGCTAAAGGGCACATTAAAAGATAATCTGCGGCGTGTGTATGTGTGTGTGTGAAAATCTGCTCTAAGTTCTCTAAGACTCGGTGCGGTAAATAGGGCGAGGATTCCACCCACGCTAACTGCACCGATTTCACGGCAGAGCTTCTGCAGCGCACCTGTCTCTGACAATGGCACTGACTCTTGGTTGTTTTTTCTCAGTAGATCAAATGACCTATCCCACATTTTCCTCTTCACTTTGATACGGGAGCTTTTGATGCCAGCGTCTGATGCTGTTTATACACCTTTGGCGTTTCATGGAGGGCAGTGGACTCATCAGAAATGCAGAGATACTTCACAATAGCTGGATGTCAACAGCTGTTAGGGAGGTGGTGAGGAGTGGAATCCAGGTCGGCCTGCTTATTACAATAATGCATTAGAATATATTAATTAGCTGTAAGAAAACCATCCCCCTTTTAGATGTTATAGGGATTGTTTTTAATTGAATCAAATATAAAGACAAAATAGAATTATATATAGAGAAATAAGATTAATCCCATTCGTCTGTGAGCCACGAGAAAGCACTGCTTGTTCATTACTATTGTTGATTGCCAAAGAGATAAATTACTGAATATTTTCTCTATTTTCTTTACAACATTTTAAACATTATTTTGTGAAAATGTCTTTGTTAATGCTGTTTCTTAATCTTATAAGACCAAACAGCCTTATGAAAACAGCTAAATTACTTTCCCTTTTTATTACTACCATTACACTCCAACTTGCATTATGTCATTAGACGATTATCCAGGGACAGATTTGATGAGAGCATGGCTTGTGTATTGACTCGTCTCAAAGCCCCGGGATTCCTCCAGTTATGTGATGCTCCCTTTCCAGTTGTTTTGTTTCTTTTGAACCAGAAGCGGAGTAATATGTCCCATATGTTATCAGGAATTTATCCCCCACAGAACAAATATGGAAACAATAGTGCGCTCCGGTCTCACCCACCATGAGTTGCGCTGTACATGCTGGCTTGGTAGTGCATTATGCATCACAGCAGCAATTGTCCCCCTTCTCTACAAAGCTATCTCTGCCTCCCATATGCTCTGCCACTTTCTGTTTTTGAATAATCCAATGTTTTCTCATCACTTAGTAATTGTCACACAAGCACCGAGGGAGCATCAGAGGAGTTCATGGTGAGGTTTTACCTTTTTTTTTTTTTATCAAACTATAGGGCCTAAACAATGCATTTTGTCAAATAAATGATGAATGTATTCTTAGCCGAAATAAATGAATACTCTAGTCGTGTAGTGACAGACGGATCAACCTCACTGGCATCTTTTCAGTCCTTTCTTACTCCTGTTACCTTACACATTTCAATTAGGTGATCATGGGTCATTATTACCAGTGCCCAACTGATATGAACAGCAATATTATATAAATTGTTGCTACTTTAACATCAGTGAAAAATTTCAAGTTTCCAACGTAGCTCTTGTGAGCTGGTTTCTGGAAAGATTATTCGTTTGCTTACATTTACAAGGCTCTGTGAAATCGGCGAAATAATTCACCATGTAAATTTCCCCAACAACAAGCTCTATCTTCTTGCTATTTCAACGTCAAGATAAGGTGCTTAATTGTTTGTATCAAACAAATGTTTTACAGCGGTTGGGGGCTAATCACAAAGAGATAAGGTGTGTACAAGAGCAAATTGTATTCTCTGTTATCTATATGTGCATGCAATATCCCTACGTATGCAACCGTCTGTATGCCTGCGTGAAGTATGCATGCACAAGTGTGCATGCGCGAGTTAAAAAAGCGACCAGGTCATGCCTCAGGTTTGTCAAAACAGCGCGGCTAACAAATGGCTGTGCACCACACTGAGGCAGTGCACGCAATGATAACAGTTCCCCTCATTTTGGTGCCGTCGGCACAGCTGCATCAGGTGAAACAGCAGGGTTGCAGCTTTGCTAATGTATAACACATCCTCTGCTCTGCTCCCCCCAATCCCCTCCCACACCCTTTCTAATAGAGTCCCTGAGTCACCTGCGTTATTTGCATGCTGCTAATGAACAAACAATGGCAGCAACAGATGCCACCAAACAAAACAAGTGTAATGAAATGCCTTGGGTGAAAAAGGAGCAGCGGGTTGGGTAGAGGGAAGTAGCAGTAGTGTGTGTGTGGGTGAGACAAAACACTGAGGGAAAATATGAAGCCCCCGTTGGGAAGATGTGTTTACTGTTTGGAAGCTTGAAGTAAGTTGCAACTTTCCCCTCACATAAATGCAATTGTCACAAATGCTTACATAATATTTTTTTCCTCATCTCTATTTCCCAACAGAATGAATAAGGCCTTTTTGCAGATGCAGCTGAGTTCTATTAAGGCAATATTGTAAGCAGTAGAAGTATTTGTTACACTTGAAATACTGTGTATTTAGAGGCCTGGTACGAAATTGACATTTTGGCTTCAGGAACATTTTACACGTTGTCCCTGCTGTGTTGAGTGACTGAATAACTCGGTCAATTTAGCATGGTTGTTTATATGACTGTCAAAGGAATAACATTTTCTCTGTCACCGAGACTGAATACACACAGCTCTTATTCTGTTATTTATTCATTTTTGTAAAATGAAAGATGATGGTGTATATTATTATGAGCTAAAACAAAGGATTGTGAAGTTCTGCTAATTAAGCCTGACTGAACTCTGGCCAATATTACATAGTACTACTAAAGCCAGTACCATTATACAAAAGCAGTATTTCCTTTGGGAGCCCGTGCAAGCCCAGGGCACTCCTGATGTTATGTAGCTCTAGAATGTGTTATGGCATCAATCTGGTGCCAGCGCCACGGCTGCATATAGAAAATCCATGGAATGAGTGTGTGGTACTGTATGTGCTAACAAGCCCAGGTGAGCATGGCTTGCCTCACCTTCTAATGCGTTAATAAATGCAGTGGTTTGACAAACCGCTGTCTATGTTAATGTGTGCACCTTCATCTCTCTGTGACAAGGTGAGGGAGGAAGGACAGGTAAACACAACTGCAGCTGGAGGGTTTATGGCTGCAGTATAGTGCACATTTGAATCTGTGTGTATGTGTTTCTCATCTTGACACCCTGCTCTTTTGAGCACTGATTTAACAGGGAGCAGATGGCCCTCAATATTTTTTGAGTTAGATTAACTAACAGATATGAAGTGATAGTTTATCCAAGTAATTGATACTCAGTAATTAAATATAAGAAATTAATCTTTTTTAACATGAAGTGAAAAGTTTCTTAGGAAATAAATCTACTGACCAAATATTAGATGGCCAAACGTCATATATTCTGTACAGATATAAACTTATGCAGTCCCATTTGTCCATTAAAATAAAGAATATTTTCATTGAACCTACCTGTGACTTTTGCATTACATCACAATAAATATATTACATTTCAAGTCGAAGCACTAACCTGTCTCGACTCCGCCGGGAGGGAAAAGCAGCGTTGCAGCCAGCCACAGTGCACACATGCATCTCTTTGAGGTGCACATTCTTGTAGTGCAGTTTCATGCTATAGGAGCTCTTGAAGCTCTTCTTACACACATAGCAGATCTTGGGGTCCGGACTTGAGCATGGTTCTCCATCAGGTGAGTGAGAAGACGGGAATTTGGGTGGGCTTGCGCCGTAGCCCATCGAAGAGATGAAGCTCTCATGCAGAGCAGCCATGCTAGCAGCAGCAGCAGCTGCCGCCGCCATACCTCCATTGTAGAGGCCATACTGGCTCATGCAAAACATGTCGTAAGTGGGATCACTGAGTTCTTCCTTGATCTTGATAGGGGCCTGATGAGGGGAGGGTGAGGAATGGCCCTTGCCTTCCATTTCCTTTCTCAATTGGGCTTCCTCACCACCCTCATCATCGTGGTCTTTGTCCAGACCCTGTCCACCCCTGCTATGTTTTTGGTGTTCTTCCACATCCATCAACTCATCACGGTAAAACATCTTGGAATCAGATGTTTCAGACTCATTCTCAAAGTCCCTTTCATGGTCCTGGTCCTCAGAGGTGAAGCTGTCCATGCAACGTAGCTCACTAGAGCTACGAAGATCACCCCTGCTTTCACTACCAGTTCCCTCTCTGCATTCATCTTCATTCTGTCTCATCATGCCTCTCAGAGCTATGCCAGGGCTCATCTCATCCTGGGAAGGGGATTGCTGCCCACTACCGCCACTGTGGTTCCCAGTGCCGCTGATGCTGTTGTTGCTGTTACAGTTTCCATTCATTTTGATATTGTTGTGAAGAAGTGATGAGTGGTGATGGTGGTGATTGTGGTGCATGTTGTCATCATCATCCTCATCTTTGTCCTCATATTCGTCTGCCACATCAATAACTTCCTTCTCAATCTTCACAGGCATACTAGACTTACGAGGCTTCTTTTTGGGCGTAGGGTCACTGCCTCCTGTAGAGGGGTCCTGATTGGCACTAGGTGGTAAGCGGTGGGACATTGGCCCAGCCTCTGACATATGAATATTATTGTGTGACGCCACAGCCGCAGCCAAGAGCTGCTGTTGCTGGTCCATCAGTGTGGTACTGTTGGTGGTGGTGGGCAGAATAGGGCTGGTAGGCAGTGACACAGGGGGGCTAACAAGGTCTGCAGGGGACAGTAGTGTACGGTAGAATGGGGGCACTGGCTGTACCGGCTGCACAGATTTCAGTGAGGGAAACACCAGTGGGCTTTGCAGTGGTGACTGAAGCATTGGGTCCACTGGGGGAGTAGTGAAGCCCAGAGGTGGCCGACCAGGGCTGGTGAGTGTGAAGCCACCATTCTTGGTGCTTGAGATTACAGGTGTGCCAGAGCTTGAATTGGCACGGATGAGGTCCTTGTCACGGTTGTTGCGCAACATGGGCATGTGCAACCGAGGATTGGGATTGGCACTATGACGGTTGCGGCTGCGGAGTGAACTGAAGACCATGTTGCATCCCTCAATAGTGCAACGGTGTTTGATCTTCAAGTGTACCGCATTATAATGTATCTTAAGTGTGCCTTTGTCATAAAATGTTTTGCCGCAGGAATTGCAGCATACACGACCCTTCCGTGAGGTGGCTCCCATGCGGCGCATGCGATGCATCTTGGAGGAAAAAGATGGATGGGTGATGGTTTTAGACTGCTCCTCCTTTACAAAGTGATGGTGGACCTGGCTGTCACTCAAGCTGTTGGATTGCTGAGTTTGGCTCTGGGACTGCTGTTGACTCTGCTGCTGTTGCTGCTGCTGGAGCTGCGTCTGTTGCTGCTGAGCCTGCTGGGTGGAAGGAGACGGTGAGATCGGGGATGCCCTGTTATTAGGTTCTGTTTTGGGTTCAATGTTGTTGTTCATGCCTCCTAGGGCTCCACGGCTTGGGCTTTGGCCTGTGCGGAAGGGCGACAGGGACACCTCTGAGTCACTGGTCTCCACCTGTTCAACCTGGTTGGGCAGACTCGGCTCCCGGAGTCGGAGAGCAGATTGCTCCATAGGTAGACCATTGGGGGGCAAACCAAGCATGGGAGCTGAGACTGGGTTGATGTACTGGAAGGGCAGGAGGAAGGCAAGGCTGTTGGGAATATTTTCAAAATGGTGAATGCTGGATGGGCTACTGTTTTCCAGATGTGTAAGGAGCCCCGGGCTGCGGGTCCTGTTGTTGCTTTCTATGAATGTCCTAATCCCGGAGTCTGTCTTGGAGGAGGGAACTGTAACCGCCTGACCTTCCTTCTCCTGAATGGCCATCAGCTCCACAATGGACTTGGTCTCACCAAAGCGGAGGAACTGCTGCAGGGTGATGATCTCCTCTTCTCGAGACATGATGGTCCAGCGGTCCAGCACCTTGCCTGCAGCATCCTGCATCCCCCAGAAGAGACAAGAGAGAAGACAAAAATACAAACCATTATTGATTGTGCATAATCAGTGTGGTCAAAGGAGAAAATGGTGCAGGGGTTAGTTTGTAAGGGCAAGCTTTTTTGCTCATGAAATTCAAAGACCCCTGGAGCGACAAGTAACTAACAGAGCTTTGTGGAAAAATATCCCCCCCTTGCTGTCCTTTTTCCCATCAGTGTCTCACTCTTTTATTTATTTTTTTTATAAATCTGCCTTGCAAATGTAATCATTAATCACACACTGATGAGAATAGGAAAGAGTTTAACTGAGTCTTTAGCAACACATGAAAAGCACAGAGGTGGGGCTATTAACAGGGCTCTTTAACTTCCAACATAGGGGATGCTAATCTGTGAAACTGACGAAAACAGCTTTGAAAAGATGTGAACTCTTGCTGGGACTCCCTCTGTACAAACATTGACTTACCAGAAATGATAGAATAATTAATACAGGTTAAGAACATATATAAATATATATATATATGTATGTATATTAGTTTTTATATGTATATATATATATGTATATACATATTATTAATCTGAATATTAACAGTAATGGTATTACTTTACAGTGATAGTGGCTGGGAATAAAAGACATTGTTTTTCCCATTCCTGCATTTTTGAAAGGCTTGACTTGGTTAGGTTCCATCTTAAGAATGGATTGTTCTGGTGGGAATGCAAATTTCCAAAGACACTGGTGTTTTTAGAAGAAGTGCTACAAATGGTTGAGAAATATTACGCGGCCCCTCACAAATGTACACTTGGTCAAACATCAAGAGATTGCACAGGATCCTGGGAACAGAATATTGGCAGAGCCTTATAGCATTAAATTTGTGGTTGAGTGACTGGGTTGGAGGCACTCAGTGTTTGACCCAAATCTGCTCCTGCCTCATAACAAAATTATTCTCACACGGTACCTGCTGCCACTGTTGTTGTTATACAAGGTGCTATGAGTATTTGTGTGAAGAAGATACAGACTGACTAGAAACACAAACACAGAGAGATAGTGTAAACGGTGCAGTTCACACATTGCTTCCTATGGGATCTGGTGCAAGCGACATCAAGGGAGTAACACAAGGGACGACAATTAGTCACAGTGAAATGGTAACATTTCATACTGGATGTGCTCCTTGCTGCTGGCATCTATAAAAGATAAATGCCAACGCCGGTGAGTAAAAAGCTGTAAAAACCAACATCACAAAGCACAAAGGGCCTGTAAGGAGAAAACAGAAGATAAATGTTTAAAGAGAGACAGCGAAAGAGTGAGAGAACGAGAGAGACACAGAGGAAGAAGAGCAGAAAAACAGAGAAAATAAAAGTGTGAGGGGTTTCATATCATGCCCTCAGATATACTGGAGAAATAGATTCTTCTGAGACGAAACATCAATAGTCACTGGGGTATTTGTTGTTAAATATACATTAAAAAACATTTTACACTTTCATTCTGTGTGCGCTCTGGAGTTTTTGCCTGGAGGTATGACTTAAAATTCTAGCCTGGGCACTATTATTTCATACTGCATGGCCATCTGGGCATTAGTACTTCCATTTGATTTAATTGAAACAAAAAATGAAAGAAAATTAGAAAGTGAATCTTTAAATAGTTCTACAACCAGAACAGTTCTTAAGAAATTGTAATTCTAAGAAGCGGAGTGGTCTTTCAATATTTTTCTAGTGACAAAGCGGGTTAATTTGTGAGTGTAAAATACATGTAAAAATGCCAGAGTAGCCAGCAATTGCAACTCAAATAAGATGTGGGACAATTATGTATTTATTTAATGTGCATTATTCCAGTGAACAAAATAGTCGCATTTCAGGATCATTGAAGACCATCATCTATTTTCAAAATTCCCCCCTTTTATATTTGCTGTAAAAATTAAGATGCCCGATTCTTAAGAACAACAAGCTTTGAACAGGGATGTGCTTTTAAACGGAGCTCTATTAATCGATGTCAAGTTATTACCTGCTATTAAAGTAACATAACTGAATTAATTGCAGATCAGCTCAATTCATCCACTTGCTCGGAAACAGGTGCCCTCCAAACCATCACAGTTATCCAGTACTGTCGCAATCGGTGACAGAGTCAAGCAGAGTTGAGACATTTATTTCATCCTCCACTAGTCTCCCTGTGCCTCCTTTTCCCCACTCTTGAGTTCAAACAAAAGCCAAAACACAGCGACACAGGCCAAACTGCAACCCATTAGTGTTAGAAAGGGCCAGCCAGCTGTCAAAACAGGTCAGCAGTTCTGCTGTGCACTGGAACCAGTCTGAGAGGAGGCTATCCAAGCAGTCCGTGTTCACTGGTCAATTGAGTTTTGGAGGCCAATCGATATGTGTTTGGGCTGGGATTGGGTTGGAAGCCGAGTCAACCCAAATTAAAAACTTGAGTGGTCTGAAAAGGGACAAACGTGAACCAGGATCGATTGTGGAAACTACTGTTTGTTTGCGTTTTTTTTGTGGCAGCTAGTTTTTCAATAAATGGTTCTTTCCTACAAGCATATATCATAAATAACTTAATTCCAGGCTTCAATATTTACTGTTGATAGTCCCAATAAAATGTAATAAAATAAAATCAAAGGTGAGAAAATTATCCATGTTTGAAAATCTAATGACACTCTTGCATACAAATTCTAGCCCCGTAGCACTACTGTAAGTCTCAGCCCCTCTATCCCCTGCATTAGGCTTGTGATTTTGCGAGAGAAACAAATATGCCATTAGAAGCGCTTTTACAAGTAGGCACTCATCTTCCAATTAGCTTAATGTGGCCCTCTTCCCCCTATATTTTCCAGGCGTGCCCCACCTCTTCTTGTACACTCCCTCCAGTAAAATCTCATTAATCCTCCCCTCCCCCATCTCCCCCAGTGCTATGACATATTAGTCTGTCATTATGCATCCCAGAGTCCTTTAAACAATACAGCTAAACCTCTGTTTGCCAGGTTAATGACTATTAGCCAATAATTACAGCAAAGAGACGATGGGGTACCCACTTTATCTGGTCGACAGGCTGCTGCTGTTAGTTTATTTTATCTGCCGGCCTCCGTGTCTCTCAGAATTAATCTAACACTGGCTGTATTTATTAATCTCTCTGCAGCTGCATTGCATTTCTTAATTCATGGCACTCTATATTACTGTGGTGATGGTGCAGGTTGCTGTTTAGTGGGCGTGTGGTGGTGTATCCACCTTGCAAATTGCTGACTATGAGGATGAGCAAATGATGGCCTTGTCATGAGCCAGGGCACAACTGTCAGTTAAAACAAATCAGGCAATTATGCAATTAGCAGACATGTGCTGGGTTGTATTAAATGCCTGGGTCTATGGCTTTGTCAGGCTGCATAGTGTGCATTGGGGATTAACAGCATAACATGTATATGACTGGTAGTAATCATCACCTGTCATCATAAGTGGTGGAGAGACATGCCATACCAAGCAAAAGATGCTGACCTCTGCCTCAATGCAACACCTGCCAAATATCTGACCCTCCCATTAAGTAGACAAATTAGATAGCCATGTTAACCTACAGTAAAAACCATCTTGCTAATTATGTTTAGTGTTGGATGGCAGCTACAAGGGTCCCATGAAAACAACCGGGCAGTTCAACTGATTATGAGACAGTATCACTTGCAATAGGGATGATCAGTTCTCACAATGGCAAAGTGAAGCATGGGAACCGCATTGATTCACCAATCACCTTGCAGCAAATGCGATCTCCGCCGAGCCACCAGGGATTCCCCATTGATCTCCAGTCCTGCTTTCAGATCCAGTTCCTTAAAAAAACTGCTGTATCCCTGTGTTCGCCACTTCAAGGGAGGTTAAGCAGAAGCTCCTTGTGATCTGAGAAGGTCTTGAACCTTGGTTCTTCCTTTTCCATATTCTGTTTCTCTCCCCACCCCATCTCTGGCTGTATGAATAATGCAGAGGATCTAGTGGCGAGAGGTGCCATGGGGGACGGGTTCACGCAAAGCCCACTGCCTGGAGCCATCACATCAGAGGGCAAGAGCTCCCAAGACACGCACTGCTCCCCAATTGGCTCCCAAGTGGCAGGTCAGAGGTCATGTGTGAGCAACCAGCTCTACTTCTTCCTCTGATGGACCACAGGGAAATCAGTAGCTGTGTCCAGACGTGGGTGGAGGACATTTGTAAGAATCACAGGGGTTGAAATTTGCACTCTGTGATCACGGTAAACACCTCAGCCATGCAATGCACATCAAAAAGAAATCTTGACCTTTGGATGCGACCCAACAAACTTATGTATCTACCTGAGATTGATGCTTTACCGCTAAGCTATTAATTTTATCTGTATGGCAAAATGACGTTCACAGCTTCATAATGAATACGGCAGCTGTAAAAACATGACATTCAATCATCAAAGGCAGACACAACAGGTTCCCAGGTGGCCATCTGCAATAACTCTGTCACCTCCTTGTTTCAGGGATATGATTACACAAAAACATTAGAACTATGCAGGAGGGGCAAAGAAAATCTGTAGCAGATTACAGCATTCTATGGTTTACAGCTGTCTGTCAGTATATCAAAAAATACAAATAGCCGCCAAAAATTATTCATCCATTATTCATAAAAAATACTCTGGAGACTATTGTGCAAAGATTAGTATACTGGTGTCTGTATGTGGCCTTGATGCCTTCTTCAAAGTGGTCTGGTTTTAATATATCACAATTTGTGGTTACTTTTCAACAAGGGAATGAGATCCAGTAGATAAAGCAGCTGCTGATGATATGTTTTATCTTGCAGTTCATTTTGTTAATTTATTTCCCATGACCATCTTTGCTTCTGTTCATTTGTGCACTCCAGAAGCCTCAAAATATCTGGAAAATATGATCCTTTCTATCTTTTACACGCTGCAGGAAACCAGACTGTCATTAAAGTCTGGCTGAGAAGCATTCCGAAAATGGTAACTCTTTTAAAGGACAGCTGATATGGAAATGCGGCTGGTGAATAAAATACGGAACGGGACCCTCTCAACTTGCTCATATTCCTGATTCAAACTCGGAAGAGATCTATTCAAGTTTGATTTCTCCTTTATCATTTAATTAACAACTATGCAAAGGGCACTGCCTTGGTCAATACTTTGCTCATCAATGCTGGAGAGGAGAGCCCGCCAGCCTCTGCTGTGAATAAATGTGAAGCGGCCACAGGGCCATTTCACGGGGCCAGACACACTGATCAACCAACAGGGTGCTAGATACCCTGCTTCACCTCTCAACCTGATTTAACTCATAGCTTTGGTTAAAAATTCATGGCTGCGTGTTAGTTGTTGCTGAGGGCAAACTAATCGACTGGAGCAAGATTTATAGTGCAGTTCCAGACTGTAGGGTAGGGAGGGAGGGGGTCAGGGGGCTTATTACAGAGGACTTTACCACAGAAGAGTGAGTCACAATCTGGCACATCCCATTTTCCAGGTGGCCTTCAGTAAACAGTTTTGTTTCCCACTGACTTGTCTTATTTCATTATTTGTTACTGGAGAACAAACCTGTCAATTGAAGACAGAAAAAAATCAAAAAAGCTCCTAACCCCAGATTCATCTAACCCCTTTGACCTCCACCAGCGCCATCACCACACTCTTTGTGTTAGAGCTGTCCCTCGGCATCTTTAAAAAGTGGACAGGACAGTCGTTTGGCCGCGGCCCAGCCAAAATACAGATGGGACAGCACATGGAAGCCATTTCAGGACCCTGGTGTGCTGCACAGCAACGCCGGTTATCCTCTGAACCTCTGCAAAACCGCCTTGCAGCACATACATGTGAAAAGCGTCTGGTCTGAACTGATGTATTGATTCCCTGTCTGTTTTCACAAAGCATACACAGTAACGTTGGCTTGCCTCACCCAACTGTGCTAAGAAACCATAGCCGTGGTCAGCACGTAAAACTCAGTGGACCTCGCTCGGAGCTGGAGGGAATGCCTCGAAGAAGAGGGGTGGGGTGATAGGAGCAGTGAGGGATCGCCTGATGGTTCACATTAATTGAGGATGATTCGTGTGATCTGCTGGGTCTGGATGCACCAGCCAGGTCTGTCACGGGCCTGTGAGACAGATGTGGGGGCCGCTGTGCTCCCTCCAGGGCCAATGGAGAGCAGTGAGGCGGCTGAGAAATGGTCTGTCTGCCTATGTGTGTGTGTGTTGGTAGAGACGCTGGGGGTAGGGGGGTGGCTGACAACCTGGTTTTCTCTCCCTCTTATATCACATCTCCTTTGTCTTGATTACTATTTTGGCAGGCAGCCGGTGCAGAAAAGGTGCATTAACATATGCTCACAATTTGCTATTTGGCCACAGAGTTACATGTTTGTACTGTGTCTTAATGTATCAGATATTTCTGTTACTCTTTAGTGTAACACCCGCCCCCGATCACATCATATCTGTTGGCTAGTAATGGGTAACAAAACAGTCTTTGGTGAGTTGCAGAGCTTGGAAAAAAAAGTAAAACAGAAATAAATATATGTGTAAACTCGTTGCCTGTGAAACCTGTGTAAGATCTTCTGCTGACATACGTATTCAGTAGTTGACAAGTTGTTTTTGACTATACTGTGTACAAAAGCTTTAAAACTTTCAGATGTGTTTACATTTTTGCTGACTTTTCCCCATACTACCTGATTGTGTGATCTGTACACAATCAAAAATAATCAACACATCACTTCCCTGTTAAAGGAAATAGATGTGAATGGATAATGGATTGTAGCGTAGGTAAACTTGGCCTGGCTGGGAACAGATCGAGGTGTCTGTAACACACAGACGCACTGCATTAGAGGAGCCTTTCAGCCTTCTCCTGTGCTTTTGCTATGGAGCGTGCAGGAGGAAAGAGAATAAGCTAATGGACTCTTTACTTAATGTGATCAGAGCCATTATTGACATGCTGCCAGGAAGATGCAAGACCATTAACTCGAGCCTCTCTCGCTCTCGTTGGTACCTTCCCTCCACCCCGCTCCTTTGCCCGACAGTATTTCACTGCCTGTCTGACTCGCATACGAAGGAAAGGCCACAAGGGGTCTGGGTGCCCCCAAAGGAGTCTGTGTCTGTCATGTTAACTAGGAATCGACGATACAGGCCGTTGAAGAAAATTGGCATCAATGTGTTGTTCAGAACATGGTAATTGTAAATCACTCATTAGGGCCAGCATGTTATGTTGGTTTTTCACACTAGAAATTAAATGAGGAATCGTTATTTTTGGGCTGGTCGTCCTAATGGTGGGATCAGCTCGAGAGCCCACCACACCAATCCAACATTCTCAGTCTTTATGACTCTGTTACATGCGATTACATCCATTATTCCAATTTTACTTGGAGCTGTCTAATTCAGCAGCAGTACCCAAAATAAGCTTAAAGCCGGGTGTCGTGGTTCTCCTTTGGGGTATCAGTTTGGGCGAATATATTTGAGAAGTAATTTATGTTAAGTCACTGGCTGTGGCATGTGTCCTTGTCAGAAAAAGGAGTTTAATTCCCTCTCAATGAGGGATAACATCCAGTTTGAATATGCAAATTCATACAAACCATATTATAATAATGTAGTGAGATAAAATACATCACAGAGCCTAATAAATCTGTGAAGTCTCACAAATAAAATGCTAAGAAATCTGTTATTCTAATTTTCTGGGTGGTTGAGTATGTACACTGAAAATATACATGAAATAAATCTTCAGAAATTAGACCCCAAAATATATTTAAGATTAAATTCTTCAGGTCATTTGAAGTGTGCAGTAGTGTAAGAGTATTTAGTCCAATGTTTTGCTTAGTAGATACAGTAAAATGGTCCCAATTTACAAACAGTGCAGCCTCCCTGTTTTAAACTGCCTCAGTGGAATTGTTCCCTGGCATGTAAGTTGGCTCATTCATCTTGGAGGTGGAGGGTGCCAGTGTGGCTGCAGTGTAATTTACACTACCTCAACCTATGTGCCAGAACACATCTATCCCTGTGGCCCAGGGGCTCACATTGCCAGCGGTCCAGAGGATGTTCATGTTTATGTGTGCACGCATGTGTGTATGTGATTCTCTGAATTTGCGTACTGCGATCATGTGGGTACAACAGGAAGTGGTGCTCGGGTCTCTCGGGGCATGGTTCCAGGTCCCTGGGCCTGTCTACTGTCATAAGTTCCAAAATGGTGATTACTTACTGCAAAAATAAACACCATTACCATCTGGTGCTGCCTCTTTGCACTGTAACTTATACACCAAGAAAAGCTCTAGACCATCAAAACATACTGTATGGGGAACAATAATACAAAAAAAGGCACTGTAAAATTTGACATTGTTCTTTCGAATCGCTACACATCTCTGCAGACTTACAGCATGTAAGGGAAATACCTTTTTAGCCTCGGATTTTAAACAAATGTGAAATATAAAGTCATTTCTAAAACATAGCGGGTTTTAAAAAACAACTCTTCATCTATACGAGGGGGCAGATAGTGAAGAACAAAAGATTTACTGGGACCTAGAGTGAGAAAGGTTGGATGATGGGGGTCATTCAAGACCGCTGAGGCCTTGCAGAGCCAGCAGATGTTTGATCCATCCACGGCACATCTGGTCCTCAACACACTCAATCTATTTCACTCGACTTCTCCTTTTTAGATTTTCATTGTTCCTCACGGTCCACTAAACCCCACGTCCCCCCTTGCGGCCCACAAATATTCATTCACCGTCACTCATACACAATCACATTTAAATGGAATCCACCATACAGGCTGTATGTTTTGCATGTGATTTGAAATATTTTCAACTATTGAAATATTTATCCCGAACCTATATTTCAAATTGTGCCACAACAACAGCTTTCCAGGAGCTTGCTTCTTTTCAACGGAACATCAAAGGTAATGGCAGAGAAGTGAAAGCTGTCATTCTTATAGTAGGGGGGCCCTGTGAGGGTCATACAGTGCTTAACAGCTTCATTGTTTCTTTTATTGTGGGAAACAGAGAGGGGTGTGTGCTGCGCAGGTTCTCTGAAACCCAGAGCGCGACGTGACGAGAGGACTGTCAACTCCCTGTTACTCGGCACACAACTTCCTTCAATAAATGTTAACTCTGTGACCCGGCAGCAAATCCCAGGCAGGCTGGGTGGCTCCGTCAGCAGCGCCGACGGGGCCACACAATGTCTGGGATTGGCCTCTGTGACATGGGGAAGTGGAGCGAACGGCGGCTCTATTTGTTCAGAGGGGGATGCAGAGCCACCTGGAGGCTCGAGTCCAGGATCGGCAGACAAAAACATGACCCGTGTGTATGTGTTAGTGTGCTGTGTCTGTCAGATGCTGGGAGAGGCCCGTGGGTTTTTGTTTGCACTTCTGCACAATGGATTTTGTACAGCCTCAAAAGGCTAACCCATTAAAATAAAATGCCGTCTGAATTGGAGTCCAAATCTAATGTGTTTTCTGCTGCATGTTGATGACACTCAAGGCACATCTTGATTTAAGCCCACATGTAATGCAATCTTCCTGTGTTTGGGTCTAGCCTGGTCTGGCAGTACTGTGCAGTGCAATGTTATTGATCCCTATAGCCTTGTGGTCTGCAGGGTTCCTGTCAGTAAACGAAATGAACAGGAGCACCTTCCATTCCCCCACTTTCTGCCCGTGTAGCACTACAAGCTAAACAGCCATCAGAGAAACTCGATACGGGAAGACTGAGCCCGAGTCGTAAGTTAGCACCAGTGCCCTACAACGTCCCGCGAGGTTCCGGCTAAGTCAATTTAGTGTCAGTGTAGCATCTCACCTTGTGGACCTGTTGCTAGCCTAATATGTCGCGCTAATATGTCTCTCCATATGAATTACAAGGCTGGGAAAGGAACCCAGATGCAATAAGTATGGATTAGCTAATGTCCAGGATCTGTCTGCATCTTGTTAGGATAGGAGGGGGGGTAGTGATAGTAATAGCCTCTAACAGGGTGTCTGGCTGTGGCTTGGAGGTGAGATGGGGGCATGCAGACTTCTGGGATTTCTAAGGAGCTCTGGGAAATAAACTTTCCCCTCCGCCGCAGCAGACAAGGAGAACGAGAGAGAGAGAGGTAGCATCGAGAAAGTGATTAGAGAAGAATGAAAGAGATGGAAAGAGTGTGATGGACTGTTAATGTTTTTTTTTCTCCCTGCTATTGATCAAGCTGGAGGGCAAAAGGTGTTTAGGTTAGAGGTCTCAAAGCCCTTATACCTTGTCTGCCGTGTGTCTGTGTGTTAATGCATGAACCCATTGATTCGCGTCGCACTTGTGTAGCTGCCCTGTGTGTAGGCCAGCGCATCTGACAGAGGGAGAGTGGGATGGGAGCAGCACTCCGAAACAGAAGAAAACAAAAAGGTAGGAGAGGAGGTGAGCGTGTGGTCAAATGGGGGCGTAATTAGGTAGCATGTTTCAGCTAAACTCTATATATTGATCAGGGATTCACACGCACCATATATTCCCTTCAGCCAATGCACACATGCTTTAATAATTCATGATGTGTATAACTCTTGCGCGTTACGACTCTATATTCCATTGTGTGTGTGTTTTCACCTCAGAAATTCATTGCTCTCCTGGAGTGCTGGAGTATGGAGGCACTGGGTTGCTCACATAACTGACTGTCGATATTATCACACAATGAATTATAACATGAATTGAAATGTGGACGTTTTTTTCAGACGCAAGTAATTCCGAAAAAGAACATTCATTGTTTTGTTTTTTTTCTTTTCTAAATGAACACTCACACACATGCTGAAACCATGCTTGCCATTGGCAATCCCTGCAGGCAGATGTGGAGTGTATGCCAGGGGCCTGCTGTGTGAGTAGGCCCCTGTGCCCCCAGTTCAACACAGGGCAGAGCCGCTTTGATGGTGTGTGTGTGTGTGTGTGTGTGTGTGTGTGTGTGTGTGC